>OX246746.1:5876482-6176827 GCA_945910005.1 Isoperla grammatica | reverse complement strand
TCACGAAGAAGTGCTGCAGCTCAGTCATAATTTGACCCCCCCCCCTCCCCCCCCCCCCCCCAATACAAAAGGTTTAAAGAGACAACATTGTGCAATTTTAGTGTTTAAGAAACATTTTTAAGACTTTTATTAAAAAAAAAAAAAACAGATTTCCGTGCTCTTAAAAAATTAAAAACAAATTGTTTTTCATTTCTCTTTTACTGATATAACAAAAATAGCTGTTCTATTGTTATAATAGTATATCTGAGGTATTTGTTCGCTTAGATAATCATTAGTATTCAGTTTTAGAAGTTGGAATCGCTGTAATTTGATGTGTATTTACAAAGTACAAGATTCTGTTCCGGTCTAATAAAAACTACCGGTATGGGCGCTCCGGCTCACGTTCATCAGTACAGTGCACTGTGAAATCACGGCGCACTGTACATCTATTATTTTGTGTAAGCCGATGTTTGGATATACGCGAAAAGTAAACATACAGTAGGCTGTATGGTTGAACACCCGTATTTATCTCAAAATCTGTGGTATGTCACGAAGGTATATTTATATATGATTAAAGTAGATGTAATTGAGATAAATTAGAAGGAATTAAATTAAATGAATACACTCAGGTTCTCTTACAAATCGCTACTATGTATGACATTAAGTAATTATCGAAGGACAGCCCGTTAAACTTCCGTAATTATCTCAAAATATGTGGTATGTCACGCAGGTTTGTTTATACATCCTTAATGAAAATGTTATTGAGAATAATTAGAAGGGATCCAATTAAATGAATATTTTCAGGTTCACTTACAAATTGATACTTTGTGTGAAATTACGTAATTTGCGAAAGACAGCCCCTGAAACTTACGTATCTATCTCAAAATCTGCTGAAATAAGATGTAATTGAAATTAATTAGAAGGAATTAAAATAATTGAATATACTCAGGTTCTCTTACAAATCGCTACTATGTGTGACATTACGTAATTTTCGATTAACAGCCAGTCAAACTTACGTAATTATCTCAAAATCTGTAGTATGTCACACAGGTATGTTTAAATATTATTTAAGTAGAAGTACTTGAGATTTATAAGAAAGAAGCAAATTAAAAGAATATACTCGGGTTCTCTTACAAATTGCTACTATGTTTGACATGAGGTAATTTTCGTCTGACAGTCTGTTAAACTTACGTTATTATCTCAAAATTGTGGCATGTCACGCAGGTATGTTAGCGATGGCAAGACGACATAGACTGGAGATCTGGGTTCGAGTCCCAGTCGGACTCAAGTCGAGCTTATCGAGTGGTAAGAAACGTATATAATCAATCCTGTTCTTATTTATTATCACCCAATTAACTTTCCTTTCAAATCAAATTTCTCCGAGTTCCCTGTACCTACGATTGTATGTTAACACAAACGGGTTATGCATGTAATATCTGTTCTATCCGCACTGGGCAACAGTGCCCCACATTGCGCAAATATCAACCATCAACAGAAGTAAAGGGATGAATTTTACTATTATTTACTTAGATAACATGACTTTCTTACATGATCAGTGATTAACTTATTCTTCTTTCCTATAAGCCCTTAAATGAAAAACGTCATTATAAACTAATATAATCGTACGCTACACTTATTTTCAATAAATAAACTTTGTTTGTCCCCATACATTAGTGTATTTAATTAAACCTATTGCGTTTCGTATTATCGGTTCAAAATTGGTAAATATAAATGTATTTTCTATATGAAAATAATCTCCTAATCGGAATATTTCCTTGAATATAATTTTTAATCTAAATGTATCGAATTCCCTTGCGAATTTAGTTTGCGTTTATTGTTCAAAATATCCATCTCGTTAAAAATTGAAAGGTTTTACAGGTTTTCCGTTACGTTTTCCCGTTCTGCTATTTCCAAATGATTTTTTGAACACGTATTGTCGAAATTCAACACGGTTTTTAAGAGACTTTAATGTCGAATAGTTCCATAATTATTATTGACATTGATGACGGCTGCAGCACGGAGCAACATTTTCCCATTAATTGTCGCCAATTATGCGGTGTAGTAAAAAGCTGCTCTCTTCGCATCGGGTGGATGACAAGCGGTCGCCTGGGGGCATCATCGGACCGTCCAATTTCACAGTAAATAGAATTAATGCACGAGGATCATTTTTTCATCCCCACCCCTGCTACTAAAAAGCTCGGTCGGTTGTTGGACGGGGAGGGGGGGGGGGGGGGGGGGGGGAGGGGGAGGGGCAGGAAATAATTGCCATCATTGCGATTGTTGGGGAAATGTACATTTCGCAATTTTCAATTATTCTTACTGAAGATTGCGGTTGGTTTGTGAACACCACCCTCCTGTCCTCACTTTTCTGGCCCTCAATTTTATGTTTTTGATATCGTGTAGTATTAATACAATTTTCGATTCGAAAGAACTTCGGGGTCCAGAAAACTGAGGACCAGTTGAGATAGTCTGAAGTTGCACCAACGTATCCTCACTCTTACGAAATATAGCTGAGTCCAATAGTAGCCTACTACTCAATTGTCTATACTTCTCTAGTTCCTACTATTTACTTGAAACATGTCAATTATAGGGATAATTTCCAACCTTGGGTTGGCTACCTGGGAATTTCTTACACAGTACTAATGAGGCTTGTGCACTCTACTTAGGGGAAGATCGTCTTTACGACTTTGTAAAAGAACGGCAGGAATCTGTTGACTTTCGTTGAATGTGCTGCATACAAGGATCTGGTGTCGGTGGGGCTACTGCTAGGACAGTCGGATACTTTCTACACAAATAAACGTTTTATCTATTTCCATGTGAACGTGGGAGATTTACAACAATATGTGAATGCCGAGCGTCATCAACAATATAAGGCTACTATGAGAGCATTCCTGTAGTAGTAAACTAATGCTAATAATCAAAATGACTGAAGATTTTTTCCTAAAAGAAAATCATAGGTTGGTTCGAGTGTGGTTCGAGGTTGACTGTCTCATTCGTGTACTTTGTATACTTTGTACTCACTCGGATGTGTGTGGGGGGAAGGGAGGGGGGGGGGGCTAACATCACAATCAGATAGAGGCATTTATTTTCAATTTTTTGGTTTTGAACGCTTGTAAACATGTTTCAGAATCGGACAATCGCTTTTAACACATCATTGCTTGACGTAGACATACTACAGTATAAATTGTATTTCTCCTTTCCTTCCTTCTCTCTCTCTCACACACGTTTTATTTGGGCCTTAGGACATGAGGGGGGTATACACCCTTAAAGTCCCCCCCCTCGGAATACGCCGCTGTTCGCTGTTAATAATTCTAAAAGATGTTGATACAGACATGATTCGTTTTTAGCGCGATCTTCACCTTGTGGGTAATAAAGCTCTACTGTACTACCGACATTAATTCGCCAATGCACGCTACTGCATTCTAGTGACAATTTGCTAAGCTTTACAGTGAAATTGGTCAAAACTTTACTTTAGTGCTGAAATAATAATACATATTTGATTCTTTAAATTTACCTGTTAAATAATTATGATTTGTAATTATAAAATTTATGTTATAAACTGATTCAAACTAGATAAGCTATTTATCGAACTCATGTATTGTTTAGTGCACAATAAAAAGAAAAAACAATTGCACAAGATCAGCTGTGTTCTTGTGACTGATCTCTAAAACGGAGCTGTGCCCTCTGTGCATATCTCGCAAAGATCGTGCAAATAGCAGGTTTGGGTATAAGCTCAAAATAGATTTCATTAAATTATAATTTTTGATCATTAGTTCGTAAGGTGTCTAGCTTCGTAAGTGTTCATCTGTCTGTGTTGATCCTGTTTTAAGGTTAGGTTCGTTACTGTAATGCTGGGTGCACTTGCTTGTGTGCTGCAGGTCAACCCAAAGTACCTGGCCATACCCGACCTGTAACCCATTTCATTGAGGATCACTCAAAACGCGAGTATCATTTGGTTTTGCTTGTTACTCGCATCATGTCTCCCCAAGTCAGCACTCTCTCCTTTATCCAGGCTGTCTTAAAATTAGCTAGTTTCCCCTACATGACCAACAGCTCAAGTAGAGGGACTGTTCCATTCCACTGTTTACAAAAGAGGGTTTTATACCGGGTACATTTCATTGTTTTCCATAAATACCTTTGATTACCTCTTCCCATTTTAGGGTCTGTCCATAAACGATGTCATGCAATTCTGGATCAAACTATACCCCGTCCGAACCCGTCTTGTCAAAGTTACAATCAAAGTCACTGTTAAAGTCACACCCCCCTTTAATAATACCACCAAAATAAAAGCCCCCCCCCCCCCCCCCCAAAAAAAGCAGTAATGAATAGCACGTGATGGAGCAATATTTAAAAAAATCAACATATTTTCCGATAGTTACCACCTACAATGCAGCTACAATTTTTACATCAGTTTTTAAAAAAGACAAAACTATTTAGGCCTACAGTGGAAGTGTGGAGATCACATGAAGCATAGCATTTGTCATGTCATTTGTCATGGTAGTAACAATCACAGATTTGATAAATTTGCATATATAGTTGAGTTGGAGGAGAGGTCATAGGTTGGGAATAAAAAACATGATCTTACTTATTTGCAGCCTTGGCCTATTTAGGGCCTATGTAAAACAAGTTATATGTATAATGTCAAACATAGAGGTATACACTTTGAATAACAATTATTATCTATCAATTAATTGGAGCTCAGAACAAGATAAAACATGTTCTAGTGAGGGGAAAGGTAGGCTACAGAAGGACGACAGCTTACCTGGTAAGCTGTCGTCCTTCTGTACCTTTCCCCTCACTAGAACATGTTTAATCTTGTTCTGAGCTCCAATTAACCCAGCCTTTTGGCCTCTCCAAGTATACACTATAATTATTATCTATCATTTAGTTATAAGTGTTATCTAAAATAACACCAGGTAAAGCCAAAAGTCTATCGGGCACTAATAACCACGTCGTTGTGTGCCCTTAAACCCAAACTAACTAACTAACTAACTCATTTAGTTATACTATCATTGTTATGCATCTTTGAAACTTATCACCTTTCTATGCACATCCAAATGTAACCTTGCATTTCCCCACACTTCCATACTCTCTCCTTCCTGAAGCTTCCATCCTGATCAACTTCCTTGCATCCATTCCACCAACCATCTAGCAGTTTTCAATCATATCACACCTCCCTAAAGCATATATTATATATTCTGTAAAGAGCGTTTGTGTGTGAGGTCACCAACACACAATTCAAATTAAGATTTTTACACTTTTACAAAGTGTAAGTGTATATAGCGCTACTGTGTGCTATCAAATTTCGTTTCCTTTACCACTCCAAGCACTTCCATCTGTGTTTACCTTATATTATAGCATAACTATTTGACATTTGTCTTTACTAATATCATTTTTTTTTTTTTTTTAGGCTGGTTTAATTGTATAGGCCTATGTTGATGAAATCCTAGGCGTGAGTGTTGAATTTTAAGAATGGTTGACAGTTCAGTAAGCAGTGCCTAGCAAAAGCTAGTAGACTATTTTGCAAGTTCAATGCATAGACTTGAATAAATATTTACTATATAAACCTAAGTTATAAAATACCTAAACATGAGGAGCCGCAGCAATTCAGGTGTTCGGTTGGATTACTACCAACGTATTGTCCACAAGATCATCATGAATCACCAGGTGAGATTGAGTTACGATGGTGTGGTTCCTCCTTACTTCCTATCGAAAAAAAGAATGAATATATCGGATGTTTTGTTGCAGCATCCCGTGACTGGACTATTTCCGGCTAGTGATCAAAACAAACATGCTTGGATTCGGGACAACGTCTATTGTATTTTGGCTGTGTGGGGTCTATCAATGGCTTATAAGAAGAATGCTGACATGGATGAAGACAGGGCCAAAACATATGAACTTGAACAGGTAGTCATTATAGCTGGCTGCAGTTTGTAGATATGGAAGAGTTACCATTAACAAAGGTGTTTGTTTAACTTACTTTCAAAATCCCTAAACAAACTTAAACATCGCCATAACATCGAAATAGTTAAATCAATAAACACTATTTAAGAAATCTTAACACCATTTATAAACACCTCGAACCATTAGTTATACCTTATTAATAATCATTAAAAATGAGTTGAACTCAATGAATATAGAACTCGTCTCTAATATGTGTGTTAAACATGCTTGATGTTAACCACTATGATTTTGTGCTATGTTATAGAGCTGTGTGAAGCTTATGCGTGGTCTTCTCATGGCTATGATGCAACAGAAAGACAAAGTTGAGAAATTCAAGACAACACAGAACCCGTTTGATGCACTCCATGCCAAGTACAGCTCTTCCACAGGTAATTAGTCCTACATGATGCACTCCATGCCAAGTACAGCTCTTCCACAGGTAACTAGCCATGATCTTAAGACTATAATCCACTTACCCTGTGCAACCCCCGATTAATATCTCTTAAAATTGCTTTAAAATGATTTAAAGTGGTTTCAAATTATACCAAAATATGTCATCGGCTAGAGAATTTAGTGTTCTTTGTTAGGGGCGGTTTACATAAATGACTAGTGATTAGTGACTAGCCCACTTGACTAAGCCACAGGCTTCTTTCATTGGCTATGAGTGAGAATACTGCGCTCTGATTGGCTGTGACTAAGATTTCTTTTGACTTGACTAAGGAATTGAACATATGGGTCATTCCATCAGAAATCAACCAATTTTAAGAAAAGTGGTTGCTGACACATTTTTAATTTTTTTTATATTTTGCACATGGATACCTACATATATGTAGTTTCCAAATCACTTCTTTTTAAATTTTTAGGGCTTTCCGTTTTCCATATATGGGCATTATAAGCTGTTTGCGTAGTGTAAACTTGCACGTTTTTGATGTTAGGGGTTGTTATTACCATTCAAAGGGGTTTCAAGCTACAGCATCCATATGCATATTAAAACACTCGCAATACATTGCTCTTTAGATATATGTATCAACAATTTCACTTTTGTATCCCTAAAGGGCATAACATAGGGCATAAAGTTTGTTTAGACAATTGCTCTTTTTAAACTTTTTGAAACCAAATAACTTAAAAAGGGGTGCAGGTATCAAAACAATTCTTTTTGTGAACTATACTCTAGGCTCATGGGTACAAACATGCAAAAAATCGGTTTGATACTGGGTCCCCTTCCCCCCGAAAAAAAATCACCAAAAGGGACAAAACTCAGATTTTGACATATTCAAGGTCGCACATCTCAAAAGGGGGACTTAGTAAAAATTTGAAACTTTGGGGGAACAAACATATAGTCATACCCTACATTGTCTTCAAATTTGGAGTTGATACTCTAGGTGGTTTAGATTTGACAGCTATCTGAAATATGGGTAAAACAATACTACCTTGGCTGCGTTTTTGTAATATTCTAAGTTGATTTTTAATGACATTACTTACATTTACTAGTATAATGTTAATGATCACAGTTTTTGGGTCAATGCCCATCTAGTTGGCATTCATCATACTACTGATTTGTACGCTGAGTTCATATGGTATATTGTGCGATCGCCCGGTAGACGTTGTCAGTTCGTTTGCCGACAGAACTCGTAGGATGTTTGCATGTGGGACCCATGCTTGGTCATTTAGGGGTCAGAGGTATATATATATATATGATAGTTCGTGTTTTGGGGTATTATTCCACGTTTTGTGATTGAGTGTATTGTTTACATAACTCGTTTCACGACGTTTCTATATAATATTTAGAAAATATAGGCCTAGCCGTATCTAAAGCGCGTAGGTCAAAAGGCAATACATTTTATCAAAAACCACTCGGAGAAGATTTTCTGTACGAATAGGGCAAATTCTGTACGATAGTTATAGTTAAAATAAAGTAAAAAGTAAAGTAGTAAATAGTACGAATTCTGTACACACAGATGTATTTCAAGTTCTAAGTATCATAACTCAGCCGTATTCCTCTTAAAGTTGTTATCGCTAAAGTTATAAACGTTGAAGAACAAAAACTTAAATACGCAAAGCAACAGTGTTCAAAGATCTTCGCAAAGCTACAGAGTCCAAAGCTCTTCGTAAAGCTACAGAGTCCAAAGCTCAGAGGCAAAGCCTCTGCCTAAATGACCCGACTTTGCCTCCCCCCCCCATAATTTGTTTCTAACATTATTGACTAACTACAAGCATTGATTTAGATCAATATCACTAATTCACTAATGGAAATGTTACTCATACTTGTGAAACACATCAGAGAGTAATAATACACACTAATTATCATTTATAACATGGTAATATATTAACAAACAGTGCCAAATTTACCAATATTTCAGATAGCTGTCAAATCTAAACCGTCCAGAGTATCAACTCCAAATTTGAAGACAATGTAGGGTATGATCATATGTTTGTTCCCCCAAAGTTTCAAATTTTTACTAAGTCCCCCTTTTGGTGATTTTTTTTCGGGGGGAAGGGGACCCAGTATCAAACCGAATTTTTGCATGTTTGTACCCATGAGCCTAGAGTATAGTTCACAAAAAGAATTGTTTTGATACCTGCACCCCCTTTTAAGTTATTTGGTTTCAAAAAGTTTAAAAAGAGCAATTGTCTAAACAAACTTTATGCCCTATGTTATGCCCTTTAGGGATACAATAGTGAAATTGTTGATACATATATCTAAACAGCAATGTATTGTGAGTGTTTTAATATGCATATGGATGCTGTAGCTTGAAACCCCTTTGAATGGTAATAACAACCCCTAACATCAAAAACGTGCAAGTTTACACTACGCAAACAGCTTATAATGCCCATACATGGAAAACGGAAAGCCCTAAAAATGTAAGAAGAAGTGATTTGAAAACTAGACATAAGTAGGTATCCATGTGCAAAATATAAAAAAAATTAAAAATGTACCAGCAACCACCTCTGGTTGATTTCTGATGGAATGACCCATATTTCAATTCCCTAGTCAAGTCAAGACAAATCTTAGTCACAGCCAATCAGAGCGCAGTATTCTCACTCATAGCCAATGAAAGAAGCCTGTGGCTTAGACACGGGGGTTAGTCAATAATCACTAGTCATTTATGTAAACGGCCCATTACATGCATAACATGTTGTGTCTTAGGGCAAACTGTGGTGGGAGACAAAGAGTGGGGGCATCTTCAGATTGATGCCATTAGCTTGTATCTGCTGATCCTGGCACAGATGACAGCTTCCGGTCTTCAAATAGTGTTCAACCTAGACGAGGTCTCCTTCATTCAGAATCTTGTGTTCTACATTGAATCAGCGTACTGCACCCCGGTAAGTTGGCCAATTTCACCTTACTGAACAGTCAGTATAGGCTATATGAATGGTAGAAGGATAGATCCTATTGAGATTATACAGGTGGATTAGAATATGATTTGTAGACACTGGTAGAGAAAATAAAGCAAGACCACATTGACTGAATGGTTGACAGCAACTGTTTCCATGGATGCATATTATAAACAAAGTTTATATTAACAAACACCAAGGCCTACTGGATTTACTCCTACAATTGTGATCTAGTGGACCTTGAACAAACCCCAATTACATCATAGAGGGCTGTGGCATAACAATAACATTTCAACACTCCCACTTGCCATAGCCCTAAACAATAAACATATCTTCACAAGAGTCCCAGATTTTTCACACACCATCCATGCTTTGCAGGGGGTAAGCTCTTGGCTCTTGGTCATAGTGTCTGCGATCATTTCTCCTGTGGGTAGATACTGGCTTTGCTTCAGACATGTTGAATCTCTTCAAGATATTGTTGTTCAATCGTTCCCGCGTCTTTGTCCCTTGTTATTTTAATTCTAAGACAGTGGTGAATAGGTCCCATGTCTTTCATCTTGAACTTGGCCGCTAGTTGTTTCTTTAGCTGATTTATTTCGTTTATGCTTTCCGATGACACTATAAGATCGTCAACGTAAACACACACAATGATTTTTGCATTTCTTATTGTACCATGGTATAGGCATGGATCAGCTGTGCTTCGTTTGAGCCCAATATTACGTAACTCGGTATCAAGTTTTTCATACCATATACGGCTCGATTGTTTGAGTCCATACAAGCATTTCTTTAGTTTACACACCTTTTGCTCATTTTTGGGGTCAATGTAGCCCTCCGGTTGCTCCATATAAATGGTATCAGAAAGTTCACCATGAAGAAATGCAGTATTTACATCTAGTTGATGAACCTCCAGGTCATTCTCAGCTGCCAATGCGAGAACTGTCCTTAAGGTGTCGAAACGTACGACCGGTGAAAAGGTTTCACCGTAATCTATTCCCTTTCTCTGCGTGTATCCTTTAGCCACTAGCCTGGCTTTATATCGGCACACGTTCCCTTCAGCATCGACCTTTCGTTTAAAGACCCATTTGCATTTTATAGCTTTGGCTCCCTCTGGTAAGTTTACGAGGTCCCAAGTCTCATTATGTTCAATTGATTTCATCTCTTCGTCAGCTGCCTTTTGCCATTGTGTAGCCTCGCTCCCACTGAATGCTTCTTGCAGGTTCTCGGGCTCGTCTGTGATGAGATGTACGTACTCATCACTAAGAATTCTTGTCAGACGTCTGTTCCGTTGTGAACGTCTTGGCTCGAAGACGGCTTCTTGTTCATTCTCGATGTCAAAAACACCATCCTCCTCAGTAACTTCTGCATTGTTATCTTCTTCATTTACATTTGCATCATCTTCGTTATTGACTCGCGAGTAGACGATTATGCTCCCACTTCCACCATCAACCACGTTGTCTTCCGCTTCTAGTTGATTATCTTCCAAGAAGATCACATCTCTCGATATAGTCAGTTTTCTTGATTTAAAATTGACCAATCGATAGCCCTTGCTGGTTTCGGAGTACCCAACAAAGATATGCTCCGACGATTTAGCGTCAAGCTTTGTTCGGTTTTCTTTTGGAATGTGAGCATACGCTTTGCAGCCAAAAGTCCTTAGGTGAGCAAGGTCCGGTTTCTTCCCAGTCCACGCTTCTTCCGGTGTAATGCTATCCACGGCAACTGTTGGTGCTCTATTCTTTAAGTAGGTTGCAGTGTTTACTGCCTCAGCCCAGAAGCGTTTAGGTAGTTTAGCTTCCTCAAGCATGCATCGCACCTTCTCTACTATCGTTCTGTTTGCCCGCTCGGCAACCCCATTTTGTTCTGGGTTCCGTGGTACAGTAGTCTGAGAACGTATCCCACATTTCCTTAAATGGCCTAATAGTGATTTATTAATGTACTCACGGCCATTGTCTGAACGCAGAATCTTGATCTTCATACCGCTCTGGTTCTCAACTTCTGCCTGATACTCGATGAAGCGTTCGTAAGTTTCACTCTTCTCCTTCAAAATGTAGCGCTTGGTCCATCTTGTCTTGTCGTCAATAAATGTTAAGAAATACCTTCATCCACCAATGGATTCTTCGCTCATTGGTCCACACAGGTCTGAGTGAACAATGCCTAGCTTTTCTTGAGCTCGTTCTGCCTTACCTTTTGGAAACGGGGTACGATGCTGCTTTCCCACAGCACAGCCTATACAAGGTGAAGTAGGAGGCTGTCCCATCACTATGCCAGTGGCCATACCATCTGCTAATCGCTTCATTCCACCCGGACTGAGGTGAGCGAGGCGTCTGTGCCACAACATGTACTCACGGTTTGTGGCCCCCACAGCAGCAATGTTTACCATGGCACCGTTAGTCTCCGGAGTGTCTAGCTTATACAACCCTCCAGTTTTACTCGCGGTGGCTATGACGTTTCCTTCTTCATTATGGATCTGGCAGTTATGTTTGGTAAACACAACCTTGTAGTCCTTATCTGTGAGTTTACCCACCGACAAAAGATTAGTTTTGAGCGTTGGAGCATATAGTACATCCTTGATTGATGCTTCTTGTACTGATCCATTAACCAAAATGGTTACAGCGACATCACCATTTCCCGTAGATGGAGCGGTCGTACCATCAGCCATACATAATGATGTTTCTTGACCATCTCGGATTGTATCAAACCATTCAATTTTATTTGACATGTGCTTAGTCGCTCCTGAGTCAACGCACCAGTCTTCAGCATTGTGTCCATTTCGATTAACCGTTGCGCAAAGAACTGTGGATTTAGGCTTATCCTTTTTGTCTTGTTTGTCACCTTTCGGGCTTTGTTTTGGATGTGACCTACAATCTTTAGCATAATGTCCAACTTTACCACAATTGTAGCATTTAAACTTCTTAAATGGCTTTGTAGCTAGAGCAGATTCATCAGGAATGGACTCACCTCGTTGACGTCTTGTTTCTTCTTGTAGCAATTTAGCTCGGACGACATCAGTGTTCAGTTCCTGGCCACAATTTTCAAGTGTAATCACAAGTGGGTCAAATGAGTCTGGCAAGTTGGATAGGATAATTATAGCCAACTCGTCATCAGTCACCGCTGCATTTATTGCACTTAACTGCTGAGCAATAGTCATCATTTGGTTGAGGTAATCCTCCATATTAATACAGTTTTTGTATGTAATACTGTTCAGCTTTCGACGTAAGTGAATTTTTCGCACTAGTCCTCGATCCTCGAAAGCAGACTCTAATTTTAACCATGCTTCACGGGCCGTTTTACATGAGTTTACATGTATGTACAGATGTGGCTTTAAACCCAAACAAACAGTTGCAAGTGCACGCTGGTCTAATGCGATCTCATCTTCTGAAGAAAGATTTAATTTACCTTCAATAAATCTCCACAATTTCTCCCGTATAAGCTGCATCTTCATACCAAATTTCCATGCACTGAAATTGGTTGCTCCTTCCAACCTCTCAACTTGCAATATATTCACTGCCATATTGACCACAATTATTAAACAGTTTTTGCTTAAAGATCACTATAAATCAATTCTTTGCATTACCTGGGCCCATAACCTATTGAGATTATACAGGTGGAATAGAATATGATTTATTAGACACTGGTAGAGAAAATAAAGCAAGACCACATTGACTGAATGGTTGACAGCAACTGTTTCCATGGATGCATATTATAAACAAAGTTTATATTAACAAACACCAAGGCCTACTGGATTTACTCCTACAATTGTGATCTAGTGGACCTTGAACAAACCCCAATTACATCATAGAGGGCTGTGGCATAACAATAACATTTCAACAGATCCCAACAGGTTACCTGAGGTTGTTGAGAAATAGAAACATGGAAAAGAGAAGGACAAGTTTTTTAAGACATTTTGGTGTTAAACGACCTTGTTCACTCAGAGTGAGCAGAATACTAAGTTAAGTAGGCCTATGCTTCTAAGGCTAATCGTTTAATTGCATTTGTGATCGTGCCTCGTTTTGTAGTGACCGTAATATTTTAGAAAACTATTCAAAAAGTTGATTTAATTTAATCATCATTATAATTCATCAGTATGTTATTAACTGCCATTAGCAGGGTGGGATATTGTGGTAAATGGTTGTCTGGTTGTGATTTAGGACTACGGTATCTGGGAGAGAGGCGACAAGACGAACCATGGCTTGCCGGAGCTGAATGCCAGCTCTATTGGCATGGCCAAGGCAGCACTGGAAGCTATGAACGAGCTGGATCTCTTCGGAGCTCGCGGTGGGCCATCTTCCATTATCCACGTTCTTGCAGACGAGGCGCAGAAGTGTCAGGCAGTGTTGCAGGTGGGCACAATAAATTATAACTATTTGTTTATAGTTTTCTATACAATCACTCGTGTGTATGACATTTTACATGCGATTATTTAAGTATTTCACACAATTATTTACAAATTTACTACTAATAGAAATATTCTACTTGACTGTTAGTCGATGCTGCCACGTGAGTCGAGTTCTAAGGAGCTTGACAGCGGTTTGCTGTCAGTCATCAGCTTCCCAGCGTTTGCTGTAGATGATCCCCAGCTGATCGCTCAGACTCGCTCGGCCATTGTAGCCAAGCTTCAAGGGCGGTATGGATGCAAGCGCTTCCTTCGAGATGGCCACAAGACACCCAAGGAGGTAATCTACTCTCGGTGCTTACTAGACAATTCATTATCACTTATTTATATATCATGGCAATAGGTTCACAGAAACTGGAACTACCTAAGGAAGTACTTAATGAAAATAAATATATTGCGGTAGTTACTTGTACATTTATTTCCTATCTAACGGCAGCCAGACAAAAGCAGTGTTGTTATTTTGTTGTGTCATCTCATTATATAGTACCCTATGCCCCTATGCCTATATTTCTTTACAATATAGGCCTACCTGGTGACCAGACTAAGGTCGGTTTGCGATTGTGCAGGATCCCAACCGCCTGTACTACGAGCCGTGGGAACTAAGAATGTTCGAGAATATCGAGTGTGACTGGCCTCTCTTCTTTTGCTACTTGATCCTCGACTACTGTTTTCAAGGAAACAAGGAGGGGGTTGCAGAATACACGGAGATGTTAGAAGAGGTAATGGTTAAACACATTTTACTACCCTCCAAAGCCATACTTATATTCGTGTGCCAAGCCAGAGTTGCCATTTCTCAGGATTCTATCCTTTTTTAAGAATTTTTATAGTATTAATATTTTTGCCAAAATTTGAGGATTTTCTTTATTCAAAATACATGTTTATTGCTTTCTCCTTGTAGCAGCCACATTAAATATAAATGAAACCCATGGTTCTATTGCAATGGAGTGACATTGTACAAGCATTGTACTCATGCAAAGCAATGTTCAAGTTTTAAAAGTAACCAACTCCCAAATGGCATTACCCTTTGATGCTGCCTGAAGAGTCTAAACCACCGTGTATGCATTACAGATCATGATCCGAACCGAGGACGGTACGAAGCTTGTTCCCGAGCTGTATGCAGTGCCTGCAGACCGTGTGGCTGGGGAATACAGTCAGCCTGGGAGTCAAGAACGAGTAGTGCTTGGCAGGTGTCCCTTCATGTGGGCTCAGTCTTTGTACATTCTTGGCAAGCTGCTTCAAGAAGTACGTAATGATGTGTACAGCTAAAAACCACCATCTTATATTTACCCTTGATTTAATTTATGGCAGTTGGTAGAAGTCAACTTTTGGCATTTACTGCCATAAAAGAAAAAAGGTGACATAACTTTGTAAGGGGAAATCCGAACTGCAAAAAAATCTGGCTAAAAATTGTACAAGTTTTATGTGAGGAACTGTTTTCCCCTCACACACCCATTAGTTGGTTTGAACCCCCCTGATGTATTTTGTTTTTTCTTTCCTGCCCCTTTCTCTCCCTCTCTATCTCTCTCTTTTTCTCTCTCTCTTGCTCTTTGTTTTTTTGTTTTATTTTTTTAAGAAAAAGAAAAGAATACTCTTCAGCCTGGTTATAATTATAAATATAATTGAATGCTAGACAATGTACCAGCACAAAACGAAGGTGTATTGTTTGGTCTTGCTCAGGGCTTCCTGGCTGTGGGTGAGCTAGACCCTCTCAACCGTCGACTGTGTTCGGAGAAGAAGCCCGACGTGGTCGTGCAGGTGGTGATTCTAGCCGAGGACGATGATATTAGGGAGAAGCTGAGACAGCAGGATATCGTGGTGCAGACTATGGCTGAAGTGGCGCCTATAGAAGTGCAGCCAGCCCGTGTTCTCAGCCACCTCTACACATATCTAGGTAACCCTAGGCCTTGTGGGCTAATAACATTGCTTATACCATTCTACTTTTTAAAGCAATGTATTGTATGGTAACTTCATTCTTAATGTTACTTTAATTTGGTCTTCTGTGTATGTAACAATAAAGTTGCATGTATGCAGAAAATGTAAATGTTAACAAAGAAGTAAAATTAATCTGTATTTATTATACATACAGTTTCAAGAACTGATTTTATTTTTATTTTATTTCTATTTATTTTATTCAAATTAAAGTTTTCAGTTACTATAGTTTATGTTTTCATGTTGTAAGCTTGTTTCTATAACAGTTACCCTTGTTGCCAGGACGTAACAAGAAACTGGGCTTGTCAGGACGGCGGTCGCGAGATGTTGGCATTCTCAGCACCAGCAAACTCTACTCCTTAAACGATCGCATCTTTGCATTCACACCTCAGGTACCGATCAGTTAACAGGTTCACTATATCACTTCTGTTTCAGGTGGATATTGACTATGTCTGTAAGTTTGTTAAGTATCTTGTAAAATTAGGGGTGAGGATTGAGAAGTCACATTGTAGAACCTTTTTAAGAAATTTTCAGAACTTTAATTAGAGAATCTAATATGGATGAAATAAATTGGAGAGTAAGTGAACGTTAGTGATGTTCAGCAATATCGGATATTCGATATTAGAACTGATGTGGTTGCTTCTTATCTGAAAACATACCACAATATTGCTTTGAAATGATTTGGATACCATTAAGAGAAAAATATCGTTGAACATCACTTCTAAGAGCTTAAACTGTAATTTAAAACAGGTCTAAACATCCACTTCATCTGCTTCAAATGTCCTCTCAGAAAATAGAAAGAGAATGATTTTCAAATGCTTTTATAAATGATGCATAGAAGTAAGTAATTCAAATTGTTCACTGAATAAAACAATCAACTTTCATGAAAATTTCTAAGAACTAGATTTTAATAATATAATTTTTAATCTTGCAGGACAATAATGCATTTTTAGATGTAGGTTTTAGGTTTAGATATAGAAACACAGGATGTAGGCCTACATGTATGGATGTCCCCACAATACTTAAAGTGACCAATCGCCCATGTTTTTTAGTAATTTAGACAAGGATTGATTACAGGTTAGATAAGAAATGGTTTTGAGAAACCACTCTTGAAAATGAGAGAACGTATTAACTGTTTTTATGTTTTAGTAACGGTCAACGCACTTTGGTAGTCCTTAATAGTTAGTGTGTAATGATAATAATGACAGTAAGCATCTAAAGCTTATTTGGTTTGCATTTGCTAATTAAAATATGTGGTTACTTAATTGCAATTGGTAGCTTGGCTGACTGGCACAGATTATATAGCCTCTCCATACTGGATACTAAGTTTGTGAAGAAACCTATCCCTCTGAAATCTACCGTGCACAATAGAGAAGAAGGTTATAGTATTTTGTATTTGTTTTTTGTTGGTAGCTAACCGACCTGACTCGCTTCTACATAGCGTCAGACTATGAGCTGATGATCGACATATTTAAAGGCGAAATCAACTTCCTCAAGTCATCATGGCAAAACATGCTAGGCCGACCTTTAGTGATTATTGCTATTCGCAGTATTCATCTAGGTACTTGGAAAGATGGTTGGTGTGCTCAGTTTTCACTTAACCGCTTGCCAGGGATACAGCTACCATAACTTGTGCCCTGCGTCTCTATGTTGTTCTTGTGGTTTTAGCATGTTTAACCCAACTACCATTGCAGCTGGGTCTACATCTTGTATGTGATCACACTATACAAACATAATCGTAGTCCTACGACATTATTTCCAATTATTTTTATTTTCAACATAAACAAAAGTAATGTGCAAACATCTTTAGTATGGCTAGTTTTGTAAGTATAGCCTCTATTTCCCAAGGGTTTTTTTGTAAGGTTTGTTACGTTTTTGGTGAAGGGACAACAGGGTGTAGCCATTTTGACAGGGAGAGCGAGGACCTAAGCATAGGTTAACATCACATTTGGTTGTTTTTCTACTTTTCTACATATTGTAGGATTTGAAACTCTACCTACTATACTAATTTAATTGCTCAAAATAGTTTTTTTGACTTGATTTTTGTGCGTGATCTCCTGACCTGTCAAAAGCCGGCCTACTATTTCTACCCACCTGTGTAGACGTGTGCTTGTGTTTGTGTGTTGTCTGGTGCTATAGAAGGTTGACGTGGACGAGTATTACACTGTGAATGACCTGGCACTGCTGGCTTATAACCTCAAGAATGATATTGCCTTCTTGGCCATGAGCTGGCGTCATATGCTGCTGGGGAGGCCGACTATCACCATGATCGCTCACTCTGGCTGGCTAGGTAACTAACTACAGTATCTCAAACACAATTACTTGTGTAGACTACTTTTTAAATCTAGCAGCAAACTATATGTTTTTGCATTTGAAACTTAGGTCCAAATGCATAGTCCAGACTCAAGCCTTCCTCAACTCAGCCTCTCCTCAGCCTCGCCTAACCACCAATCACAGAACAGTATTGCCATGCGGACGGCTCTGTGATTGGTGGCTAGGTGAGGCTGAGGCGAGGCTGAGTTGAGTAGGGCTTGAGTGTGAACTATGCATTCGAGCCTAAGTCTATAAGATAACTCCACTCATAGTAATACAGAATTATACTTTCATTAAGTTTTTTAGAGCCAGTTTGACCAACTTTTTAAACTTAGATTATCTGGTAATCAAAGATTCTCTACGAACAAACATGGCGACTATCATGCAATTTGAATTTATTGTTTGGTGAAGCGATTGTTACCAAACCGAGCTTATTAAGTCGAAGCTTAACAAAGTTGGTGGATTGGGGCCTTACCATTGTAGAGGGACAAACTCAAACTGATTGCATTTAAATACTGCAGTGGTTGGCATATTTGTGCAAAGTAGGTAGACCTACATGAAAAAATCAAAGCTTATCTGGGAGTTTTGTTATCTGAGTTTGTTGGTCCATCTGCCTGGGACAATCGAGGTCTTACTGCATTAACGTACAGTACGACTTGTTGCGTACTTACTAGCGTGAATAGAGTGACCATCAAGTGTTGAGGGAAGGGCTCTGAAGAATAAACTTGCCACTGGGAATAAAGATAAACTTGCCAAAGAAGTTCTTTTTTGTAGCTATAGTACATGTAATACATGAGATTTCATGGGAAGTTGGTAGTACTGTAGTTGTTTCACAGCATTAGTTTAGTGGTTATCAATATCATTATATACACTTTGATTGTCTAATGTCTATACATTGATATTGTTTCAAGGTGGTGGTTTATGTTTATACTACCTTCTCATTGCCATTTGAGTTCTTAAGTATGCCTGAATTTATATTTGTATCAAAATATGTCATCATAATAGTAATTTGTGTACAGTCCCTTTGAGGAGACAGTAATCAAAATGCTAGTAGCCAGCCTCAGTCCTCTTCAGGGTAGCTATTTATGATCAGGCTCATCTGAAGCAGAATATGTAATTGGGTAATAATGACTGAGTAAGAATGTGCACCATTATTATTTATGGTTATTTGATTATTGAGATCAATTATCATAAACAATTGATATTTCCAAACATTCCTCAAGGTTGTAGATATATTTATATCTTCTCAGCATCTCTCGTCATGCAGCCACTCGTATATTATTCGTTTCGAAATCAGCTACCTTAAAACGTTTTGCCAAGTATGAAGAATATACCACTGTATCATCTGCGTAAGAAATAATTGTGTTTTAAGTTATATGATGTTAATATTTATTGGGGGGGTCAATAAGTACATTATAGGCAGACTCCCTAAATAGTAAATACCACTCAAGATTATTGACTGCACATTATCTCTTTGTTGATTGCCGTCGATTGACGTGAGCAACATACTTTGCTCCGTGTGCGGAAGCGAGTTAAAGACATTGAAACATGACACATCGCAGCCACTCAATAACGCGTGACCACTCACGGCAAGTACGAGTGATCTTAACCGTGTTGAATTGTTTGATTGACGGTGTCTGTATGCAAGCTGCTTTACATGCATGATAGCCAAGACACGTAACACTAATATACTGGAATACTAAACATTTACAAATTTCCAAAACCAAATGGAACGAATACTTTTACAAAAAGCAAGTACGTAATCTGAAATATGGTGCAACGGAAGACGCATGTGCAGGCATGTGGTATGGGCTATGACGCTCTTACATTAACACGTACACAGACTGTTTTTAAATCTAACTCTACCATATTGTTGAAACTATCTGTCCATCTCATCTCTTCTTTAGTAATGAAACAGTAGGTACATATTATCAATTAAATAGCTGTTGCAATAACAACTATCTTTGTACTAATTCAAATTAAGAAGGTAATCAGTATCACCCTTGTAAGCTAGAACTTAATTTCAGTTCTTTGAGGCTTTTGTCAAAATTGTGTAAGTTCATAATGCCAAATCTTGGAGCATAGTGTTCCGTTTGAAATGTCATCGAGTTGCTTAAAGGAGTTTGAGAACCATTGATGATTGCATGGTAATGTGGCACGACTTGCATGGGGTTTTAATAGAAAATTAACAATTTTTTCATCATATCCTATTCTAGCAGAAACTATTTTTGTAAGTGAAACCATAAAATAAATATATTGGTAAGGTTGTGCAAACCTATTTTTGTCCAAACTTTCTTCAAAAAGACACTTGGACAGATTATAGATTACATTTACATCATGTCTAACAGGAATATTTTTTATTGAAGTTAAGCTCTTTAGTTTTTGTTAGACATGCCAACTAAACGACAGGGAAGCTGCTACAGTATTTAGAATTAATAGGCCTATGTTGTTGGGGGAGACAAGATGTTTCAGGATGTTGACCTGGGATGCAATTACTATTTTAAGGTTCCAGTACATTCAAAGGATGTTCAGTCAGAATATGTATAGTTGTCCTCAACTGCACATTGAAAGTTATATAAGTTCGTGAAATAAATGTTAATACGTATAACTGTTATATAATAATTGAAACAAGGGCAACACACATTACTGTTCTACTATAAAATTGTAACATATCGATGTTACCATATATATAAAACCATACGGTATGTACAAATTAGTGACACGTTTGTACTAAATTCTTGTAATTTTTTCTTATACATATTTATTTACTTATTGCAGTAGGTTTTTTCTCTTATTTGCTCCAAACCCATGGCTTGAGCATACTACAAACAATAGTATTTATTACGTCTTGAAAATCTAGTAGGGCATCTTTAAAGTAAGCTTCAACGTGAAGGTATTTGAAACACAAATTAGCTTGGATTTGGTTGATAATGTGGCTTCAACCATCGGTTTTATGCAGATGTTAATTGACAAGAAATTGGTTTGCACTTCCTGGCCTAAGTTTGTTGACCATGCAGCCAGGACTGATTCAATGGGCAATGGCTTCTGCTAATGCTAATAGTTCTCTGCTTTGTGCGAGGTAAACAAGTGGGCTTAAATTACATTTCACTCTTTTTTTCTAGAGCAAAGTAAAATACCGTTGGCAATCATCACTACAATGAAGAAGTTGAAAAGTGGTTACCTAAATGGAACCAGGTATGTACTGTTGCATGACACATGGTATTATTACTTGTCAGTAAAGCAAATTGTATATTAGTTAGTAGCATTATTCTCAGTGACTATGTTTGCTTTTCTTGTTTTCAGGGTTGCACTGGGAAATTTAAAAGACTTCCTGAACACTTCGTGCATCACTAACCTAAGCTTCTTAGGTAGTCAAGAAGATGGGTTGCCGGATCGTAAGAACTGTCATTCTCATCTTCTGTAAAAATATTTAGACTAGTAAATGTTTTTCCTGACATTTCCTTCAAAATAATGAGCAGTGTCTAGCTGGATGTTCAGCTGTTGTTGTATGAACTCTAAATCAATTTTATTTACGTAATGATGAATACAGTAAGACCCTTTATAACACTTTCCAGGTGTTCCGTAAATTTGAACCTTATAGAAGAAAACAATTATGTGATTTTCCTCTATACAATTTTTTGCAAGTCGTAATGAAAGGTAAAATGGAAAATGTACCAGATAGTTATAAAATGTTTTAAAGAAAAGTATGAGCAAAATAATGTAACCTTGAAACACTTATTTGTCAAGAATGAATGGGGTTAGGTTAGATAGTGGAGATTGCTGATGATGGCAACTAATTTGTTTATTTATTTATTACAATTTCAGAAATATGATAAGTAATAAATGACGTATTTTTATTCATTAATGGGAAAATTGTCTTTATTTTTTTCAAACTACAAATATGTTTGTTAACATAAATGTTGCCTTTATTTGGGCCAAGGGTTTTAAATCCAGGTCCTTGTGTGCAGGTCTGAATCCTCAAGTGGCCCAGTACTTGGAAGAGCATCTGATGAAGTCGTTGACCCCAAGGGCACAGCTGTTGCCGCGAGCATCGAACCGCAAGGGGCGAGGTTTACGCAGGCGCATGTCTGTCAAGGGAGCCATCAAGAAGACTCGCTCCATCGTCATTGAACGTGAGTGCCAGCTTTACTAGTCCCAATGTAACAAGTCTCTCAGAAGTAACTATTTAGTTATATTTATTTGAAAACTAGTATTTGAATACAGACGGTAGATATATTTTATTCTGTATACCAATTTACTTTTTTCATAGACAATCAGCCAATCACATTCCTTATTTTGTAAACACTAACTACCAGAAATATTATATAATATAGCTGATAATAATAAAATAATTGCATGTCGTCTTTCTGTTTACTCGTTAATGTAAATGTTCTGCCCACACTCAAACCTAGCCTTATGTGGTCTTCTCATCTAAGGTGCTGTCACAAGGTACTAGCCATACTGTATGAGAATAAAAGAACTTGAGTTGTGTTCTGACAGCCGACATGTTGGGAATGCAGAGCGATTCAGATCGCCGTCCGTCTCTAACTCACGAGCCAGAGAAGCCCAAGAGGCGATCTCCGTCTCCCGAAGAGATCGTTCCCCTCTGGAAGCAGATGATGGCTACGACTGGGAGCCGACAGAGGTTAGTTATACGTGCTTACCATTCTTGTACGTTTGTAAATAGCTTTATGACATAATTCACTATATCAAGCGCACCTAGTCCCTTTGTACTACATTAGCGAGGGCTCGGATACAGTCTGATTGATTTCCCTGAGCATATGTCTGTCTCTCTGCCATTCGTAGTTCCTGCCATCTATTTGAAGGTAAACTGTTGGAATTATTCCTGCATTATTGCATTTTCATGCATCTGGACCTTATAGAATATATGTAGTACAGTTTATTATGTGCTGTGGTCATATGATGAAGATTATTGTAAACACTGATTATTTTGTTAAAACTGAGTGTTAAAAACTGCTAACCTAACTCTCGCGTGGTTTAGCAGGGTTAACTCGGAGACACAGTACGCAGACACTGAAGTGGAAGAACTGTTGGCGATGCTGAGAGAAACGGAGAACCTAGAAGAACAGGGAGATATTCTTCAATACCTGGTTGACACACAGGGTCTGGAGTACAATACTGGTATGTCTATACAACCACTACTGTCTGCAATTGCTGGACACCGGACAGCTGTAGAGAACAACACTGGTATGTCTATACAAACTACTATCGCCTGCAATTGCTGTACAATGGGACTACTGCAAGTATAATTAATTTTAATCAGTTTTTAAATGCTTTAATATATTTTATAATCGAGCTTCTCCTGAACTCCTTAATCACATTATGGTTACGGTAACTCTGTATGTACAATTATAAAAATACGTATTTCATTTTCGTTATTCATAGGAGAAAAGAATTTAACAGTAATGTTACCTACTCAAGACTCATTCCTTGCATAGTTTGACGTGTGACCCCCTCCACTAGAGTATTATATTAATTATATCAATTTTAATAGCATTTTGATGCAACATTGCTTCCTTGTTGGGCAGGGATGTTAGACGAAGGCCGGCCGATCACTGTGAAGGATCTGCTGAAGCTGTTGTATGAGAAGGCCTGCCAACAAAAGCTGTGGGGTCTAGTACGGCACACAGCTGGGATGCTGGGGAAGCGAGTGGAGGACTTGGCTAAGGCTGTGACAGACCTCTTAGTGCGACAGAAGCAGGTGGGTGTGACATTGTGACCCAGAAGTCTGGAGCTCTGTGCAAAATGGGCTTATTTTACTGTAAATTCCGATTTTGAATCAACAAATTTTGTTTTTTATTCAATACAATCACTGTTTTTTGGCGGTTTTATCCATATTTCCTGTATTATACGTATGTAGCTTTTCATTCGCTACTTTCCTATGAATTTTTAATATGCTCTTATTCAGAGTGACTCGAGACACTTGGGCTATGTTACATTTTTTATCCAGAACTTAGATTGAATCCAGGCGCGGACTGGCTAGGGATGCCGGGATGCGATCGCATCCCGGGCCCCTGGGCATTCCGGGCAACCGTGCATCGTAGAGGGAAACGGGGCTTATTCTGGCATCACACAGACACCCTCACTAGACTCCCATACAACACTAGTAGCTGCTTTGGGATCAATTTTTAGTTGCATTTTACAGCTAAACCGTGCATCGTAGAGTGAAACGGGGCTTATTCTGGCATCACACAGACACCCTCACTAGACTCCCATACAACACTAGTAGCTGCTTTGGGATCAATTTTTAGTTGCATTTTACAGCTAAATAAATTCCGATTCCTTTTTCTGGCTAGGGATGCCGGGATGCGATCGCATCCCGGGCCCCTGGGCAAATCCGGGCCCCCGAGCATTCCGGGCAACCGTGCATCGTAGAGTGAAACGGGGCTTATTCTGGCATCACACAGACACCCTCACTAGTCTCCCATACAACACTAGTTGCTGCCTTGGGATCCATTTTTAATTGCACTTTACAGCTAAACCCTGCATCGTAGAGGGAAACGGGGCTTATTCTGGCATCACACAGGCACCCTCCCTAGACTCCTATACAACACTAGTAGCTGCCTTGGGATCAGTTTTTAATGGCATTTTACAACTAAACCGTGCATCGTAGGCAGGCGCGGAGTGGCTAGGGATGCCGGGATGTGATCGCATCCCAGGCCCTGGGCAAATCCGGGCCCCCGGGCTGCTACCAGAAAGTTCCTATGATGTAAATACTTCTCTGTATATTGCTAAAAAAAGTCTTAACCCTATACTCTAAGTATTATTTTGAAATTATAATTGAATTTATTGTAATATTTAGTGTAAATTTTCAATGTAATTAACTGAATATACAGTAATGGAAATTATTTTGCTACTGGTAGGGTGGCCTCTGTTAATCGCACCCTAAAATCGTATTTTAGGCCATAATATTCAATACAACCCCAAAAATATTTTGTCGCCTTTGGCGTATTTGCCTCCGGCGGCTGGGGCCTTGCCCCAGACCCCAGTTGCGGCACACCGCCTCGGGCGGGCCCCCCCGAAACCCAGCATCCCGGGCCTTTTTATCCCAGTGCGCCCCTGATTGAATAACTTAAAACATGTTTGCTTGATTTGGTAGAATGCCAATCGGCTGGGTTAGATGTACACTGGGGAAAGAAGAAAGGAGACCAATAGCTTACCTGAAAGGTTGTGGGTGGCTGCTTGAGGTGAAGATTAACACAAATATATACACATGATGTCGAACGTTCCGGCCTACGTGGCCTTGGTCACCGACCGTTGAAGGCCACGTAGGCCGAAACGTTTGACATCATGTGTATATATTTGTGTTAATCTTCACCTCAAGCAGCCACCCACAACCTTTCAGGTAAGCTGTTGGTCTCCTTTCTTCTTTCCCCAATGTACATTTAAAACATGTTTGGTATTATCATGCGTCTATAAAAGGAAATTAAAACAAGTATTGCTTTTGTTATAAATTAAATGTCTTGATTTTTTGTGTTTTTCAACATAAAAGAAAAAAAATGGTGTTATTCGCCAAATTATACAAATGTTGGTGTTTCCCGGTGATTCAATTTTGACTTTTTATGGTATAAAATGTATCAATTCATGCTCATTTATTAAATAAAGTGATTCCTACGTATTTCGGTGCTATCGTCATTGATGGATGCATTGCAGGTAACAGTGGGCATGCCGCCTACCAACGAGCATACAATCACCGCACCCCTGCCAGAGATGGAACTACGCCAGTTGATTCACCAGGCGTACGGTGACGACGAGAGTACTGCAATGCTGACACAGGAACTGCTGGTCTACTTGGCCATGTTCATACGTACAGAACCACAGCTCTTCAATGAAATGCTCAGGTAATCTCCATCATTACCTGCTTTACATGCTTAAAGGATTAGTCAGGTGATTAACTAAAAAATCACCAATAATAATAATAATAATAATAATAATCATTTATTGGTCCAGATTGACTCTACATGAGCATTGGATAAGTCGGTAATGTACAATTGCATCAGTATAAACAAAATACATCTACAACACATATACAAGTATATCATCTATATAGTTAATATTTAGTACAGATCTAGTCAAACATATCGTATAATTTAAATAGTATTTTAATAAAACAAAACAAAATCACCAGACATTATCATTTTATACCTTAAAATCCATAAATTCTTGAACTGAATAAAAAGCCCTGCTTAAGAAAAATTGCTTTACTTCAAATTTAAATTTGCCCCCTTTCAGACTTTTCAGGTAGCTGGATAGATTGTTATAAAACTTTGACCCGACATACCCTGGGCTTTTGGTTGTCATGTTTAGCTTATGAGCAGGGAGTCTAAAATCAAGCTTATTTCTAGTGTTATAACTATGAAATTTGTTATTTGTGACAATGCCAAACTTATCTACGTTTTCAATAAAAAACATGATTGAGTAAAAAATATACATACAGGGTAATGTTAACATATTCAGATTAATAAATAACTCTCTGCAAGAAGTTAACGGTGCTACCATAGCCATGTATCTTACGGCTCTTTTCTGTAGCCTAAACAATCTGATAGCGCTGGGGGATTGTCCCCAAAATACAACACCATATTGTAGCCTGGAGTATACAAATGCATAGTAACCCATTTTGGCGGCCTCTATGGATGATATCTCCATGAGGCGTTTTACAAGAAAACATCCTGAGGCTATCTTTGGACCAATCTCATTTATGTGGTCGGCCCAGTTGAGCTTACTGTCGATAGTTAATCCTACAAATTTAATTTTTGTACACTCAATTAAAGTTTTCTTCTCAACTTTTATCAGTGGACTAGCATCTGTTTCTTTTTGATATGCGTGGAATTGCATAAAATAAGACTTGTCAATGTTTAAAAACATATTGTTAACATTACACCACTTGTCCATACTTAATGCACCTAGTTGAGCATTTTTAAATAACAATGAACGGTTTCCGTGGGACAAAATATTACTTATGTCATCTGCAAACAATAATAATATGCCATTTATGATATGTACAGGTAGATCGTTTGTCAAAAGCAGAAAAAATACAGGACTTAAAATTGACCCTTGAGGGACCCCAAATTGTACATGATTAACTGTAGATTCCGCCCTCGATCCATTAGAGTTGCGTAATGACACTACTTGCCGTCTATTACTGAGAAACGAATGTATCCACTTGTTGGCTACTCCCTTGATGCCAACTGATTCTATTTTCTCAATAAACCTGGCGTGATCAACACAATCGAACGCTTTCGACAAATCGTAGAATATCCCTAACCTCATCTCCCTTATCGATTGATTGTAGTACAAATTCCACTAGACCGGAGACAGCCGTAGAAGTGGACCTCCTCTCTCGAAATCCATGCTGAGAGTTACTTAGGATGTTGTGTTCATTCAAAAAAGAGAGCAGTCTTATCAACATTACTTTTTCAAAAATCTTGGCAAAGGCTGACTGGATAGCTACGGGCCTATAGTTTTCAATACATTCACGATCCCCTTTTTTAAATATCGGAACTATTTTAGCAACTTTTAACCTATCTGGGAATAATCCTTCAGTAAACGATTCATTAATTATATGCGCTAGTGGTTGGGCTATTTCGTGGGCGATATCATTTAATATTGAACAAGGTATTTCATCAATCCCAGCTGTATGTTTTTTACATGTTTGAGCGATAACTTCACAAATTTCTTCACTACTAGTTGGTCTTAAAAACAGTGCATCGGGAACTACCATTTCATTTCTATGCCTCACATTTACCCTTGGCATAGATTTCAACAGTTCTGAAACTCTACTACAAAAATAATTATTGAAACTATTTGCTACTACATTGGGATCGTCTACTAAGTGATTGTCAATTTGAAGACGTATCTCCTTTAAATCTCTGCTTGTGCCATTCCTGTTGCTGTTTATCACCTCCCAAGCAGTCTTGCTTTTGTTTGCAGCACCTCTAATCTTACGTTCAAAATACATTTTTTTTGCGTCACACAATGCCAACCTATATTCCTTCTTTAGCTTATTGTAATGCGTTTTCAGCTCATTAGTACCATACCTTCTCCAGTTTGCATATGCCTCCTTTAAACAATTTGACATAATTTTTAAAGTGTTGTTATACCACCTACTACCCTCCTTCTGCCCTGGTACTCCCTTTTCAATGAGTCGTAAGTGCATGAAATTCAGTTATGTGTAAAGTAAAATTGATATAGGTTGCTTCAATGCAAGAAAAAAAATAGTGAACATTTAGCGATTCTATAAGATTCACTTCGCCAGCTCTGCTGCATTTTTCTTCTAAAGCGTAGTACAGCTGTATCGGTTCCGGGGTCGCTAACGCCTGCCTGATAGACAGAGCACTCATTGTGAAATACGAGTCCAGCCAGCGCTCCGCGAAACACTCGGCGACTGCGGACAGTACCGCTCAAAACAGATTGCAACTTTTCTTCACATCAAGTCACAAGAAAATTAATTGCAGGTCATGGTGTAGAAGTACACGTTCTTACTAAGAAGCATGTTATCGGTAGAAAAACGATGCACATTATACCTCGTGATCGATTTTTGGTAAGTGCCCTATTTTAGCGGTGGTTTTACTATCTCGAGGCAACATTTTTTGTAAATAGGAATTACCATGAGAAGAGTTGCTAGGTGCTACTTGGTAGCAACAAGCCAAAAAATCGCTTTTTATTTAATTTTTTAACCGCCTGCTTTTAAAGTATGGTATATTTTAGTCATGTTTTCCATATTTGAGGGTGGACATATACAAATGATAGTTTTTTAGTTTTTCATCTGACTAACCCTTTAAGAAGAAGGGATAGGCCTACTCTCAGTATAGAAATCACATGACATTTTCATTTCTAAAGCTATATCTTAAGAATGGCAGTAGAAATCGAAAAACGAAGGGCATAGCACGCTGTGGTTTGGTAAGCTCTAATACCAGTAACTTTATAAAAAATACAGTATATTCAAAATTATAAACAGTAGTGTACAGTTATTTTGATTAGCCTATACTAATTATAATGTTAGATACATTTAGTTTAAAACTGTCGGTGGGGCTTACCTAACCACTGTGCGCTATGCCCTCAGATTTCCAATTTCAAGTAGCATTCTTAAGATATATTTATTAAATTAAAATGTGTGGTTTTAAACCTGACTACCCTTTCCCATTATACATGGGATTAGAAAAGCTCTAGTGTATTATTCTCATGGGCAGGCTTCGAGTGGGGCTCATCATCCAGGTGATGGCTACCGAACTATCACGCACGCTCATCTGTACCGGAGAAGAAGCCTCCGAGCACCTGTTGAACCTCTCTCCCTTCGAGATGAAGAACCTGCTGCACCACATTATGAGCGGCAAGGAGTTCGCTATCAGCAGCGGTAAGTCTATACCCTCCTCCATACCCTTCTAGTGAAGTTTAGCTTCACTCTGCCAAACCATGACATTATTTTTAAATTCATATTTTATTTATTTATTTATTTAATGTCTATCCTATTCAGTTATAAAAACTGATTTACAAAGGAGGACCTTAAATAAAACTAAGCTATGCAAACAATGAATAGTTATGAAATCATAAATAACAATAACAATAAAAACAAAACAAACTACTGAACTATATAAAAATATAATCAAGAAAAAGAAAAAAATAATTGAGAAATGAAATAAAATCAAATGAAGTGGAAATTCAACATATTAAAAAATAAAAATAGAAGTATGCAAATAAGAAAGAACATGAAGTAATTGTAATCTAACTTACTAACAATACAGCATGAAAAAAGAAAATCTAACATTGAAGAATAAAATGAACAACCTTGCCAAAGGGGTCATAAACGTAAAACATGACACGTAAGATCCTTGGGTACGTAAGGTCATACTTCCAACGCCATAAGAATACTGATTGTGATCGATCTCTTCGTTTTCAGTGGGTCGTGGCAACTTCTCAGTCATTAGTTGCAAGTCCAGTCGTGTCAGTAAGGTAAGTCAGTTTGCATCACTTATTGTCTAGCTAGAACTAAATAAGTGCATAAGTGTCAGACGACAAAATTGTGCATGAAACAAGAGAAATAAATGAAGTGTCTCATTGTGTTACAGAAAAGTCAGATTGGCAGCCTACTGAGTGCAGAGAGTGATGTGGAGGAACTAGAGGCTGATAAACAAGGCCAGTGGCTCAGGCGAAGGAGATTGGATGGTGCTCTAAACCGGGTACCACGAGACTTCTACCCGCGAGTCTGGGCCGTACTGGAGAGGGTAGGTCTTTGCCTAAACCAGGGATGGCGAACCTTTTTGAGCTTGAGTGCCATTATTTAGGCCTACAAACTATCCAGGCATGCCAATTTCTCCAAAAAGGCTCAGCCAAATTTTAACGACATTGAATAATTAATGTGCTTTGCTGGGAACAAATAGCCACTTTATCAGTTTGTAATGTTGTAATTGTTCCACATAATGCAGCATTTAGGCAAAATCCTGCTGGAGGCGAAATTTTTGTACCCAAAATTCTATAAATTCATTGAAAACGACTGTGAAGTGTAGTCAATGTCATCCTGATGCAACATCTTTGACACATAGTGGCACGCGTGCCATTGGTTCGCCATCCCTGGCCTAAACTATAGGGTGTACATGCTAGAAATTACTTCAGACCTAAAAATCAAAATCTGGTTCCAAATCAATTAAAGAAATCCCCAGCTATGATAGGTTTTGTTCATTTTTTATTCCAAAATGACTAAGAACAATTACAGACAAGTATTTTATGCAAAATGTGTGGCAACCGGCAACACTCAATTAAGCAAATAACGAATCTCATCCAAGGAGAATTCAGAAAGGAAATTAATGAACGTGAACCCCCAATCAATGTTTTGCGTGCAACTTTTGGGAAAAAACAAAACTATTGGTTTGAAAAATCAGATCCAGATCTTGGTAGACCGGTTTCCAAAACATCATTCCAAGTACATCCTAAATTATAATATAGTCACTGTTTATTGTTCATATCTCAAACTGAGATAGCTCTTTTGAATGGTAACGTAATGCGTAACATAATATTAATACTTCAAGGTTTGTTTAATTTCAGTGTCAAGGACTTGCCATTGAAGGACGTGTTCTCCCTCAGAACCTGACTCAAGAAGTAAGTTGAATCTAACAAAGTTGGCTTACACTTTCTCAGCCATTACTTGGTAGCATGTTATTGAAGTAGTAAGAAAAAAGGCCACAACCACCTTTACAAGACAGAATGTCATTGACATGTGGTGGTTTGTGTTTCTTTCATTTGCGTCATGTAGGCTACTGTCAATTATTTCAGCTATGTGTTTGTATCTAGTTTTTTTATATTATGCATACATTTTTACCCCTACTTAGTACTTACTCTTATTCTTTCTATTATTGTTGTACCATTCAATTATAATACTATTTACTTGAAATTATCTTGGATAAACAATAAACATGAAATTATCCTGTGACAATCAAACACAAATATGCTCTTTTGTAGTGATCACATGCTCATAGTATGCCACTAAGCATATGAATGTACAAATACAAAGTTTTATTTCAGATGACTTCTGGGGAGCTGAAGTTTGCTCTGGCTGTGGAAACTGTTTTGAACTCCATCCCCCAGCCTGAGTACCGCCAGCTGATTGTAGAGGCTCTCATGGTACTGACGCTAGTGACAGAGTATAACCTTGCTCCATCACTGGGGGGAGTAATAGCTGTTGAGCATCTGGTACACAAGGGCAATCAGATCTTCTTAGAGGACCAGGTCAGTGGAACCATAGTAGTGGGTTAAACATCTGCTGGAGGCTCTCATGGTACTGAGTACTGACATTAGTGATCCTTGCAACATCACTGGGAGAGTAATAGCTGTTAAGTACCTATTATAGAAGGAACTTAAGCTTTTGATGGTAACTTTAAAGTTTTAGAAAGTTCATACGAAAGTTCCTTATGCGAGCCGTGTACTATAGGGTTCTATTTATTGATTAACTACACCTTAAACCCTTGACCATTAATAAATACAATAGTGCCATCTTGATATCCTAAAATAGTTTATTTTTTATAGCACATAAGTAGGCCTTATTGCTCAGACTATAAATGTTTCGTTGAAAAGTAATGGCCACCTCTTCCATGTACAATTGTTTCTCTAGATCACTCAGAAAAATAAATATGTTTTGTTATATATTTTCTATTTTGAATGTTACTTTCAGCTCTCACAATTCTGCTTCCATCATATCATGTGATTGTTGTTACAGATGGCAGTAAACGGGGACGCAACACTATGCTGCGCTAAGCCACGCCAACAGAGAGAGATGACCGAGACGGGAGGTCTCTTGTGTGGCGGAGCAGCATACGTATGCCAACATTTCTACGACAGTGCTCCGAGTGGCAGTTTTGGAACCATGACGTACATCACGCGTGCCGTGGCTACGGTTCTCGATTGCCTGCCTAAAGAAGGAGAGCTCGACTGTAGTATATCTTAGTCTATGATATATCACCGCTTAGTGTTTTTTTTAAGCAATTGGTTTTGCATTATTGACATGTTTAGTCACATTAATGCAAAATCTGACAAAGTTTTAACAAATGTAAGTTTACATTGTCAACGTGGTTTTGTGTGAATGAAAAGTTTATTTACAATGCTCAGTTTGGGCTGTTATGCTATTTGAGAACATTCTTCTCATTCAAGCTGTGAACCAGCCTCTGCATCTGACATATTCAGGCCCAAAGTGTGCTATTTTCTAATGAGTAACCATTCAAAAGCTAATCAGAATGTAGAGACTAGAATCTTCACAAGGGTGTGATAGAATTTAAATGCAACCTAAGGGTGTCGAAGCCAGTCATTGGATTGTATTTGGATGCGTCTCTGGTGCATCTGCAGTTACTAGTAGACGATTGTGTGTCTTAAAGTTGGGATGAGACGTTTAATGATCATAATTTCAAGCAAACATTAACATCCACCATTAAGTGCTAAATGCTGACACTTGAAAACAATAACAAGTTCTGTGACACAGACTACCAATTTGTGCAAAGGTACCATGTGCTATTGTATTAGTAAAATATGTTACAGCCTTGTTGTTCAAGAGTAATTTAATATTTCATCTAGTTAAACTTGCATCACAAGAAATGGCAGATAAGATACAGTGTTTTGACACATCGTTTCCACTTCTCTGGCCCTTGCAAAACATGTTCCTTGCTGCTGCATCTTCTTGCAGACATGCAATACTTTCCCATGCACACTATTCGAATTATTTTCACAGTTTTAAGGATCAATAGCAAATGAGAAACTATTTATAACAATATCAATTTATTTCAATGATGTTTGATAATGGTTACATTGCAGCTCTTAGACTAAGATTACTTGTGTAGACCTATATTTTATTTCACAAGGAAGGATTGAACCTCTATGAATATTATATCTTATTATATGTAACATAACTTTATCATTGTTTGTAAAACTCTTGTTTTTAGTATGTAGTGTACATAGTAAAGACCTGTTACTTCTACCACTATGTATTTAATATGAACCAATCATCATTTAACAAACAGATAATCCATATTACTAATCTAAACTTAATTATTTACAGTACTATAGAATTTTGTAGGTGCCATAGATGTTATTTTTTGAACTAACATCAAATTGCATTTAATTATTTATCTAAAATTTCCATTCTTCAATCAATTCATACAGTGAAAAGAGTAGGTCTGTAAGATCTGTGGACCACCTAAAATACTGGCAAACACAATCTGGCTGAAATCCAAAGCAACTGCCAAGACACAAAACATATTATATAGGCCTACATGCAACTACTTGCTAGAGTATGCTACCCATCTAGCACTGTATTATAGTGATATTTATAAAACACCCTTATCAAACTTTAACCTGAAGTTTTGGCAGTAGATGATTTTCCATCCTTGGAAAACAAACTTATTTTATTCAGCCAACTTTGTTTCCTGCAACAAGTAAATAAAAGTGAATTAGAATTTAGTAGAAGTTATAACATAACAATACTTCTTGAGAGATTATTGAACTAGCAGAAACACAAATAAGCTATATCTCTCAAGTTTAAAATTCGATGTTATACATATACAATGATGTTATTTTGCTATATCACTATTTTAAGTAGGCCTAATGAGTAATGGTATATAAAAAATATGTATGTATATATGTATACACATATACATATACTATACTTACGTATCATCTCCCAAAGACCCATTGTCGTAATTGGTTTCAACAATGTTAGCTTCTTTTAGTTTCTGTAGAAGGTCCAAACGATATTTGCTCTTAAGAATTTCTGGTTTATTATTCTTGTCTTCAATCTGCCTCAATTTCTTGAATGCCTCAGCTAAAGTCAATCCGTACCAGTCAATCTCTTCCTTGTTATACTGAAACCAAATGTTAAAAATAGAGTTCCACATTTAAGGAAAAAGGTCTACTCAGAAGATGAGAACCTGACAAAATTGCATCTAGTATAGCAAGTTGTATACAGTGCTGCTGACTCACTCTTGTCTGATTAGAGTGATGGGGTAGGAGACTCGATTTTTAGGCCTACATATTCCCTAAAACCCACTGAAATATGCACATATATATTTTTTCCCCTTAAAAACAAGCAAATATCCCATATATAAACCATGAAATCTTCCTTATTATTCCCTTATTTGTTATTAAGATTACGTCTCTAATTATGATTACCCTGGTAGCAAGAACTTAACTAGGTCTATATACAATTTAAACTCTTCATTATTATAGTAGGGCTAAGTACACTTTTGTCAGAATGGTTAAGCTTATAATTTTATGAAGGATCTTACTTGTTCCAAATACTTTTTAAACTTGTCATACACCTCTTGTCCTTTTTCCGGATTTGTGGGGTACATACTAGTATTGTCTGAGAGGGTAAGTAGCATTTTCCGCTTGATTTGGAGAGCTAGAGTAGACTTGAGATCGCAGGCAGGTGTCTGAAATGAGAGCATGTTACTGAGGCAATGTTGCAACTGTGAAGCATGCATTTCAAATAAATTATAATTTGCTATAGGTGTTCTCGGGATTGTAATGCAATCACTACTGTTTGGGCTACCTATGTCTAGACTAGGCCTAGGGTACATTTACCGATGGAAAGTGTAAGCTAAGGGTACACATTTGCCAACAGATAAATCAAGGGTAATAAATAGGGGTGTGCGAACCTGTTCGAAAACGAACCGAACTTGAACCAACTTTAAAAGTTCGAGTTCAGTTCGAAAAATTAAAACCATGTTCGAAAACGAACTATTTGAATTTGCCGCCTTCCCGCCTAAATTCAAACTGTTGGGCCTTCTAAATTGCCATTCACAACCTATTGTAAGTAACAGAACAAAGGCAGTGCCTTTTCGGGCCCCATTTTCCCTCTATATCTTGTTAGTGTTCCGTTTGAGCCTGCCTAAACTTGATTTTAACTCTTTAATGTGTTCCGGGCTGGTAAATGTTTTTCAGTCACATTTAAGTTATAAATATTTTAGAAAAATGGAATCAGCACCATCAACAAGTAAAATCAATTTATTCGCATGATCATATTTCTTCTCCCATTTACTCTACAGTAGTTTTAACCACAACTTTAGAAACTTTAAAGAAAGTTCGAAGTTCGAAGTTCGGAGTTCGAAGTTCGGTCTGATATGAAGGTTCGGTTCGAAGTTCGGTTCGAAAAAAAAATTAGGGTTCGCACACCCCTAGTAATAAAGATTAAAGGTATATTCTGTATCAACACCTCTTTGGGTAACACCTCGTTGGGTCAGTAGTTTAGCAGTTTCTGGATGTGTGAATTAGAATCACCCCCAGTTTCATATTTGAAAATTGTGATGCACATACATGGCATTCCAGGTTATACTGATGGTTTTATTCTACTTCCAGTACTGCCTGCTTGTATCAACATTAGGCCTTCATGGGTGTACATCTAGGTGACAGGACAAAAAGGTTATAGCCTGTATTAGCCTACCTTCAATATGTAGTGATCAAAACCATAATTTTCATGGATTAATCGAAGCAATCGGTCTGTGACCACGACTTCCATGTGCTTATCAAGGATTTCACTGTACACAACTGATTTCTTAAGACTGGGCACCCAAAAGTGAGGGACACGACGACGCAGAGGGTGACGCTTTTGAAAACCTCGGATAACCCCTTCACCACCCCATAAGCCGTCATTGTGCTCAGGAGGATATTCAACTGGGATTGGATTCTCTTGAAAAAGTTTACTATAACAAATAGAATGTAGCATATAGTTTTGTTAACAACAATAACTTGTTTACAAGCCTTCCTTCTAAAAATGTAATGTTTAATTTTGTTACATTTCTCCAGTGTGAAGATCTGCATCAAATTTTTGTGTCGGTGGAATATAATGAACAGCTGCTGGTTTCTTCAATTTCCATTCGTAATAGAACTTTTTGTACGCTTCTGGAACTCTACTACCAAGCTCACTGTCAAACGGCCCTTTCTTTGGAAGATAGAGAAGTTTTAATCCCTGCAATTAAGAAATACAGACACAAATGAAAAGATATCAGTAGAGAATTTAAAGAATAAACAATAAAAATTGCAGTATGCATAGGCTAGGCCTCACCATCAGTAACAGACCATAACCTTAATAATTTCGAACTTCATACAAACCTACCTACCCTAGGCCTAAGACGCATGAAAAAGCTAGGCTAGGCCCTACCTATCCTATGCTATTTAAGCAAATGCACACAAATGTGTAAGAAATTACGTATATGCCTAGGGCCTAGTCTACGATGTAAGCCTAGGCCATTGAGTTTAAAATACCTTACTAAACACAATGCCTAGGCTAGGCCTAGGTTGTCTTCACAGCTGAAAGTAAAATAAAAAGAATAGGCCTATGCCTAGGCATAAGCCAAGTGAATCCACTACAGTAAATGATTAAAATATTGCAAATTATACATACTTGGGCTGCTTTAGATGCCATATTAATTATATACCCTAGCCGCCGAACTAAATATACATTTATAATTTATATTAATGAGGTTTAGGTTCGTCAAATCTACTAAAAATCTTGAACCACACAACCATCAACAAACTTAAACTTTAAAACCAGCTGTTCGCTACCGGAAATTGAGTTGAGTCTAGTGTTTGGAACGCTGTTTGCAGAACGAAAGCTTCCCCTGCTCGACACGTGTGCTAGACTGCGTCATCCGTTCGATAGAAGGGAGCTGTTTCCACGACACGAAATCACTTTGCCAGCCAGCATGAAGTTACGAAACGAACTGTGAAACTAAACTCTAGCCGCAGGCTTAGATACTGCTTTTACTTTTATTTCGAATTGAGTTACGGAATCAGTTTTTTACTTTTGATATCCACGACGATCATAGGCCTACGTTTACAGAAATAATTTGAATTAGGTTATCTAAGCCTAGGGAGCTAGGCCTAGGCCTATTTCGACCTAGCCTAGGCTTAGGCCTACGCACCAGCTCTGCATTTTTATGTCATTCTTTGGCTAGCCTAGGTCTAGGTCCCTGCGTCTAGGTTTGCTCGTATTACGCTAGACCTAGTCAAGGAATCTACCCTAGTTCATTCAAAACCCTTCTGGGTTAGCCTACCTAGGCCTACCTAGCTAGCACAGGGAAAATATATCTAACCTGTCATGTTGGTTTTGTAGGCCTAGACATGCGTTACAAGGCCTAGAATCCGAATCCGCCAGAAATCCGAATATGATACTGATGCCTCTAATGTTTAAGGTAGGCTAGGCCTAGGCATTGATTTGTCTTTTTATTCTCTTGATCACTTACTAGGCCTAGGCCTAGGGATGGCCTCAGAAGCCGACACTGGATCTAGGCCTAGCCCTACATTAAACGGCCTAAAACTTCTTTAAAACTTTGCATGGTGTAAGGTCTAACCTAGACCTAGGTACTAGGCCTATCTGGTGGATATCTAGCCTAGGCCTATGCCTAGGTCTGATTTAAACAAACGCTCGTGGGTAGGCCTAAGCCTAATTGACAATTTGGCATTGTCTAGGCCTAGGGCCTACACTACGTTATTACATCCAATCTCTGCCCCTGAATCTTTTTTTAATATATTATACTACCTGCGTCACTCTCCTGCCTTTTTCTTGTGAATCTGATGTATGCTGTATGCCTGCTGCTAGGCCTACTACAATAAGCCTATGTTAAAAACCAGGCATCATGAGGCCTAGAGGCCTACACTTTATTTTGTAGAAAACATTTCGTAATTCAACGGAGTATTCGCAATACCATTGGCAAACACATATATATTCTGATCCATTAGGTTTGCTCACGTGAAACCCCTAAAGCATGTGCAGTAGGTGGTATGCATATTTTGAGGGGTCACCCTTATACCACAGACACAAGACACAATATACAATGTCAATGAAGAATCTGCTGAATGTGTAAAAGTAGGCCTAGTCATTTCTCTATACATAACTAAGCTTTTCTTTAAACTTGCACATTTCCTAGAACTGTGGAGAAAGAATTGATGCCTAGCATATGAGGCAAAGGGCAAGTAGGCCCATCTCTAATTCTTGCAATTTAAACATTACTAAGATTATTCGAAAATGTATAGTAAATTGTTAATTACTAAATGATAAATATTGACTAGTTACTCTCATGTGTAACTCCATCTGATTTCAGGTTTATGAAAACTAACAGTTGCCCGTAGCGGTAACAACAAGTATGTCACAACCTGTGGAGGGAGGCTCTTCCGAGAGCAGACAAGTTGGTGAAATCGAGGATCAATTGAGAAATCAAGAACGCATACTTGCTCAAATTAACGAGTCGGTCATAGCACAACATAGGCAACTATTGGGCCAGGAGGCTGAGGCACAGGTATGACTGTGTACTGTTTACAAACAAACTGTAGGCATGAACTGTTGTGTTGGCCATCCAAGATATAGCCTATCGTTACATAGCTAGGTAGACTATCACAGAATGAAAGCCAAATAACATTCAAGAGACTTTTTTTCATAACTTTTTGTTTCTAGATAGAACTTCAGTTTACAAAATGTATCTTAGCCTACTGACTGACATTTTACTGCTATTATAGTCAAGTCAACCATTCATCATATTATGTAACTGAAAATTTGTACAACATCTCCATAAATCAGTAGCTCTATGAAAAAATATATTTATAGACTAGCCAGAGTTACCACTAAAACTATTTGGAAATCTATATATGGAAAAGGGTGGGATATCCGCAAATATCCGTAACAAGCTTGATTTTATAGTGCAAGTTAAAAACACTTTTTTTAAGTTTACCCTAGCCATCATAGTTTAAAAATCTGCATTTAGCTTTCACTTCTCACACTCCTAAAATTGAGTGAACCTCTATGCAGCAAAAATTACCAAGATGGCAAATACAAATGATGAAATACGTAATGTTTTTTAACATTATTTTACAAATTTGCACGAAATACCCATCAACAGCGACAAACTTGATGGTTGGCAGTAAGAGATTAGAAATAAATAAATAAATAATAAATACCAATGCTGAGCTCTAAGTAATTTGTTCAGTGTGCATTGTTTTTGCAGTCTTTGCAGTATTGAGGGTGAAATGCACAAACAACAAATGTTTGCAGGGTTATGCTATTTATAACATTTATTTATTAACTTATTAACTATTAAATATTATATTTATTAACTTCATAAATAAAAAAATAAAAAATAATAATCTCTTAAGCTGTGAGGCATTCTCTACTTCATATAACAAATCAAATTATGTTATAGATTCCTTTAATTTTCATTCCACCCCTTTTAGAGTTGCATTGTTGGTTATTTAACCAGGTTGTACGTCATCCTTCCTTATTATCTACATTTTCCTCTTCGAAAATATATGGTTGGGTCTAGCCTACCCATTTACCTGGTGGGTCATTCTGAAAAAAGTTGTCACTTTCACATCCTCAATTTGACAAATTATTCAAACACGTGCCAATTGCTAATGTGTGCATTTGATGAGGTCTATAAAAGAAAAATTATTATGAGGAACTGTTAGGGCCTATTTATAGAAGTTATACTTTTAGTTTAAAATTTTGAGGAAAATTAGTAGTTTGTTATGAAAAGTGCTAAATAAAACACCTCTAATGAAAGAATGAACTAGACATACATTTTTACTTATCTGTGATAGAAATAATTTTTATTTGCTTAACATATTCCAATAACATCAACTACATGTTTCAAAGTAAGTAGGCCTAAGCCTAATACAAGCAAAATATAATTTTTCATTTATTTCATTTTATCACTTTCAACACTGTCAAACTTTGTCCCTCTCATTTGGTCAAGAGTGTTACTCAAAAACTTTTCCCGCTTTAATTTTTGAAGTATGATTAAAGAAGGCAGTGATATAATGCTACTGAGTTGTCTGGAGGTTGCAACACAGTATAAGGAGCATACAGTAGCGAAGGCGCTATGCCTGGCACAGAAGCGGTCATGGACGAGTCCTGGGGGGAGGGGGAGAGGGATACCTCCTCGCCTACAATATGGGCTAACTCGGATGACTCGCCGCCAGGGCAACCGTAGCTGCGCGCGCAGGAGTTTGCCGATGGAATCTCGCCCAAGTTTTGCTACTGTATCCTCCTTATACTGTGGTTGCAACTTGTAATTCCACCATTTTGTTGCCACCATTTTGTAACTTTCAGTGGAAGAGTTCTTGTATGAAGACAATGAGACACAAAGTCTTCTCCATTATCATCTATAATTACAACCTCATTTTCAATTTGGTGTCGAGTAAAACAGGTTGTTTGCCTCCCTTTTTGTTTGTTTGTTATTTACTTGTTATTGTTTACTAGTCATATGCCTTGAAACTGGAGAACCTAAAGAGCAAACGTTCTCAAGATCACATGGAGCAGGAGGAGGCTACCTCAGGAACACCTGGCAGAGTGTTGCCAGTGTCGGGTTCAACAACTGCCACCCCCAAGACCTCTGGTAGCTTAACGCTGCTCCGACAAAAAGTCGAAGAAAATCGGTGAGCCCATATTGCAATCCATCGCTTATTATAGGGATATACAGAAAGTGTAAATAAGATAACTCAAACGCAGAATTGTGAAAATGGTCACTGATGGCAAGATAAAAAGTAGTACAAAAAATTTAAAAACGGAAAATTCATATTCTGCCATAGAGGCCTAGCATAGACTAGGCCAATGCAAGTCCAGCATCGAAGGTTCTAGGCCAAGAAGTGAAGGCTTGGCTTAGACCTCAACTTGCACCTAAAGGTCTAGTAGACGAGGTGATCATCCAAGCTAAGGCCTAGCCTTGGATCTATGTAAGCTTAGGCCTACTGCCTATGCCTCACATGAGCTAAGACCTAGCCTACAGTTGGCTATACATAACCCTTACCTACACAAGCTTGGGGCCTGGGCTTACAAAAACCTTCCCACTTAAATCTTTCACAATAAAAAATGGAACGTACCCTGAGCATTTTAACGAACAACACGACGCAAACAACAACGGATTCTTGGTTCGGTAGGTAGGCATAGGCATTGATTTAGGTTAGGTTTATCACATGCAGTAGGCCTACATGCCAAGGTATGTACATCGCACGGCGGCAACTGCCTTCTTGATACTCAGACGCTTCATTTTTTTGACTTTCGATATTATGTCGATCAGTGAGCTTATAAAATCAGAATATTCATAACTTCAGTACCATTGATGCCCGATTGTTTAAGAGTTAAGGCAGGATCTCTAATTTCATGGTTACAGCACGAAGTTGGGCGATCAAGTTTCCGGCTTCTTCTCGAAAGTTGATTAGTATTTCTATGCAGGTCAAAATATTCAGTCAAAATTACATTTTGCATTAACGTGCAGTGCATTAATTTGTGTTTTGGCAACAATGTGTTAAATTTTGCATGAACATTGAAAATTGAGAGTAGGCTAAATCTACTATATATACTACTCAGAAATTTTCTGGGAATATAAATCTTGAAATATTTCTGGTTTACATTCCTAATCACACTGTTGATATTTCAGGCTGAAGGTTGCTCAGCGTGGTCGCCGGGAGATGGAAAGCAAACGGGAGCTAGAAGAGAAGGTGCAAGCCCTTAAGAGTCAGCTGGAAGAGATGCAGAAAGTGCCTGCAGTTCCAACAGTGCCATATCAGGTACTAATCCAACATTAAAGAAGCTTTTAAGCTGCCATATTGAATTAATTTCTTCTGGAAGATATGATTTATTTACATGGGATGACTACTATGGGCAATACAAAGAAGCTTTTAAGCTGCCATATTGAATTAATTTCTTCTGGAAGATATGATTTATTTACATGGGATGACTACTATGGGCAATACATACTTTCACTGTCAAAACAGTAGTTAGGCCTGACTTTTTTAGGGAATAGGCCTATGTAAAAGGTGAAAGCACCACAAACTATGTTAAATGAGATTGTTTGTTATTCTTTTTATTAAATCTAGAGATGACGACAGGTGTACGGGTACCCGTTACCCGCCCGACCCAACCGGGTATGAGTATGTGTTCCATTACCCGAAAACCCCTCTTTAAAAAAAAAATTGTATTTAAGTTAATTTTTTTATCTCCGATTTACGAACATAAACGAACTCCAAATATCATGTTACACGCAATAGATAGATCCTTCACATTTATATTTTATATACCTATAGCTACTAGCTAACAAGCTATGCCTACGTACATGTCTTTCTGATCCACGGAAAATGAGCCAAGTATTTTTATTGTTCGGCTAGTTAGACGTTTGGCAGATAATCATTAATCAGACATCCCGATTTATATTTATAACTTCATTTTATTTAGGGTTGCCGTTGATAATCGAAATATCGATCGATAATCGATTCCAGTCATATGATATGATAATCGATTCAAATATTATGATATGATATAATTTGATTATCGATTTGAATAATATCATCGATGTTTAAAACTGCCGCGCTGCTGTTAAAATCGTGATTGGGCGGTTCGTAGCGGTGTGCGGAGCTGACGATAGAATGCGCGCTCGCTAGGTCGGTAAAATAGTGAATACTACTTCACCGACGGGGATAGCGCGCTCTCTAGGGGTTACGAGCAACTATTCATCCACGCATGCGCAACGCATTCAATGGCAGTGACAGTGAAACGTGAGCCAGTTTGTCACGCACACGCCGTGAGTCGTAGTCTCCTCTCGTAAAGTTGTGAGCCGGTCTGTATGGTTGATGCCATTATTGCGCTGTTGGGGGGGGGGGGGGGGCGTAGAGCGATAGCTGTTCTATATAATGGCAGCTGGGATAGCGCTATCTCTCTCGCCCCCTTACTGAATGTGTTTATACCTGACTCAACCCTCGCAAGGCACGTCCGCGTACAATCAGTACGTGAAAAAAGTGGCACCCCAATGACCAACCAAGCAATTGCATTACCTTATAATAAAAAGTGCGTGGATTAATAGTCCGTGATTTTAACACATCTCCACTCATTGTCTCGATTAGCCTCGTTGCAAAAATATGAGACGTTAAGCCCAAATATCAATCAATCTATCCTTAAATACTCCTTTTTGTTGGTTTTTGGGATTGTTTTCAGTTTGATTTCATTATTTTGGCATTTGATTTGATAATCGATTGAGGTCTACAATATCGATATATTTTGATATGATTATCGATTCCGCTCCGCCGATTATCAATGCCGATTTTCACATCGAACGGCAACCCTAATTTTATTTAATTTCTAAGTACAAAATTTGGTTTTTACTTAGCAGAGTATTTAGGCCTACTACCCAGGTAACCCGCGGGTATTGTGAACGGGTATCCGGGTCGCAAAAAAGTCTGGTTTCGTCATCCCTAATGAAATCTCCATTCAGTAACCGAAATAACTACCCTACTGATTATAATACTTCAAATAACTATCATCATAAAGTCTGTAGTGCATGTATAACCACCAGGCACTGTGTTCTCTGCTTTGATGTGGTGCAGCAGGATACTTGGATGATGAAAGATTGAGATTGATAATTTTATGAAGTTTTGGTTTTGAGATTACCCCTCTGCCTAGGGAATCAGGGTGGGGAAATGATTGCAGGATATACTTTAATTTTAATTTAAAATATGTCAATAATTGTGTGCCTTATGGGAAGTGTCAGCCTCAGCTTTACATGAAATGTAAAAATGAGACATTCTTTCAGAATCCTGTGGATACTCAGATGATTGTACTCCAAGAACAAATCCAGGCAAAGGACAGTCTAATTGAGGCCCGTACCAGAGCTATCACTCTATTGAGTGAAGACTTCTCGCGTAAACGTAAAGAAGTCGTTGATCAGCTGGAAGAAACCAGAGAGGAGATGCGACGCATGCAGACAAACTTCATAGCCTGTGATGAGCAGTATAAAGCTGAGATCAAGACTAAAGATAGCAGGTAGGCTAGGCAGCATGCTATTTTACTAATGAGCTGCCAATATTTACGTTGTGTGTTTCCTACATGTGATATACTAATACCCTCGTTTTAATTCAAACTCGGTTAATTCAAAATTATGTATAATTAGGGACACCGAAATTTCGCGAATGGTTTTTAAGCGAAATTTTCCCAAATGTAGACAAACACACTTTTGTGGACAAGACAACCCCTTGGGACCCTAAAAACGTCAAAAAATATTCGCGAAATGGAGCGAAATAAGACTGTTTTGACATTTATTGGCGAAATACAAGCATTTATATAGTTTACCGCTAAATTTGAGCGAAATCGGTAAGTTTTCCCGATTTTTCGTGTCATTTTGATGTGTCTCGTGCGAAAATGCGTAATTTGACAGCTCGGCTAGAATTTTGTTTTTTCCGTAGTTGGTACACCGCCGAAAATCGAAAGTTTCTGACGACTAATCGAATTTTTGTCTGTTGGTCACACTGGTGCAATAATTCTTTTCGACCTAATCGAATGCATTTTCGCTTCGACTTTCGACTTCCGTTCATGATCGATCGATCATTTATCGTTCCGTGTTGTCTTAAAGAATTTGGTCATGCCGAAGGTGGTTGACCGTCAGTGTGAGTTTGAAAGTGAAGGTTTTTACGTTTTTGATTAAAGAATTCAAATAATAATGTGCAAGTTTTGCAACGCGCGAAAATTCGAAACTAGGCCTAGGCCTAGGTAGGCTATGTAACTTAAATACAGGCCTAGGCCTCACTATTTCACTGTGAAGTATGTGCATATACAAGGTTATGCCTTGCAAACTACTATTGTTTTTACTATGATATGATACTATAGTAGTAGGTAGTATTTAAAATGACTTGAGGCTACGCCTTGTAAATTAATGGCATTTTTTGCACTATACAAATTTCTTAAAGGGGTTCTCACCCGCTACACCAAAAAAATATGTTTAACTAAGGCTGATTAGCTATGAAATTAGCGACTAAATGAAAAGAAATCGGGTTCACCATAACCCGGGAAAAAAATATCAAAGTTAGTGATTTTCGAGCTAGGTCCCATCGGCGAAAATCTCCCATAAGAAATAGCATTGGGACGACCTGTATGCCTTGGGACCTTGGAGGATTCTGCTCAAAAAAAAAAATGATGTAATACTTTTCGCTGCGTCTTTCTTTTCTGCGTATTTCGTTTATTTTGGTTTTGTAATCGAAGCTTCCGTTCAGGTACAAAATAAAGAGGTGTAATCGGGTGCTCCATTTCGTTTTGAGCGTTGCTGTGCGTTGCTGTGCACGTCGAGTCGGCGGGTGTCGACTGTCGAGTTGGTGTCAAGTAAGCCAAGCGAGAGAGAGAGAGTGAGAGTAGTATTGGGAGGGGAAATAGTCAACGCATGCACAATGAACGCGGTCTGCTATGCGGTGTCGAATGGAGTACACCAAGGCCGTCTAGAAAATATATCGCTTCGAGTACACTCGCACCAAAAGCCGGCTGACACCAACAGTCGCCGCGGCAGTTAACCAGAAATTTCATTAATTAATAGCAATTCACAGGTTTCAACTCACGATGTTTAATGGTTCATTATCGATTGGTGTGGTGCAGTAGATCATATGGTAAAAAATAAATCTAGCGGGTGAGAACCCCTTTAAGGCTTTGCTGTGTTTAAATAGCTGTTTTTTATATAGCAAAATAGAGCCATTTTTTGATTTTATATAGTGAAATTAAAGATTTTTTATAACAAAATGAAGACTTTTTATTTGCTAAATTTTGGTGTCCCTATGTATAATTCAAACTACGTATTGATAAGAGTCCCAGCAGAAGATTTAGGTGTGAAGCTTAGTGTTAAAGTTCTTTTAATTCAAAATTTTGTAATTCAAATTGGAGTTTTTAGGGTCTCTTGAAATTTGAATTAAAGGGGGATTACTGTACAGGGTTGCCACCGTCAATTTTTTTATCCTTGAAAGAAACTAAAAAAATCCTGAGAAATCCTTGAAAACAGTTATATTCAGCATTAGCATATTATAACTGCGAAGGAATGTTAAAAATTTTCAGGTTTCATGCCAAAATATGTTATGCCAACCTGATTTTCGAGAATCTAGTCAACATTACGTGCAGAAACGCATAAGAATCGGAATTTTCTTCGAATATATTTTAACGTTTTATTTTTACTCACCATAACTACCACTTGCGGGAAATGTTATGCAGTCACTTATGTTTATTTTTACTAGTACCTGATGTTCTTTTACTGTCTACATTGCTTTTTTAGCTGAATTTTTAAAAATGTATTAATTTAATGTATTTTTTAAAGACAGTAGAAAATCCTAAGATTTTGTCCAAAATCCTGTTATCCTGAGACACTCTAACAATCCTGAGAAAAGGATAAAATCCTTGAAAGTGGCAACCCTGTACTAATATATTTGATTTGTTATATGTTTTGCCGGTTAATGGTGGTGGACTGGTGGTTATATCTAGCCTGAATGTATGAAATTTACGAATTTCTTGTCTCCCACTACATTTTAGCCAGATTGTCTAAGTCAGTGGTTCCCAACCGGTGGTCCGGCGTTCCTGTAATGACTTGACGGTAGTATTTTAAACACTTGCGGACGTGTCCACTTTGAGTGAAACATGCCTTTTCAGCATCCCCCTTTAGTTTAACATTAGAACAAGGCTGTAATCATACAAGCACCATCTGTGCCTCAGATTGCATTGCAATCCTTTTCTGCATTTACCAAGTATTCAGCTCAGGACCCCTCAATTAAAGCCTTATGGAGGCTACTTACACCATTTCTCACTATTGCGACACTGCACTAGTCATGAGAACACTGTGTTTCCTGTACAGCTAGCAGTCACAGTATTCTATTCTACCTACAACAGAATGTTGCAATCAAATTATATATGTCATTGCATGCAATAGAAAAATTATTTGAAAAGTGTAGGCTACTTTGTTTTCCTGTCGGTAATAAACACAATTTTTCTGGATCCGTTTGGACTGTCGACCAAAAGATTGGCTATGTCCTCCTTTAGCACTCGCACATTATTGGTGACATATTACCGGTACTAACCATGTGTTTAACCTGTGCTATATATCCAGTTGATATTTTTGTATGTTGGTTTTCAGATTATTTGAATTAGAGAGTCAAGTTAAAGCACTTACTGTCAAGATTGAGCAGACTGAAGAAATTGGCAGTGTTTTAGCATATAAAGAAAATCTTGAAAGACAAGTTGAAGAACTATGCAGTATTAGAGAGGAGAAGCAATGTATGGAAGATAAGTTGAAAGAGCTCTCTACCGTTTTAGATGCTCAATCGCAGAAGGAGGTAGAAATGGTTGTGCTTTTAGAAGAAAAAGATAGGCTTCATCAACAGACAAACAAAGAGAAAGAGGAAAAAATTTCTTCAATGTTTAAAGAAAAGCAGACTCTTCTGCATGAGTTACAAGAGCTAAGAAACGTTTCCGACATCTATCGACAGAAAGAGAAAGAGTTTTCTTTGCTGATGGAAGAAAAACAGAGTCTTCAACATAAGATAGATGAGCTAACAAAGCTTTCTGATGTAAACCAACAAAAAGAGGGGGACTTATCTGTTCAATTAAAAAAAAATCAAATCCTGCAAAAAAGGGTGGACAAGTTGTACAAGCTTCTAGAAGCCAATGACAAGAAGACGAAGGAAATGAACATTATTTCAAACGAAGGGTTGTCTACCCTGTCAAAGGAGAAGCAAAGCCTTGAGAATAAGGTAGAAGAGTTATCAAGGCTTCTAGATGCTTCCCACCAAAAGGAAAGAGAGCTGGAATCTAAGCTCACTTCTGATTTGAACATGCAACCTGAACAAAAGTTAGAACAGTGCTGTGCTCTTTTAGAAGTCTATCGGGAAACAATAAAGACCATATGCACCCAGAGACAAGAAAGTGGAAACTTCCAGCCCCAAGTCTTAAAAGAGGCGTTTGTGGATAATATCAACGAAGCAGAGGTGGAAGAGTTATCTCGGCTTGTTGATGTAAGCCAGCAGAATAAAAAAGAGCAAGAGTTTGTGGCCAAAGCACTTGATGCATCTGAGCTTAGGGTGAAGGAACTATCTGAGCTTTTAGCATCCTCCCAATTAAAGGAAAGGGAGCTTTCAAAAACTGTATCCAACTTTGAAAGCACATGTAAAGAATCTTCACTTGCTCTGGAGAACATGTTGCCCCTAGAGGAGAAGGTAGATGAGTTAACCAAGCTACTAGATGCAAGCCAGTATCGTCATAACGAGGAGTTGAAAGCAGTGGCCCAAGAAAAAGAGTTACTTGAGAACAAGGTGTCCCTAGTCACTGAGCAATGCAATCAGAAGATGGCAACATTTAAAGCGGAGCAAGAGCGTTTCTATGGTAATCAAGAAGCACTTATCCAAGTGTGTGAAACTTTGGAACAGGATTGTTCCCAGTTATTAAAAGAGAAGAAACAGTTAGAGGAGAAGGTAGATAAGTTAAAAGAGAAGGAACAGTTAGAGGAGAAGATACAGCACATGGCTAGTCGTATTGAAGCTAGTGAGCGGAATGAGCAACAACTTTCTTATGATGTAAGGACCAGTGCAGAGACTGTGTTCAGATACCATACAGAAAAACAAGCTCTTCAGGACAAAGTGCTAGAAATGTCTAAAATTATTCAAAGTCATGAGGAGAATGTGCATAGAATGATAATAGAAAAACATATTCTGGAAGAGAAGGTGCAAGAATTAGAGGATACAGTGTTTGAAGGACGGGAGGAGAACTCGCAGGTATTGCGTGACCATCTAAATGCTTCCCAACAAGAGCACAGGGAGGAGTTGGCACTAGTGGCAACAGAAAAGCGTGTACTGGAAGAAAAAGTGCAAGAATTGACTAACACTATTAAACAACTTGAGCAGAATTCATGGGAGATGAGTGATCAACTAAATTATTCTGAAAAAAGACAATGTGAGAACTTGGAGAAGCTGAAAAGTGTTGTAACAGAGAAGAAGGTTCTTAAAGCAAAGGTGCGAGAATTGTCGAACATTATTGAAACTAATGTGAATGCTTACAAAATGAGCCAAGAGAAGCACGTCGAGGCATTATCCAAATTGAGCGAACAAAAACAGCTTCTTGAGGACAAGGTTACAGAATTGAGAAATCTTATTGAACATAAAGAGCAGGATTTGCAGGTTTGGATAAACCAAATTCAAAGTGAACAAACACAGAAATTAGAGGAGTTAGCCAAGCAAGAGGTGGAGATTGAAGAGTTGGTGCTTGAAAGAGAGCACCAGATGTCTGAGTTGACCAGTTGTATTCAACAGAAACAAAGCCTACTGGACAAGGTGACCGAGCTGTCAGACCTCGTAAATATATTGCAACACGGACAATCAGAAGAAATGGGCCGAATTCTTGAAGAAAAGAACAGCCTTGAATCAGAGGTAAAGCAACTCTCCAAGGCAATGGAAGATGGCAAAGAAAAACAAAAGTTGGCTCTTAGTAAAGCGCATAAGAAAATCACTGATCTCAAGCGCTATGTCAACTCTTTGGAGAAGGTGACCATTAATTACTATTTATTTATTTACCTATTTATTTATATGCATTTTAAATCGTTTTTATGTAACTGTATCTGATTGTTTTCCAGGCGGATGATTCAAGTGCGATCATGGTTGATCTTGAGCACAGGATAGCTGAACTTGAGGAGGAGAAAGGTAACCTTCAGTTACATGTGGTAGATTTTGAGGAATTAAAAGGTATGACTTTAATGCCCACTCTTCTCACCTTCAAATGGTTGAGGGCTTTGCTTTGTTTGCTAAAGGGCCTGGCTACACATTCTATCAGACTTCTAGATGTGTAAACCTCCAACTGAATTTTATGTGCAGCTGTAGCCCTTCTTGATTTGATTATGAGTGTAGTTTAGGGCACAACACTAAGGAGTAGAATTCCATCTGTATTAGGGATGGTACATAAACATGTTAAGCGTACTATCATACTGCCGAACATCAAAACAGGAAGCAAGGCTATGGGGCTTTTACTGTTAACATCAACTTGCTGAATACTGTATATGCCTATTGCCTAGTAAGTTACTGACAAAAAAGTTGTACTAAGAGACTTGTGGACCTGTATGAAAATGTTCTACAATATAGGCGGCTCATACAGGTAGCTCTTATAGTTATTGTTTTTAAGTATTTCTTTGGCCTAGCTAATCCCACTGCATATCTTTGGAGCTTGAATATTATATTTGCTTGAAAAGTAAAGTGCAATTAAATGTAATGCACATTAGTACTGTACTGTGACCTTATGGCAAACAGTTGGAATTTGCTTATGTTTAGGTATATGTTTATAAGGCCAGGGTATTGCATATTTTGGGAAAGTTAAATACAGTTAGAGAGATGTTATTAAGCGAGCGAAGCGAGCGTTTCCACTTGACCCTTATGGCACTTCGTTCTGTTTTTTTGTTTGTTTTTTTGTTTTTTTTTTTGTTTTTATGTCCGTCGATAGCGGTCGAACGGAAAGTCCGATCAACTTGAAATTTGGACCATCCACAAGCCTCGATATGGATTATAGTTTTGAGGCAAAATCGTTCGAAAAGTTACAAAGTTACACCATAGTTACTGCAAAATATTTTTCTGAAACAAAATGGCGGCAAAATGTGAGATAGCCAGATTTTTTTACAGATTTTTCCGGTTACGAATATGTTAATGTAATGGCGATCTGATAAATATTGGCAAAGTTACACAAAAGTTACTCGAAAATATATTTTTGAAACACAGTTACGGCAAAATGTGAGGTGGCTATGTTATAGTAAATTTTTGTCCGGTTACGAATATACTAACGTAAACGCGATCCGATACGTATAAGAGGCAGAAATTACATTTCTATTGCTGTCAATAACTGTTAGTAACGGTGGCGGACCGCGGCGAAAACATGACAGCGAAAATTCTTAGCAACGCACATTGCACTGCATCCAACAATGTCGGGAAGTATAATAGCTGTGGAAATTAGAAACATTTTTGCAATGCGCATTCTTGAATTGTTGTTAATTGTTGTTTGTATTAGCATTGAAATCTCTTCACCAGAAAGTTCGTAGATATTGACGCGCTCGCTTATCAACGCGTCAAACAGAGCGTTTTCCTAGTGTATAGTTTTTTGTTTGTTTAGTTTAGATATAAATTGTATTTTGTAATAAGTGTTGTGGATAAGTGTAATTTGTTTTTATTTTCGTTTTGATATAAATTGTTTGTTATTCTGTGTCTTACGGCAACAGCTATGGCTGCAGAAACCAATAAAGGTTGTTATTATTATTTAGAGAAAATAGGGCAAGGCCCGTCCCAATTTTGAATATTTCATTGCCATAGGCCTTAACTCAAAAACCGTAAGAGCTACACAGAAAAAGTTGAAGCTATATTGTTTTGTAGGTGTGAGGAAATGTATCAAATTTTGGCAAAATCTTACTGTGTTGATTTGACATGGAATTACCCTAGGGTTAATGACTTCAGCTTACTTAAATGCCGAAATACTAAATAGATAGCTGCGTGTCCGGTGTCTGGGGGTAATATAAACATACAGTTTCCATGTAATTCTTTAACTACAAACCGTCTAAAGCTTCTGGGTACATTGAATTTGAATCATTCGCCTCAAATGGAATATATTAATTAACTTATTCTATTTTCCATTACCCGTCAACCTACTACGTATGTGAGACGTGCAAATATAGGGGAATAGCTAACAACCATACCTACCTCTTTATACTGGTGTTGCATACTAACTTGTTGCTAGGGGTGTGCGAGTACGAGCTTTTATGAGCTGTCTTTTAACCCCCATATCAAGCTGAGCTGAATTTTGGACTTGATTTTTGTCAAGCGAGCTGTAGGTCTATAAATCATTGATCATCATTCGCTTTTTTAATTTAAGTTTACTGGGTGCTACAGGCATAGATAACCCAATGGGTGAGTCTAATTGAATACAGTGAAACTTCTTTATTCTTCTTTCAAACTTTAGTAAGTTCTAATGAAACATAGTTTACATGCACGTACACATCCACACATACTTCCAACCATATTCCGTTAACCGAAATTATAAAATATAGATGCTAAATTAACACATTTTCAAAGCCTTGGCGTGGCTTGTAAATTGAGCTTTTTTTTATCCATAGTCGGCTCGGCTCGACTTAAAAGTCTTAAACTCGCACGTGACACCCCTACGTGGCTCAACGGTACAATATTGCAAACTGCCACTAACGGAGCAAATAAACTTAACGCTAAATTACATTTTGAAGTAGGCCTATGTGAAAATTATATACTACTTACTTTTTCCTCTGAACCAAGTAGGATGTAAGATTAATTATTTGACGACAGACTCGACCGTTAGATAGATCATACGACGTTGCCTCTTACGATAGGCAGAGTTACCCTGGAGCTAGACCTTTTCTACCCCAGGGTAACAAAAAAGAATGCCATCCATTTTAGACCATTCATACTTCAAACAAGTACGTACTGTTTTGTAGTTTTGGTTCTGGGCCGCGATTCTGAATGGGCGTCGATAAGTTTAACCCGAGTTTTTGTCGTTAAAAGAAGGCGAGGAGCCAATCACCGCCTTGCATTCGCCTACTGTAACGACAAAAAGTGTGCGTTAAACTTATCACGGCCATTCAGAATCGCACTGCTGGTCGCTGGTTTTACTCATTTTTTCAGGTATACCTGTATTATTTTATATAGTAATGAATTTGCTTCAGTATACATTGCACTTGATCTTTGTAAACAGTGGGTGCAGTAATTGCAGGACAGGATTTTGTTAGTGTCATACTCATAGAGACTGTTTTAAAATTATCGATTAGATGAACTTGCAACTTGGAGACTTGAGAGTTTTCAATTTTATTGTGTGAGGAAATGTGAAAAATATAGCTGGATGTTAACAATTTATATTGATCTGTAAAATTTAAATTGAAAGCATTTTGTACAGAGCACAAGAATGTTTTTATTCTAGAAGAAAATAAGAGGTAGGCCTGATAGGATACCTTAATTTTTTATATCCATAATTTGTATTGAATAGTTTTAATTTATAGCTTTTTGTGTAGAATACTACTTTAGCTGAGCTTGAAAATTTTACCTTTATATAATTCAAATTTTTGTAGTCAATGTGAAAATATGAACAAAATTGGAGCCTTTGAATATGGAAGACCTATGTATTATTTTCAAATAAGTTACTTAACCACTGCTGAAGTTGTGTGTCAGTAGGGTGTGACATATATTCAAGTACATACATGTATGTTGCAGCTCTTGGGACTGACCTAAGTGTCCAACTGGAGACAACGTTGGGTGTGACATATATTCAAGTACATACATGTATGTTGCAGCTCTTAACACTGACCTAAGTGTCCAACTGGAGACAACGTAGGGTGTGACATATATTCAAGTACATACATGTATGTTGCAGCTCTTAACACTGACCTAAGTGTCCAACTGGAGACAACGTAGGGTGTGACATATATTCAAGTAGGCCTACATACATGTATGTTGCAGCTCTTAACACTGACCTAAGTGTCCAACTGGAGACAACGTAGGGTGTGACATATATTCAAGTACATACATGTATGTTGCAGCTCTTAACACTGACCTAAGTGTCCAACTGGAGACAACGTAGGGTGTGACATATATTCAAGTACATACATGTATGTTGCAGCTCTTAACACTGACCTAAGTGTCCAACTGGAGACAACGTAGGGTGTGACATATATTCAAGTACATACATGTATGTTGCAGCTCTTAACACTGACCTAAGTGTCCAACTGGAGACAACGTAGGGTGTGACATATATTCAAGTAGGCCTACATACATGTATGTTGCAGCTCTTAACACTGACCTAAGTGTCCAACTGGAGACAACGTTGGGTGTGACATATATTCAAGTACATACATGTATGTTGCAGCTCTTAACACTGACCTAAGTGTCCAACTGGAGACAACGTTGGGTGTGACATATATTCAAGTACATACATGTATGTTGCAGCTCTTAACACTGACCTAAGTGTCCAACTGGAGACAACGTAGGGTGTGACATATATTCAAGTACATACATGTATGTTGCAGCTCTTAACACTGACCTAAGTGTCCAACTGGAGACAACGTAGGGTGTGACATATATTCAAGTACATACATGTATGTTGCAGCTCTTAACACTGACCTAAGTGTCCAACTGGAGACAACGTAGGGTGTGACATATATTCAAGTAGGCCTACATACATGTATGTTGCAGCTCTTAACACTGACCTAAGTGTCCAACTGGAGACAACGTAGGGTGTGACATATATTCAAGTACATACATGTATGTTGCAGCTCTTAACACTGACCTAAGTGTCCAACTGGAGACAACGTAGGGTGTGACATATATTCAAGTACATACATGTATGTTGCAGCTCTTAACACTGACCTAAGTGTCCAACTGGAGACAACGTAGGGTGTGACATATATTCAAGTACATACATGTATGTTGCAGCTCTTAACACTGACCTAAGTGTCCAACTGGAGACAACGTAGGGTGTGACATATATTCAAGTACATACATGTATGTTGCAGCTCTTGGCACTGACCTAAGTGTCCAACTGGAGACAACGTAGGGTGTGACATATATTCAAGTACATACATGTATGTTGCAGCTCTTAACACTGACCTAAGTGTCCAACTGGAGACAACGTAGGGTGTGACATATATTCAAGTACATACATGTATGTTGCAGCTCTTAACACTGACCTAAGTGTCCAACTGGAGACAACGTAGGGTGTGACATATATTCAAGTACATACATGTATGTTGCAGCTCTTGGCACTGACCTAAGTGTCCAACTGGAGACAACGTAGGGTGTGACATATATTCAAGTACATACATGTGTGTTGCAGCTCTTAACACTGACCCAAGTGTCCAACTGGAGACAACGTAGGGTGTGACATATATTCAAGTACATACATGTATGTTGCAGCTCTTAACACTGACCTAAGTGTCCAACTGGAGACAACGTAGGGTGTGACATATATTCAAGTACATACATGTATGTTGCAGCTCTTGGCACTGACCTAAGTGTCCAACTGGAGACAACGTAGGGTGTGACATATATTCAAGTACATACATGTATGTTGCAGCTCTTAACACTGACCTAAGTGTCCAACTGGAGACAACGTAGGGTGTGACATATATTCAAGTACATACATGTATGTTGCAGCTCTTAACACTGACCTAAGTGTCCAACTGGAGACAACGTAGGGTGTGACATATATTCAAGTACATACATGTATGTTGCAGCTCTTAACACTGACCTAAGTGTCCAACTGGAGACAACGTAGGGTGTGACATATATTCAAGTACATACATGTATGTTGCAGCTCTTGGGACTGACCTAAGTGTCCAACTGGAGACAACGTAGGGTGTGACATATATTCAAGTACATACATGTATGTTGCAGCTCTTGGCACTGACCTAAGTGTCCAACTGGAGACAACGTAGGGTGTGACATATATTCAAGTACATACATGTGTGTTGCAGCTCTTGGGACTGACCTAAGTGTCCAACTGGAGACAACGTAGGGTGTGACATATATTCAAGTACATACATGTATGTTGCAGCTCTTGGCACTGACCTAAGTGTCCAACTGGAGACAACGTAGGGTGTGACATATATTCAAGTACATACATGTATGTTGCAGCTCTTGGCACTGACCTAAGTGTCCAACTGGAGACAACGTAGGGTGTGACATATATTCAAGTACATACATGTGTGTTGCAGCTCTTAACACTGACCCAAGTGTCCAACTGGAGACAACGTAGGGTGTGACATATATTCAAGTACATACATGTATGTTGCAGCTCTTGGGACTGACCTAAGTGTCCAACTGGAGACAACGTAGGGTGTGACATATATTCAAGTACATACATGTATGTTGCAGCTCTTAACACTGACCCAAGTGTCCAACTGGAGACAACGTAGGGTGTGACATATATTCAAGTACATACATGTATGTTGCAGCTCTTAACACTGACCTAAGTGTCCAACTGGAGACAACGTAGGGTGTGACATATATTCAAGTACATACATGTATGTTGCAGCTCTTAACACTGACCCAAGTGTCCAACTGGAGACAACGTAGGGTGTGACATATATTCAAGTACATACATGTATGTTGCAGCTCTTAACACTGACCTAAGTGTCCAACTGGAGACAACGTAGGGTGTGACATATATTCAAGTACATACATGTATGTTGCAGCTCTTGGCACTGACCTAAGTGTCCAACTGGAGACAACGTAGGGTGTGACATATATTCAAGTACATACATGTATGTTGCAGCTCTTAACACTGACCCAAGTGTCCAACTGGAGACAACGTAGGGTGTGACATATATTCAAGTACATACATGTATGTTGCAGCTCTTGGGACTGACCTAAGTGTCCAACTGGAGACAACGTAGGGTGTGACATATATTCAAGTACATACATGTGTGTTGCAGCTCTTAACACTGACCCAAGTGTCCAACTGGAGACAACGTAGGGTGTGACATATATTCAAGTACATACATGTATGTTGCAGCTCTTGGCACTGACCTAAGTGTCCAACTGGAGACAACGTAGGGTGTGACATATATTCAAGTACATACATGTGTGTTGCAGCTCTTAACACTGACCCAAGTGTCCAACTGGAGACAACGTAGGGTGTGACATATATTCAAGTACATACATGTGTGTTGCAGCTCTTAACACTGACCTAAGTGTCCAACTGGAGACAACGTAGGGTGTGACATATATTCAAGTACATACATGTATGTTGCAGCTCTTAACACTGACCTAAGTGTCCAACTGGAGACAACGTAGGGTGTGACATATATTCAAGTACATACATGTATGTTGCAGCTCTTGGGACTGACCTAAGTGTCCAACTGGAGACAACGTAGGGTGTGACATATATTCAAGTACATACATGTATGTTGCAGCTCTTGGGACTGACCTAAGTGTCCAACTGGAGACAACGTAGGGTGTGACATATATTCAAGTACATACATGTATGTTGCAGCTCTTGGGACTGACCTAAGTGTCCAACTGGAGACAACGTAGGGTGTGACATATATTCAAGTACATACATGTATGTTGCAGCTCTTAACACTGACCTAAGTGTCCAACTGGAGACAACGTAGGGTGTGACATATATTCAAGTACATACATGTATGTTGCAGCTCTTGGCACTGACCTAAGTGCCCAACTGGAGACAACGTTGGGTGTGACATATATTCAAGTACATACATGTATGTTGCAGCTCTTGGCACTGACCTAAGTGTCCAACTGGAGACAACGTAGGGTGTGACATATATTCAAGTACATACATGTATGTTGCAGCTCTTAACACTGACCTAAGTGTCCAACTGGAGACAACGTAGGGTGTGACATATATTCAAGTACATACATGTATGTTGCAGCTCTTAACACTGACCCAAGTGTCCAACTGGAGACAACGTAGGGTGAGACATATATTCAAGTACATACATGTATGTTGCAGCTCTTAACACTGACCCAAGTGTCCAACTGGAGACAACGTAGGGTGTGACATATATTCAAGTACATACATGTATGTTGCAGCTCTTAACACTGACCCAAGTGTCCAACTGGAGACAACGTAGGGTGTGACATATATTCAAGTACATACATGTATGTTGCAGCTCTTGGCACTGACCTAAGTGTCCAACTGGAGACAACGTAGGGTGTGACATATATTCAAGTACATACATGTATGTTGCAGCTCTTAACACTGACCTAAGTGTCCAACTGGAGACAACGTAGGGTGTGACATATATTCAAGTACATACATGTGTGTTGCAGCTCTTGGCACTGACCTAAGTGTCCAACTGGAGACAACGTAGGGTGTGACATATATTCAAGTACATACATGTGTGTTGCAGCTCTTGGCACTGACCTAAGTGTCCAACTGGAGACAACGTAGGGTGTGACATATATTCAAGTACATACATGTATGTTGCAGCTCTTAACACTGACCCAAGTGTCCAACTGGAGACAACGTAGGGTGTGACATATATTCAAGTACATACATGTATGTTGCAGCTCTTGGGACTGACCTAAGTGTCCAACTGGAGACAACGTAGGGTGTGACATATATTCAAGTACATACATGTGTGTTGCAGCTCTTAACACTGACCCAAGTGTCCAACTGGAGACAACGTAGGGTGTGACATATATTCAAGTACATACATGTATGTTGCAGCTCTTAACACTGACCTAAGTGTCCAACTGGAGACAACGTAGGGTGTGACATATATTCAAGTACATACATGTATGTTGCAGCTCTTAACACTGACCTAAGTGTCCAACTGGAGACAACGTAGGGTGTGACATATATTCAAGTACATACATGTATGTTGCAGCTCTTGGGACTGACCTAAGTGTCCAACTGGAGACAACGTAGGGTGTGACATATATTCAAGTACATACATGTATGTTGCAGCTCTTGGGACTGACCTAAGTGTCCAACTGGAGACAACGTAGGGTGTGACATATATTCAAGTACATACATGTATGTTGCAGCTCTTGGGACTGACCTAAGTGTCCAACTGGAGACAACGTAGGGTGTGACATATATTCAAGTACATACATGTATGTTGCAGCTCTTAACACTGACCTAAGTGTCCAACTGGAGACAACGTAGGGTGTGACATATATTCAAGTACATACATGTATGTTGCAGCTCTTGGCACTGACCTAAGTGCCCAACTGGAGACAACGTTGGGTGTGACATATATTCAAGTACATACATGTATGTTGCAGCTCTTGGCACTGACCTAAGTGTCCAACTGGAGACAACGTAGGGTGTGACATATATTCAAGTACATACATGTATGTTGCAGCTCTTAACACTGACCTAAGTGTCCAACTGGAGACAACGTAGGGTGTGACATATATTCAAGTACATACATGTATGTTGCAGCTCTTAACACTGACCCAAGTGTCCAACTGGAGACAACGTAGGGTGAGACATATATTCAAGTACATACATGTATGTTGCAGCTCTTAACACTGACCCAAGTGTCCAACTGGAGACAACGTAGGGTGTGACATATATTCAAGTACATACATGTATGTTGCAGCTCTTAACACTGACCCAAGTGTCCAACTGGAGACAACGTAGGGTGTGACATATATTCAAGTACATACATGTATGTTGCAGCTCTTGGCACTGACCTAAGTGTCCAACTGGAGACAACGTAGGGTGTGACATATATTCAAGTACATACATGTATGTTGCAGCTCTTAACACTGACCTAAGTGTCCAACTGGAGACAACGTAGGGTGTGACATATATTCAAGTACATACATGTGTGTTGCAGCTCTTGGCACTGACCTAAGTGTCCAACTGGAGACAACGTAGGGTGTGACATATATTCAAGTACATACATGTGTGTTGCAGCTCTTGGCACTGACCTAAGTGTCCAACTGGAGACAACGTAGGGTGTGACATATATTCAAGTACATACATGTGTGTTGCAGCTCTTAACACTGACCTAAGTGTCCAACTGGAGACAACGTAGGGTGTGACATATATTCAAGTACATACATGTATGTTGCAGCTCTTAACACTGACCTAAGTGTCCAACTGGAGACAACGTAGGGTGTGACATATATTCAAGTACATACATGTATGTTGCAGCTCTTAACACTGACCTAAGTGTCCAACTGGAGACAACGTAGGGTGTGACATATATTCAAGTACATACATGTATGTTGCAGCTCTTAACACTGACCTAAGTGTCCAACTGGAGACAACGTAGGGTGTGACATATATTCAAGTACATACATGTATGTTGCAGCTCTTAACACTGACCTAAGTGTCCAACTGGAGACAACGTAGGGTGTGACATATATTCAAGTACATACATGTATGTTGCAGCTCTTAACACTGACCTAAGTGTCCAACTGGAGACAACGTAGGGTGTGACATATATTCAAGTACATACATGTATGTTGCAGCTCTTAACACTGACCTAAGTGTCCAACTGGAGACAACGTAGGGTGTGACATATATTCAAGTACATACATGTATGTTGCAGCTCTTAACACTGACCTAAGTGTCCAACTGGAGACAACGTAGGGTGTGACATATATTCAAGTACATACATGTATGTTGCAGCTCTTAACACTGACCTAAGTGTCCAACTGGAGACAACGTAGGGTGTGACATATATTCAAGTACATACATGTATGTTGCAGCTCTTAACACTGACCTAAGTGTCCAACTGGAGACAACGTAGGGTGTGACATATATTCAAGTACATACATGTATGTTGCAGCTCTTGGGACTGACCTAAGTGTCCAACTGGAGACAACGTAGGGTGTGACATATATTCAAGTACATACATGTATGTTGCAGCTCTTAACACTGACCTAAGTGTCCAACTGGAGACAACGTAGGGTGTGACATATATTCAAGTACATACATGTATGTTGCAGCTCTTAACACTGACCCAAGTGTCCAACTGGAGACAACGTAGGGTGTGACATATATTCAAGTACATACATGTGTGTTGCAGCTCTTAACACTGACCTAAGTGTCCAACTGGAGACATTGCAGGGCCAGAAGATCACGGCAGAGATGAAGAGCGTCGAGTTAGAAGAGGAACTAGACCACCACAGAAATCATCCAGGTTATCTCGATGAGCAATCTGCCATCAGGAATGACCTTCAATGCCAATTGCACGACCAGGTGGAAAAATACAATCTCCTTCAACAGTCGCTAGTAAAGCGTGATGATGAACTTTCTGAAAAAATGTTTGAATGTGACAGGTTGATTAAGTCACAGCGTGAGCTAGAGCTAACTTGTGAACGCCTAAGCAATGATCTTACAGCCAATGAAAGAAACCTTATCTGGCATAAAATTGAACTTCACGAAATTCTAAAAACCAGTCTCGTCGTTGTTAATATTGTTAATGACTTTTACTCTTCTGTTTCTAAGAACAGACTATGTGATACTGAGAGTAAATTGGTTTTACAAGAATACATTAAAGCTTCAAAGTCAAATAAAGGTTATATTCATGATCAGGACACTCCGGAATCTAACACTAAAATAACAGAATTCCTGAGGTCTAAAATGGTTTGTATTGCAACGACTCTGCAGGAAGAGCTCAGGCAACTGCAAAACTATAAAGATGAAAGTGTAAGTCTGAGAAATGAAGTTGATCGTCTAAAGGGTTTACTAAATGAAAGGCAGCAGGTTGAGGTACAGGAAACTGCACAAGCAACCCAGAGCACTCTCGTACAATGCCAATTGCACGACCAGGTGGAAAAATGCAATCTTCTTCAACAGACGCTAGTAAAGCGTGATGGTGAACTTTCTGAAAAAACGTTTGAATGTGACAGGTTGATACAGTCACAGCGTGAGCTAGAGCTAACTTGTGAACGCCTAAGCAATGATCTTGCAGCCAATGAAGCTACAATACTGGATTTAGAAGGGAACCTTATCTGGCATAGAGTTGAACTTCAAGAAATTTTAAAAACCAGTCTCGTCGTTGTTAATATTGTTAGGGAATTTTACTCTGAGGTTTCTAATATCAGACTATGTGAGACTAAGAGTGAACTGGCCTTACAAGAATACATTCAAGCTCACCGTTCAAATCAAGATTATATTTATAATCGGGAAACTCCGGAATCTAATGCTAAAGTAAGAGAATTACTGAGGTCTACAACGCTTTCTATTACGACGACTCTGCAGGAAGAACTCGGGCAACTGCAAAACTATAAAGATGAAAGTGTAAGTCTGAGATATGAAGTTGATCGTCTACAGGGTTTACTAAATGAAAGGCAGCAGGTTGAGGTACAGGAAACTGCACAAGCAACCCAGAGCACTCTCGTACAACACGCGCCCGGAAATGCAGTGAGCGCCACACACCTTTACAAAAGTCAAATTCGGGAACTCGAACAAGACAAAGTTAGATTGTCGGAAGAATTGAGATCTGCACAAATTCGATGCGGCAAACTCGTCAAGAAAATAAAATCTTTGAAGATGGACCATGACTCGTTAGTGAACAAAAGCTCCGAGTCAAACAAAGGGGCCAACGACGACGGCGAGACCAAGAACGTTATCGACTCGTTAGAACGACGGGTGTGCCACCTCCAATCCGAACTACATAAAAAAAATAAGCCTATGGAAGAGGCGTCCACTCAGGCAGACGACAATCGACTCACGTGGCTGAGCAACGAGTACGAATCCGTGAAAGTAGAGATTCAGCATCTCGTCGAGGAGATCCACTCGAAAGACGGCAGCCTCGCGGAAGCGACGGAAGAGTTGCGGTCGAGGCGAGATCAATGCGAGGAGCTTCTGGAAGAAGTAGCAATGCTGCGTGAAACCATGGAGATACGAGATGCCGACTCGACCCGCCCGGAAGAGATGTTGGCCGACAAAGAGTCCCTGCAGTTGTTACGGCAGAAGGAAGAACAGGTGGCTCGTCTGGAGCAGCAGTTGCGAACAGACACGGACCCACCACACAGGCAACTAGATGAGTCCTTGTACATGCTGCACCAGAAGGAAGTGAGGTGTGACGAGCTCACACTTGAACTCATGCAGGTAACATCATTGTTTTAAATCTCATTCACCCAAGAATTATTATAATAATAATAATAATACAAGAAGAAGCATTTTTATTTTTTACGAATGTACTTGAGAGAAATAAAACATCTAAGCCTAGTTCATCTCATACAGCTTCTAAATTTATTTTTTTCAAGCATGTGCACAGTAAACCTTTTCAAATTGAAATTCATGTTTATTCAAACTACCTAGTAATGAAGTTCTAGGTAAATATGGCTCATTGTTAATTTTCTTTTTATTCCAAGTAGTGTTTTCAGGGAATTAACGGGAGTCGACTGTAGGTAAGCCTACATATTAGTTATCTGGCCTCATCCCAGTCAAAAAATAACTTTTTGCACACCTGCAATGCAAGTGTATTACTATAGGAACTATTGAGGTGTGTCATAAGATACCATTATCAAATACAAAATACTTTGGCATGAATGTATCACTGACAAATATCTCACGTATCTTTTAAAAGGGAAGTTTATATGGACTAAAATACTTGTAGGCTAGTATTGGAAATGGTTTTAAGTACGCTAATAAAGAGTACAGTATTACAGACCGTCTCGGAAAAATAGAAATAACGTACTAGTATATTTGGGTCAATATTGTACGTAGTCTAGTTAATTTTTTTAATTCAATTTTTCTATGGATGTTATGTTTTGTGTCAGCTGTTGGAAGAGCGCGACACGTTGCAGCTCCGTCTCTCCACGGTGATCGGACAGTACGAAGAGTTGCGAGCATCGTGCGCCCAGTCCACTCCCAGCCCCACTGCCAGTGATTCGCCTCTACTGTCCAACAAGTAAGGGAGCAAAGACTGAGCACTTTCATTTGAATTCAATTATTGTGTCAGCTGTTTATTCCGCTGTTACTTTTTCTTAACACTTGACAGTCAAATTATCACACAGCACAGCAACCACATATTGTTTTTTTACTTTTAAAATATGGCCACCCTATAATACGTTAAGTAATTCATATCTTGTAGTTTATTTAATCATAACTGAATATGTTTTGTAATCAAGTGGTATGTGTGTGTGTGTTTTAGACTGCAGGAGGTACAAAGTATGGGTCGACAGCAACGTAGCATGGCACTACAGCAGCGAGCAGACACAACTGTGTGTAAGTACCTTTAGGGTTCCTACCCATCCTAGCAATTGATTTTTTAATTTCTTATAAAATTATTTATTTTGTTTAACTTGTGATATTTACATTAAATAAAGACAATCTTGTGGTATGCAACATAAATAGGGATCTTGCATGAATTTCCAGTATGTGTGGAAGTATATGAAATTGTAGATTTTCATTTCGAAGTAAATCATTCCATTTCTATTGGCATTCTTAGTTTTAGATTTTCTGTCTACTGCACTTTTATTTTCAAATGGCTGTGATATCAATAGCCTCTAAAAGTACTGTTTATAAATTACTTTGCCTCTGCCTCCCAGATGAAACAATGAAACTTATTAGTCGAACCGTTTTCACTTCTTTAACAACAATGGCTAGTTTTTGTCAAATCTTCAGAAAATGATAACAAACCTAAATGTGCTCTTAGGTATATTCTATAAAAATATCTGATAAACCTACTTTTTAATATTGTTTAATCTCCAAAAAATAATTACTAGGGGTACTAGCATAAATTTCATTTCACATGTCTTCTATGGCAAAGATAATCTGCAAAGAATACATTTCATTTATGACCTAACAGTATTGAAATTCTTATGTTCTAGCTCGCGATAACCAGAGTCAATCTGAGACCCTGATTAATTGGATTCGTGGCCGAACGTGAGTAATTCTTGCATGTTACTATTATATTAGAGTGCGTGTCATTATTTGACTTAAAACTAGAACAGTGTATAGCAAATTGATTAGTTTTCCACAATCTGTCTAGCCCCCCCACTTTCTATTATTGTTATTACATGCTGGAGGCTGGCCATTGTATTTACTAGTTGTGCATACCAACTTCTTTCACTATTGCGCATACTTCTTTCACTGTTGCGCTAAATTGACCAATCATGCCTACTCCTATTTTTGCTGATGTTCATGTTGTTGTTGTTGTTGTTGTTGTTGTTGTTGTTGTTGTTTTCTTATGCCCACATCTCACTTCACGGAGTCATCATGCGTCTAGCAGCCCAGTAGAGAAACGCCTCCTTTTCAAATCTATCCACGCCCTTCGGCATCTCGTCAATCACTTCTTTAAGTTTAGTGCATATGTGTAGGTGTCGTCTATCCTGCACTCCATCCCCACACAATCTGCACATGTCTGACTCCATAATTCCAAACCTGTGGAGATGTTTTGCCAGCAAGTCATGCCCCGTCTCTAGGCGAAACATTGCTGTTGTCGTCTTTCTTGTGTATTTTATATTTCTTTTTTTGGTAGCGTAAGCCTCCCAGCGTTTATCCTTTGACTCCTCTTTCCATCTGTCTTTCACTTCCCTATTGTGGGCTAATTTGAGGTGCGATTTTATTGCTCTGTACGATATGGGTCTTACTGTTTGGTTCTTCTTACTGCCCATCTTTGCCAGGAAGTCGGCATTTGCTGATGTTCATATGACAAAAAGTATTTACAGGCCTACCTATTATAGTTACTTAGTTAAAGCACAATATTTTTAACACTGTTAATTGTGGTTTATTATCAGTCGTGTTTTTTTTATTAAATGTTTTATGGGTTTTTTCTTTGTTACAGCACGCCCAAAGTGGTGCACATATAAACTATAGCTTAATGATCGCAGAAGAAGATACTGTGCATTTATTACTATTCATATCTCTAATATTTAGAGTGCATTGTTTCTACATCTGTCCAATCAGATCGTTCCATTAGTTTTTAGCAGAGTGTCACAGTGGTGCCTGTGTTTTTAGAGGCTCAGGAAACTTGTCTGCATTGTACAGCACACGGATCGTACACAAGCATTTTGAAGATATTCAAAACGCATTGTGATGTTAGCATCAGCTGTTGCAATATCTTGATTCATAACATAACAATTCAAGTATTGTTGCTACTGGGGTTTTTCATATTTTAAGTGTAATTATTGTAATAATATATTTTGTGTACATTTTTTAGTTTTTAAAGCAAGTTCATTTGTCAATTGAGGATGTACGCATCACATTTCTTGGCTTGTATCAGTTGACTTCTTTCGTTATGTGGTACGTTTGCGACAGAGGGATAAGAGGGCTACACCACATTGAACAAGTAAGAACACAATATGTACGCGGGAGTTTCATAAGACCTACAGACTATTTGACTTGTTAAAATATTTGTTATTTCTTATTCAGGAGGGTTGTTATTTTGAGTATTATTAAATAAACATACTTATCGATTTAACAGACAAGATACCATTCTTTCTTATTACAATAATAGAAATATTAAGAGGCAATGACTTTCGGAGGGTTGCGGAATTTTGGGAAAGAGCATAAGTTGCCTAATAAACATTTTTTGTGGTGTTTAAAGTGAAAACCTATTCGCGAATTCGTGTGAAAATGTACGTTTCTCACGGTATCTAGCAAATAGTTTGTTATTTGTAATATTTATTAGAAAATCGGGCATTGGAGAGTGGAGATATTCTTGAAGACTTCAGTACCTGATATCTGGGCCTCGTCCAGGGAGTTAGATTGTTGGCTAGTCTTTCGCAGAAAGTCCGCACGGTGACGTTTTGCTCGGAGTGGCCATAAGAATTGCCATCTCATCGCTTTCGGGAACTATGTTAAATCAGTAAAAAATTAATTACACATACCAACGACAATATTTCAACACAAGTTACTTGTTTGGCAAGAAGAAGATATTCTGAATTCATAACAAAGATGCAATTATTTAATTCTGCTTTACTTTGTTGCTCGGAGTAAAAATCCCATACACATAATGAATTAATAAGTTAGCATTTCCACATGAAAACTAGTTAATTTTTTGTGACTAATGCCATTTGATGTGACGAAATGTTAGACCCAAAATAACTAATTTTATGACAAAAATGTATTATTTTTAACATGTTGTCTTTAGTGGTACCGGTACTTGGAAAACCATATTGATATAGGAGCTCATGTTCTTACTTTTTCAATGGAATACAGCATTCTTATTAGGGATGTGCGGGTACCCGAACAACAAGTATTTTTAGGATAACAAAATTTACCCGAGGTCAGGTCAGGCAGTACACCACACTTTGGAGGGTATGATTGGTTCAAGCTGCAAGACTGGGAAGCTTGGGAGGAACTGATATTTATATGAGGATGCCTTACCTGCTATCTTACTTTAAAGTGAGAGTAAAAAGTAAAGTAGTAGTACTACTACTTTCTGACCTTATGCCAAAAATCCAAAGAAATCTAAAGATGGCAGGAAATTCAAATTTTCAAATACTTTGAAAATTCGAATGGGTAGATTCGGATTCAAATTTTGTGGATTCATGAACCACTGGACATTTTATGTAACGTATTTTGTCTAATCTATAAATTGGTATTAATTTTTTGTTTTGAATACCACCCGACCCGAGCCCGAGGGTACTTGAAGTACCCGACCCGAGCCTGACCCGACTTCAAAATTCACTACTGGTACCCGCACTTCTCTAATTCTTATGATTACAACCTGTAATAATGTGCAATTTAATGCTGGGCTATCGCTCTGCCTTAACTGAGGCCAAACAAGGAAACATCATAAGTCAGTGTATTATTTAAAACAGCAACTTAATCCTGGTGTGTACACCTGTAGCATGCTGGGCCAATAAATAACACGGATTGGCTGATAGTGCTAAACTGCAATGTATTGCCTTGCTGTAGGGATGGCTTCTCCCGCATGTGTCGGTAGAATGTGGTTGGTTACCTGTCATCCCTGCTTTCTTGTGGTTATCCCACACTTAAAATAAGATTACCAAAAATGTGAAGTTTAATATATATTTTATAAGAAAAATACATTATTACAACTTTACGTACAGGTCAGGTGATATATTGGGGCAGGTCTCGAAGAGTTCTTCCAAGCATGGAATGTCACCTATTTATGTTCCTTTCTAAAAATGTCTGTTTTTCAAATGGAAGTCTTCCTCTGACTGTCAGTTTGATGGCAGTCTACTTCTAAGCAGCCTCTTCTGAAAACTTGTGTCCCTGTAAATTTTTTTGATTTTACTTAGATTTTTTTTGTACGGTATTTGCATTATTTAAAAGAAACCTAATAGATGAAATGTACATTATATGTTTAAACAGTTAATTGTTCATTAAAAGCACAAAATGTTGGTGGGTTAGCAATCTTGTTAATTGCATTAAATGTAATCTATGTCAATTTAATGGTAATTAGCTGGATTCAGGCATGTTCACTAACATTTCTTGCCGAGTAAAAGCGCACACATTTTCCTGGTTATTGTAATCGTTCAATTGGGATTAGTATTACCAATGATTGTATCATTGTTTCGACTTTCTATTGATTACATTATTAGTTTGAGGCGAATCACTTAACCTCCTAAGATATATGTCTTCTTCAATGTACTGAAGAATTGTAAGATGACAAACTGATCTAATTTTACCACTTTTAGTTTTTAAGACACAAGGGTTGGGGTAAGCTATCTGATAAATATTCCTGTCCTATATAGGTAGTAGTCTTGCACAACAAAGGTAACTATCAATTGCAGTGTTTGAGTTTGCTGGTAATTTGTCGCCATATAATCAGCATTCTAGTCAATAGGGCAGATCGGCCTGGAGAGTAGCCTGTCCCTGTTCATATTTGTGGTTGGAAAGTTATCGTGACTGTATGGTAGCAGGCTAGCAATGACTAGCTTAGTGTTTCTCAAAGTATGATCCCTGGCGGTATGGCATACATATTGTCCCTGTCAGCCCTCAGGTTTATGCGTTAAAATTAATTTTACTAACAACTACTGACTCGCACATACATGTATCATACTTTGGAGTGAATGTCCTTCAAGAAACAGCGTAGTTGCTATTGAGGGTGTAAATTGTCCTCGGTTCATCTCGGCTAACGTGTATCCTTCTCAAGTGCTATTGTTCCGTGCCTAGAATTTGCAATGACATAGTTTCTAGTCAAACCTGGTGCAGTGTATTATTGTTCTCGGTGAACAAACATGGAACTGTGGCTCATTAAAGAGTAAATGTGTATTGATGTAAATAGTAACACGGGTACTCGTTAAAAAGGATCGGGTGTTGACAATTAATGCGAGTCTCCACGATTGAGTGATGTGACAAGTGAATATGTATGTGAGCAAGTTTATTTTGCACAAGAGCTCAAAGAAAGGTGCGGAAAGGAAGGACGACAATGTATATCTAAAAATGCGATTTCATACAAAAAAGTATCGTACGTATGTATCACTGTTTAAAAACGTGCCTTTGTACGTACGCTGGTTCTTGTGATGAGACTATTATGGTAGGTGGGTGGTCCGCAAGTATGTCAATCGCCCATGTAGTAAATTGAGAAACACTAGTCTAATTGCATCTATTCTGTGCCTGCCTCTTCACTGTGAATGGTTTGATGCCCTGTGGCGACGGCATTTCACGTCTTCTTTTCATCCACAAACTGGCATCTTAGGGGCCAAACAAATGTAAAACTCTTTATATGAACGAACAAAATTTGTTATTACCCAACTAAACAAAAATAATTTTTTTACCATTTGAAAATGTACTGCAGTTAAGAATGGGTTTTAAAATGACAATTTGTAAAAAAAAAAATATTGTAATGTACTAGTTGAAATTGTGTTCCATGTAAAAATACAGCTCAAGAATTACCAAGCACAGTATACAGTAGTAGCCTGTTGAAGCTAATATGGTGTATTATGGAAGAATGAAAGTATGCTAGTTGATTTTCAATGTCTAGTATTTGAAGTGGCCTTGTGATATTAGTTATTAACAGTAGATAATTGTTTCGGTCATAAACATTGAATGCACAAGTTTTGAACCTCTGGGCCCGGATTCACAAGAGGTCGTAAGTGTTTTTTGGTCTTATCTCTAAGACCGGCCCAACTTTGAACCTCTTGTGAATCCAGGAAAATATCTGAAAACAGACTTTAAAACATTATTGGAATGTTCATTTCATTGTGTCCTTGTTCCTATCAGGAACTAGTAACTTTTTCATGTGACCTGGGTCTGGTTTTACAGGAGGTTCAAAGTTAGGCCGGTCTGAGAGTTGAGACCAGCAAAAGATTTGGGACCTCTTATGAATCTGGGCCCTGATCATTAATTGATCGTCAGGACACAAGTATATATACGGAGCTGGGTAGTATCGAAAATACTCGAGTTTAAAGTATATTGTATTTTACAAAATACTTTTCCCGAGAAAATGCATTTTCCAATATGGTAGTATCGAAAATACTCAAGTTTAAAGTATATTGTATTTTACAAAATACTTTTCTCGAGAAAATGCATTTTCCAATATTGGTTGCCATGTGATTGATTGCGACCTGACTGTAACTACTAGAAAGAATTACACGCTGTCCGTTCAGTAGGTTGCTAGCAAAACCTACCAGCGAGGATGTTCTAGACGTACTGGCAAGCACTTACTTTTTGCTAAACCCAAAATCCAAATTTGCATTTCTATTGTGAAGGTTGTTCCTTATTTCCCGATAGTAACATTAAAGCTTAGGCAAATGTATTTTATATTTTATTTCGAGTATTTTGTTATGAAAATACTAGTCTCTAAAAGAATCTTGTATTTTGCATCTAAAATACATTTGAGTATTTTGCCCAGTCCTGTATATATAACCCCATCTACCAGGCTTCCACAGAAGACATCCTATTAGTTTTATCTGCTGTGCATTGAAACATATTGAAAATGTTTAATAAAGTTGGAAATCATATTGTAATAGTACTATTTATTTATATTTTGAAAGTATGAACCTTCTCCACTCTTTCACCTATAAATTAAATTGTATTTCCCTTTTCCATAAGCGATTATTATTATGAGACCATTGACGGACAGCAAAGGGGACTCGATCATTGAACAGTTTTTTTTGGAACTTTTGGAAATTGATCTCTCTAGTCACAATTATTATAGATAACCCTTCTGGTTAGCGCATTTCTCTCTAGACTCGCATGTAACGTAGCAGACCAACACTCGCATGGATACATGTTATGAAATAAATGTGTATAATAAAAAAAAATAATCTTAGCTCTGCAAGAATTGGCCTTGCAGTAAGTGAATGGAATTTCAGCTGACAAGCATTGATGTACCTGCACATAGCTTGTCTACGATACGTAGGGCCTAGGCCTACGATCGGCTGTCTTGTTATTAATTTATACGGTCAGCTGGGCGAGGCCTACTTGTTATTAAAACTGCACAAAATTACAGATCCCTTGAAGAAGAAGAAATCGCAGGAATGCTACATCACATCGAAAAAGTAAAAACGCTTCATCACAGCATTTTCTCACGAATTTAAAAGTATCAATCTTACGGTCACTGTTTTCCACTCTACGATGCTGACATTCAAATTTAGGCCTACTGCATAGTCATGCACTACTGTCTACCAAACACTACCTTTTCGTCGTTGGAGAAGAAATAAGTGGTGCTAGTGATGCTATAAGTGGAAATAAGCAACTGGTTTCCTGCCAGCATCCCTAATTGATAGGGCTTGTGTTGTAACTTGGATAGGCCTACATCATTTTTTATCATCGTTTTATCAGTTTTATTACCACAGAAACAAATTCGATAGCGAAATAAATTTTTAGGGAACGTTATCTGCAAAATAGCTCCGTTATTGATATTAAGAAATAGATTTTCACGTTGCAGTAGTGATAATGGTACGTTCTTTTGCTTGCTCTATCTGAAGAAAGTACCTTCGCATTTCCAAGACAAAAATCCCGCTCGTGCTTTAGCCAATCAACGACGAGTTTGTTTCCACGACACGCCCACAAATACCAGTTCGTGGATGTTCAAGGCTACTGCTATCAGCTGTGCCAATAGCAACAGAGAACATTATTCAGATTTCAGGGTTCAAGTTGAGCTTTGACTTTGACGTTGTCATGTGTTTATGATTTTAAAATTTATCGTAATAGTCCTGGAATTATTGAAGGTGTGGGGTGTTTGGCATAGGCTAGCTTAGTTTAAGCTATTGTACCGAGATCATAATAGCCTACCTAGTTGTACATACCCTAGGCCTATAGGCCTCCTATATTCAAAGAAGGTAAGTCTTCCAGCAAAATTTATGTTTTGGTAGCCTAGGGCCTAGGCCTACGCCTTTGTTCAAATTTGACCTCCTTAGCTTTGTATAAAGACTTGAGATAAACATAATCTTTAATGCAGTCACAAAATGTAGACAGGCCGACATGACAGTAGGCCTAGGCCTATTGCTTTGTGTTGTGTGCCTAGGCCTAGGCATGCCTGGTTTTACCTTGGGCCAATTCGTTGCTTAGGACCTGTGTAAGATGAAATTGTTTAATAGGTGGCAGGTAGGCCTAGTCCTTCGTACCAAGCAGCTATAGGCCTACATCATAGGGTCTAGGCCTAGGCCTGGCTAGGCTAGGCCTAGTAGCTAGGCCCTAGGCGTGTAGTTGCACAGTGTAGAAATGACAAGATTGTCCAAGGCCAAAACGTGCCATTAGATTCGCCTAGGCCTAGGTAGGGCCTAGGCCTACCTAACCTAACTTAACTTACAAATCATAATGAGGCCTAGGCATATTATTATTACCTACGAAACTCATTCAATCTAGTCTTTTTTGACAAGGTAAAGTAGGCTAGGGCCTAGGCCTATTCACTGCTGTAGGCCTATTTAATATAGGCCCTAGTAGAATTACATTTTTTTTAAATATGCCTAGGGCCTAGCATAAAAGTACCTATACAACTTTTGCATGTACGCCTAGGCCATCAAACCCAGTGCCTAGGCCTACCTAGTCATTAACCTAGTCCTGGAGGCTAATAGCTTTAATATATGCTTACCAAATTTATTTAGACCTACCTTATGACACTTTTGTTGGGGTGTCTATTACACGATCAGAATTTTGTTTTGTGGTCATTAGGCCTAATTGTAGGCTACAGTGTCTGGCTACTATGTTGGCATTTCTCTGGCATTTGGTGCGAGTGTTCGGTCAATTCAACCAATCACAAGTTACACAACAGACACTGGCACTAGCCGATTATTGATTGAATAGATAAATTCCAAACGCCCGCACCGAACAATCGACAGGGAACTGCGGCTTACATCGCAAATAGATCTATTGTGGCAGTCTGCCATGCCACCATACCCAGCAATTATGTGCATAGCCTTCAGTTTACCTAATACACAACATTTAACTAGGGTTCTTGAATTTCAGGCTCATCGAGTAAGAACACCACAATGCCAATACTCTACAGTGTGATATCTCGTGGTATGACAGTACTCACAAAATATGCTTCATGTGCAGGAAACTTTGCTGAAGTCACTGAACAAATAATGACTAAAATCTCACCTGATAATGCAAAGTTAACTTACTCTCACGGTAGTTTTTTGTTTCACTACATCTGCGAAAATCGGATCATCTATATGTGCATTACTGATGATGTAAGTTGAAAAAGTTCTAGAAATGTTTGTTGCACTAATTTGCCAATTTAATAATTTATCATTTCCTTAAATCTACTTTATTATCTTTTCCAGGAATTTGAACGTTCCCGAGCATTTTTGTACTTAAATGAAATCAAACACAGGTTTCAGACGGCTTATGGATCAAGGGCTGAGACAGCTATAGCATATGCTATGAACACGGAATTTTCTCAAATTCTTGCCAATGAAATGAAACATTTCTCTGAATCTCGTGATATCGATGCTATATCTCGAGTACATGGGGAAATTGATGAACTGAAAGATATTATGGTGAAAAATATTGGTGAGTTATTGAAATCAACTGGAAGCTCCTAATGCTATAAGCCCTAACCAAATGGTCGTCATTGTGATCAGGATCGCAATCGTACATTTTCCCAGCGTAATCATTACGATATTATGATTTAGTTGTAAACAGCGCCATATAAGCAACTTTTCTCCCCCATTTTTTCTTCCCAAATGCATTTTTCTCATTTACAGTAGGCCTATTAATTATTGTCCCTCTAGTGTTAATTTTCACTAAGAATGACAAGTGTAGGCTATGTAGCATGGAGAATATTATGTTCCATTTTGCCATGAAGTCTCCAAAGTTTCGTTGTGCATTTTCTAAGAGTAAAAATCCTACATTCTGTGGGCTGTACTAGAGGAAGCATCATGTTTAAGTGTAGATAGACACAGCTGTTACCATAATATAACCTTACACCATGAAGAATTGATTTTAACATTACAGTCTCAATTTCTATACAAACAATTACATTACTTGCTCAGTGATAACCCAGTTGGTGGACAAAGTTCAAGATAAGAATTTCAAATAAAGGCTAATAGATTAGGGGGGCAGGGGGTGGTTGATCAAATATAAGTAGGCCTAGAGTTTGAGTCACCACTTATTTTGTGTTGAAATCTCAATTTCCTTTGAACAAGGATGATGATGTTGTATGTCCCGAGTAGTTTGTTTTCACCATTCGACTGTACATTTTGCATCGGCTTTGTGAAATGTTTCAATACAAAGCGGATGTTATGGAAGAAGGCCCACCTAGTGAAAATCACAATAACTATGTAGCAATATACAAATGTAGATGAATAATTCACTGGTTATGCTTTTTTTTTGCAGGTAATGTGACTATGCGAGGGGAAAGACTTGAACTTTTGATTAACAAAGCAGACAACCTCTCTGCAAATGTAAGTATCAGCATGAGCAATATTTTCTAATTTTCGGCTGACACTTATTTACAGTACAGTTCCCAATGTATGTATTGTTCTTACAGTCGGTGGCATTCCGTAAGACAAGTCGCAACCTGGCACGATCCATGTTTTGGAAGAACGTAAAGCTGTATGTCGTAATTGGTGTCGTTGGCATTGTAAGCATATCCTCTTTCAATACACCTAGATACAGCTGGTACCTAACTTCAAAATTGATTTTAGTTTATTTCATTGGATGCATAAGTACAAAACGGGCAACATAAATGGTTGTCTTGATTGTTCACGTCTCACGTTTTATCTTCTCAGATATAGGCTCCTAGTATGTTTAGTTTGTACATATTTAATATTTTTAAAATAGCTCAATGTACAAAGGTTTTAAACATGTCCTTGTAAAGTAAATAAAATGGCTTGATTTGCTGCCCTATATCAAATACTACGAGCATTAGAGTCTTTCTTGGGTGATTGTAGAGCTGTGTCAGTCCAAGTAGAGATTTTCTCTCAACATTCGGGCATCTTGTTCGAAGTACTCTCAAAAATCTAGGTAGGCCTAATGGCCTTGAAATACCCATCCCATTTATAAGCTAAAGCCTACAGAAGTTCCTTATATGGCCAGTCACATATTCATCTTGGGTATAGAGAAGTTTTGTTGTATTTTTAGCTAGAAAGTTACGTGAATTTGTTTTTCTTTGCTTCATCTCAAAGCTGTGTTGAAATGCAAGCAGATTTGCTCGTGAAGTAAGCCTTCTCACACAATTGTTCTATTGCAGATCATCTTGTACTTCGTTGTCAGTATGGCATGCGGTGGCCTGGCTTGGCAGAAGTGTGTGGGCAATTAGTAAGAACTAGATGCAATGCAACTATAACCACTTCAATCCAAGTATGGCCTCATTTTTTGGTTCTACTCAGGATAATTGAAAAGAAGTCTGAACAATTTACAAAAGTTGATTGCTGCACCTGCAAAATGTTCTTTGTAAATTAAAATATTAAAAATACATGGTTGTAAATATATATTGATAATAATGTACTATAGATATAGTTGAAACTATTCTTTGAAAACCCTTATATTGATTTTCATTGTGCTATCATTAAACAAGTTTTAAATAGAACAAGTGCGTTGGAATCTCAGTTATGTATTTTCACTTGTACATTTTCTCAGTTTTTCATTGAACCTTTGCTATTTTTGTTAAGTTATATACTTTTTTGGACAGCTGCTGTACATACATATAACCAAAGTGTTTGGTTCTGAAAAGAACCAAACACTCATCTTGAGAGGGCTTGATACCACAAAGACGACATGCTTATCACCTGGTAGCCCTGAAAATTTACGAAGCAATATATATAGTAGCAAGTTCCTTGAAACTTATAAATTACTTTTCATTGTACAGTACTTGATAATTATATATTTTTGTCAGGTTGCTAGTTGAATGCCATGGTAGTTTTTGCTCCAGGAGTAACTTGCTGCTAACTTTCTAAGTACGGTAGATATAATGATCTTTAGCATTAACTATTATGGCAATAAAAAACACTTTTTGAACCAATATGTTCACGTTTTATATGATTCAGATTGGTTTTACTTTTAAAGCAGTTTTTTTTGTTAATCAAAGCTACAATGGGAATTTTTTCTATAAATATTTAAACTAGCAAATAACATTTATTTTTATGATTAAAATGTGATATTATGAGTAATTACTAATAGTTCTATTTTTCAATCATTGTTTTTTTTTTCATTAAGTATGTACTATCCTGATTATTTTTAAGTGCTGGTAGCATTGTTCAAGTTCTGCAATACACACCCTATTGGCATAGTTACTTTTAAATTTGAATAAGAATCATAAAAGTTGATACAAGTGGATTTAGGATTGCACATAAAACACCAAACCGTATTGTCAAAGTTTTCCTGGTCTCTAGAACTTTGTCTTACATCTTCAAGCATTTTGTTACATTTACTTTTGAGCCACTTAGGACGTTGTCGATTTATTAATTATTTCTGAAAAGTGAGATGGTGCATGTAGTTTCTTGTGTAGTGTGGTAGTGCCAGCATATCGTTCATAGTTGGTGTAATTTTATTCATAGAAGTTGTAGATTGGGTAACAGTGAAATGGTAAACCTTTTGTGTGGGTACATTCACTGGGAGTAAACAATGCTACCCCCTTATAAAGTGTAGCAATTTGTTCTGGCATTTAGCTTGCGAAACACACATCAATAATAATACGTAATATCTATTTGACAATGGGCTTGTGCCATCACTTCCTAAAAAGTGCCTTGTATTTCGTTGGATCTGCTATGTGATATTTTGAAAAGTATTTGCTGATAGTATTCAGAACCTGATCTTGGAGCTGTAGCAGTAAATGCCAAAGCTCTTAATTTGTTTCAGTAATGGTATGGTGTTGTAGATTTCGACCTGTACATTTGCAAGTAGGTACTGTGTTGAGTAACCATAAGCAATTTTTAGACTTTAGGTGTAGTTTGCATATTCACGCTAGTTATTTGCCGTTTCGTATGGTAGGTTTAGAAAATTGGCTTTGTGTGCAATCACCAGTACCACAGATAATGGATCCGTTGTCTTTGCCAGTACTTTAAAAGCCCAGTTAGTTTTATGAATATGTAGTAGATAAATAAATAGGTATTGTCTCTGTACATATTAATATATTAAATTAAAATACGCAATAGTAAAATATATTTAGTAATAATCATTCATGAGAATGTACAGATAACATTATTGCTTTTGAGATGTTCATATTTTAAATCTAAAATTGTTTTCTTGTTTGTTGGTTCAGTAAACACTAGGACAGGTGATAGTAATGATCACGTTTTGGGCAATTATCCATGGCCAAACCGTGGCCAGTTCCAACACTATCAAGAAAACTAAACTGTCTACCTTGTCCTTAGTGCATAGAAACCTCATAACTACTGTTTCAGCTAACCGACATTTTTTCCTTTGTTCCCATTTCCTTAGAGAAGAAAAAAGCACATCACATCAGTAATCTTTTCATAAATCTAGTTATAAGGATACACATTGAACTATTAAAATGTATATGAGTATTTACAATCACACATTTTGCTTGTACATTATTGTATAATGTATATCCTCAATTGCTTGATGGAGGGGGTATTGTGCATTGTAGAATTTGTATTGGATCTAAAAGAAATGGTGTATTATGTGGCATATGTATTTAGGGCATGCAACATTCTGGCCTGCTTTCGTTATAAAATAAATGCCGTGAAAGTCAGATGCTGTGAAGGCCTGCTGTACAATGTGCATTCAGTAATTTAAGGTAAAAGCTATTTTTTCATCTGTAAAAAGCTAGCAGCTATTATCGATTAGAATTCATCGAAGTAACTCGTATTCTACGATCATTGCTACAATGTTGTTATACAACTGTATACAATTGTTTGCAGTGTAGTATATGCTTATAATACTATATTTTTAAGGGTGCTAAAATCTAATAAGTTTATATTATATGTAATATTTTGTATGGAGTATTGCGGGATAATGCAGTAAGACATAATAATGTGAAACGGTGCGTTTATTTGAAAAGCAGCACCATCTTATTTTTAATCTGTGATTAATTTGCTGACTACTCAAAGTAATTATTTCTTGTATTATTAAAAAGTTACTTCAAATAAATTTACAAATATTTAAAAAATTCAAACTTGAAAGTGTTATTGCCACCATTATAATTTGCAAATTGCACAAACACTGCACATAGTAGAGTCTGTCGTGTTATCGCGAGTATCATTTTATCTGCTGGTACACAATCTTTCATCCTGTTTGTCAATTCTATCATTGGCCGTGCATTGAAAACAAATACAGTCTGATTAAAATAGCAACCAATGGCTAGTGAAATTGTTAAGATAGCCTAGTCCTTATATTTAATTGCCTAGCTAGTACCTCATCTATTACACAGACAAGCTTAAGCACCACATTTTTAATTAGTATTACAACATGTTTAATGTGTATGTCATGTGTCATGTTTTTGTGAGAGTTTAATAGTTAGTTGATGATGATCTGCAAGAAAGTGGCAAGCAAAGAATTGTGTCATGTTTGTGCATTTTATTTTGTTGTAATTATTTGGCCAAACATTGTTGGTTAGCATTGTTGCACTAATGCAATTAGCAGCATGACAATCTTAAATTTATTCCCTTCCCATAAATATGTGCATTAACACTGAAAAAGCACTGTAGAGTGTAGATCAACCAGTTAAACAAGTGGAATAATCTTTCGTTTTTGTGAACAACTCCTCTGCATATCTTTGAACACAAACAAATTTATTAAAATGTGTTTGCAGTTTTGAAGGAAATCATATTGCTGAAGTACATTTTTTTAGTGCTAATGCAGAGAATTTGTGTTGGACTTAAAATATTTGACATGAGCCACTCACAATAAAAGCACTCAAAATAAAAGTGAAAAAACTAAACACCTTTCAGTTCAAGTTTCTTTCGATTTCAGAAAACAAAATTTAAATAAGAAACCTACCCCAGTAAAAAAATCTAAAGCTATTTTTTCGGTTTTCTCAATGATGTTTAAAAAAGTCAATCAGGAAACTTGTGATTGGAAAGGTAAAGCATAAAAACCAGTTCGAAATGTTGTTTATTATAGAGCAAAGCCCCCCCTTTTTTATGATTGTTAAAGTAAAGCCGAAAGTTGAAATGAGCTCTCGAATGAAGGGTGTGACGTGCGCACGTGTTTAGGGTTAGTACATTGGGAGGCTGCCTGTACCAGTCAGCTACCCTCGCATCCCTGCACCCTATCACCCGCGCCCCGCACCCCTCCCCCGTGAACCTCACACTCAGTACGCTACTGCGCCAGTCAGTGTTCGCCAGACCGACTAGTGACTAGGACTAGTCCCAGGGCAGCTGCCACCGACAACCGTCATGGCTGGCCGTCGAGACAAATCCGATTAGACAATTCCCGCTGTAATAGGAAACTGTGCTAGTTTGCAACGGAGCACCCTCCGACATCCGACGTATAATGCACGACCGGTACCCGTTCGATTCTCTTCTCCGAGCGTGAGTTAGTTAGTCCAGTAGTGACAAATGGAGGGGGACAGCTCACCAGATCTGAGCCTGAAGCTGAGGCGGCGTTCGTCAGATTCAAGGGACTCATTCTACATGGACTTCGCACAGGGCATCGACTCAGACATCGAAGAAGTCACCTCAGGACTGCAAGACGACGAGGGATCTACTAAAGAAGCGGGGTAAGTGTTGTCCAGCAGTCGAACCCACAACCTCTGAGGACAACATGCGAGCGGGATCACTTCCGCGTGACACCTTCCTGTGTTACTAATGTACACTCATGGCAATCTGGGACCGGCTCGGCTTTGGCAATCATTCATTATCTTACTACGTTCTTGGAATACTCTGTTTGCCTCAGTTAAGTCACTAGGGGTCGGGATAACCGCGTGTTGAGGCTTATCGTTCATATCCCACCTCTACAGGGGGATCTAGACTACAGTCATGGGGGGGGGGGGCAATTATAGGGAAATAAGTGTAAACCCCTTCCTCTTCCCACGTGTGCTTACTCCCCCCCCCCCCAAGTATTTGAAGACAGCGGAAATAAAATGTATTGAAATGTTGTTGAGTACAATGTGCATAATACGTGAACTAAGGTGACAAAATTGAGTTACATTAGAATATATTTGTATGAACATAGTTTTCTTATTTGTTACTTTGAAAGAAGAAAAACGAATATTATTCATTTTCTTCGTTTTATGAATACACCCTAAACACAACAACTTTTGTACAAAGCCATTCTAAAGCTTTAAATTTGTAATTCGGCTTCGATTTCAGTGAAATTGTAATTTCTGTACATTTTAGGTTACCTGTACTCCATCTCCAAATGTATTAGACCCCTAATGATAATATGCGAATGTTTGCGAAAATCGAAAATTCAAGTGAAATATTGCTTTTTTAGCGAAATCAAGTATTGAGAACGACCATGATGCGAAATTAGTTGTTTATTTGTTTATTTATAGTTTATATATTTGTGGGCATGCCAGCCAGTAAAATGGTGTAAAACCAAGATATTATTATGCAGGTTGATATGTGCCTGATGAGAAACAATACATAGTACCGTTTGATTAATATATTTTCATTATAGTGAAATAATAGCGAAAACCTAAGGTATTTTGGCTACGAAAATGCGAAATTTCAAAATATTAATTTTCGAAAAGGTTAAGATACTGTAGCTGAAAACTACTGACTTCATTGATGTGTGTGCCCGGCATACTAGGAGAACATATTTTCATTGCAATATAATGCACATTGTGTAAAATATGTATACGTATGTATAACTCTGCATACCTCTCACGTTTCTATATGTATACCCAGGGGCGGCTCTACTGTAAGGGCACACGGTCACGTGCCCCACCTATTAATTATTGGTAACCATTAATCATTATTATTAATAAATTAGCCTGGTCAATAATACGTTGCTTAAATACCTACTTTTTTGTAATTTATAAAATGTTTTGAAATGTTGAAAATGTTTCTATTACGTTTGTGATGCCAAATGTTTTAGTTTGAACAGTAGTTCGCGCTCTCCGGGCACAAGCCTGATGAGCCGGGACTGCTCTAGCTAATCTTATGGGGTCTAGTCAACACTACCTGCAGCTATGAATCCCACACTTTACACGTCGCTAAATGCAACCTCCTCGGGCACAGAGAAAGTGGTGACCGAAGCCGAGTTTGGGTCGAAATCGAACGTGTTTCCATCTCTATCCTCTTTCGCGCCAGAGACCATAGGGAGTTTAAGAAATATTTCTATTCTCTGTGCAAGTTTCAAGGGTAGTAGTACAACACAATACATCACTAAACAACCTGTTGCAAAATATACAGTTTTATAAAAGCTCCGCCTATTAGTGTGAAAGCCTTCCTATTGGAGAATAGTCCCAAACTCGCATTCTGATTTGTGGTCACTTTCAGTCCACGTGGAGTGGACATCTCTCTGTCACATACCTGTCTCAATAGTACGTGCCAGTCACACAAAAGACGAAGATTAGGAAGGAAAAAAAGTAGTTCAGGGAAAATTCTCACCCCTCCCAACATAATAATAAGAGTTCCTAGAAAAAGCAATTTGACATTTATGTTTTGTAATATTTTACTTGAACAGATCACCTCCAGTAGGTATTTGTGGGTTCAGTCTGTGTCGAGATTTCGATTTGTGCGGTCGGATGTTGGGAGTGCTATTGCTGAGTGTTTAAACATGAATTCAGTCCAACACATTTTTAGTTTAATTGAAAATCAGGTACCATTTATTGTAAAGCTAGAAATTAAAAAACTAGGACGGCCTACTCCACTGTTAGACATCCAACAAACTGATAATAGGTGAGTAATAAGTACATTAAATTCTCACTAAATGTATCGTGTAATTTTAAGTTGTGTACTTGTGTTTCACAATTGTAACATGTGCCCCTCCCTGACAATGACCCACGAGCCGCCACTGTATACCGTTGTTATACATAATAATACATGCACAATATTATGAGTGACAGCCTCCTATACCCGTCGCGACGTCCAAACAGGACTCTGGAAGCAAAGCCCCTCATGCAAGTGACCACATTCATTACTTAGCCCCCGCAGACACTATCCTGTATCCCCCCCATTCGATTGAGTTCTAATATCACAATAGTTGTAAGTAACACTTGCACGCAGGTCTTCCCTGTCCGCTGTCCTCCATTGGGGGGGGATCGACATTGAGATCTAAATCAATGAAGGTCACTTCTAATTGGTTCTATCCGTTCTTGAAAGCTAAACGATTGGTTCCTGCTGCAACAGACGTATTTTAATTGTTACATTGTTCCTGGCAGTTTGTCAATAGCGCGGGTGAGAAGTGAGAAGGCTGACGACAGACCCTTGTGCGGATCTAAGAATAGAGGACGATGTTTACAGTGATGGTCGAGGGGGGGGGGGGGAGAGTCTCCACTCTTCACGTGATCATCTTGAGGGACGCAATCTCCTCGGCTCGCCTGTGGCTGGACCGTGCCAGCATAGCCCCCCTACCTCGCCGATTATTGCAGACTGGAGTCGCCAATTACAATTGCGCTCTCTACAACTCTCCGTCACTCTATCAGCCGCCAATCCCCAACTCGCGTAAAATACAATAAGAATAAGAATAACTAATAAGCACGTCTTAATCACAAACAAATAAATAATTAAGTTATTTTGTTTGCTTCATTAGTTGCTACGTTGCGAGTTGTGACACAGCTTTGTACGTATTTACCTGTTCTCGTTCCTGATTGATTGGTTTACGTGACATTCGATTAACAAGTCGTAATTATGTTTTAGAGCTCGGTCTAGTAAAAGGTTGCAATCATTGACTGGCCCAAGTCCCAACTGAGCTACTGCGCATGCAATCCTATGTTGCAATCCTAGTGTGATATTATGTTCTGAATCTGTTCTAGGAACCATAGGCTACCTCAATATACTGGGTGTTAAAGCTCTCGAAAGTGTAGTTAGTCCTAAACATGTATAATCTGCCGGATTCTGCCCCATTCAGTGACAATTCACTCGACGAACAATGACGCAAAGTAAAAAAAGGTTAAATAGAGCTTCAAATCGTGAACAAAACACCTGTCGATTCGTCACAATCAATGTGTAAAAAGCTTGTTTTCAAGAAGTGTAGTTTTATTAACTGCTTCAATATTTTTATAATGCGGGGGTATTTAGTGATTTAATCTCGACCGTCCAGCCACGTGGAATAATTAGCGAGGATAAAGGTCGATCTCAGGTAGTGTGGACGACCCCATGCGTGGGGCTATAACTACGGTTCACTTTTACCCCTCTACTTTGTGTAAGGTACCCGCCAAGGCAGGGTAGCAGGAAGCGAGTAAACTTGGGTTTTATTACCTGTTCTGTTTTCGTCCTTTTCGAATTTATTGTGATCAGTTTCACTACTTTTGTATATTTTGGCGGGAGATTTAAAAGTATACGGACGTCAGATCTCAGTGGGACCCACTGAGTTTTCACAATAGAAGTAATATGTAGGCAATATATATGAACTACGCGAAATCTACCCCCCCCCCCCCCTCCCTTTCAGTACCTGCTTTTCAGCATGGCCAAAATAATAGGCTTGAACACTAAAATCTAAAGGATTTTCTAGAAACTAAAAAATGAATTCTCTTTCCCGTGATTATGAAATCTGTAAATTTTACATTGTCACACATTCAATTTGATTTGTGAGTGTAAAATGAGTTAGGGGGGGGGGGGGGGGGGGGGGTCTAAAATTACACACTGCTGGAACATTTTTTTAATTACTCCTACTTCCCGAGCTTAAAACATGGCCCATGCCTTTGATTCAGGTGGGCCGGAATGTCGCTAGCAGCAGAGCCACTCCAACTACCATCGCCTGCCAGTCCCAGCGCGGTGATAGTCAGTCCCGAGAGCTTGTCTCACCAGTCCTCGCCCGCTCGCCAGCCGGCCAGACATCAGTCCCGTACCGGCTCGTCCAAGCAGGAGATATCCTCGGGGTGAGTATTATTCATGCACACATTTTGTGTCTCCTTGATGTGGAATGTACGCGAAAATAAAAATTGCAAAATGTAATCTATGAAAAAATTTAATACCAGAAGATAATAGGTACGTAATTATAAATAATTATATAGCCGTCCACAGTGGCTCATTTCGTTAGCGCGTAGATCCTAAGCATATGTCCCCTAGAGACATGTTTGAATCCTGCATAAGGCATGGTTTTTGTAATTGTCTTACATTCTCATCCATCACCCCTCATCATCAAGAATCATCGTCAATTAATAGTTATTGTAAACAGTAAACTAATACAATATTTGTTAATTTATTTATTTTATATTTACTCAAACATGTATGTATAATCGGCCAATAATAGATGTGAGGTAGAAAGTAGTAGTTTGTAGTAGTAGTAGTGTAGTAAATGGGCATCCGAGACGTTGACGTATGTATTTATGTTGTCGCTGTAGGCTATGTTCTTCCCCCACCCTGTACCACACACACCGCGGTCCATGCACGCCATTCAAACGACCTTCGAGGATCGAGGAACTTCAAGTCAACTGGAGAAAGTTGGGCACGTATGTTGTCATATTGTGGCACTATGTAGGAATATACTACCATTTTCCTAGACACAAAACTTGTTTGTTTAATTTGCATAGGGTGCTCTGGGTAATTATAGGACACTCAGGGCTAAAACAGGACAGTTGAAATTTACTGTAATGAATGAATAGCCCCATAAACATTATCTTATCACAACAATTAGACAGAGTGCTGTCCTGATTTAGCCCCTAGTGTGTCCCGTTTTAGCCCCATTAGTGGGGCTAAAATGGGATTTATCATCTGTAGGTAATATGTATGCATGTATGAATGTTCCAAAATACTGACTTTTTGACAAGCTTTAATATTCAGGTGCCTCTTCTACCATCTTGAATGGAATACAAAGCACTATATAATAAATAAATAAATAAATAAATAAATGAAAAAATAATAGTTAACAGTAAACTGTTAACTTTAAAAATGTACATATTTCCCACACGTGAGCAAGATTACGTAGAATTGGTATTTTATGTATTTATGCATGTATTTTCCAGAAAGTCATTACACAATAGCTTTGAAATGGTGGTTTAAAAGTTCTGTTGTTTTCAGAGATGCACTGACTGCTACACTTTCCGCACTCTACGGGAAACTTCTTGTTGTGATGGGGATTGCTTTTCCTATGGCTGAAGTGATTTCTACCTACATTCCACCATCTTTCTATGAGGTGAAGTTCATTTCGTAAAATTAAAGTGAAGACACGTCATGAATGTCATGATAGATTGATATTGTTTACTTTTAATATTATAATATATTTTAAAGGTTGTTCATACTATATGTACGTCGTATAGCTTAAATGTTAATCGTGTCTGCCTTAAGTATTATTTATTTGGTACATATTTTATTCATTTTGTGTGGTGTCTACTATGTCATTTTCTTAGTAACAATGCTATAATATGTGTGTTTCAGTTATATGTAATAACTTTAGAAACCATATGGCCATATTCTGTGGGCATTAAGCATTTTCCAGCATGTTAACTATAAACATTATTTGTAACTGCTTTTAATTAAAATAGTAATAAAAGGAGTAATTATTCAATGTGTGATATATATATTTGCTCAATGAAATGGCTTCATTTCCTCTAAAACATATCATTATGCCGGTATCATTTGTTGTTTCAGGGTTTCTACCTGTACCTGTACTTTGGCAGTATGCTGTTTCTCCTCTACATGTATGTGATGCTGTTACGAGAGAAGGCCTCTCTTTCAGTTGCCAACTCATTCAGTAAGTCAATTGATGCATTTGATGGCATTTTTCACACCATGCAGAAAACATTAATTAATTCCCCACTAATTAGTTCCTGTGTTAAACTAACTTCTTTGTATAAACTTGATATACGTTTGAGATCAAAATGCGTAGATGAGCAGATTAATTCAGATAGCTATCATCATATTAATATCGTGTTTGCTACTACGGCAGTGGCAAACACGATATTGAACTTGAATATAAAAGAGGTGGTTAGAGTAGAAAATGTTTTAAATTAAAGGGCAATGTGTATTGAATATTGTTCTTAGTTTTTAAAACTATTTACACATAATTTACTTTCTAAAACTCCAACTAAACAGTTAGTAATTAGGTAATAGCTTCAATAGATAGGTGATATGTGTGGTTATTTCAGGGCGGCCGGAATCCGGAGATTCTTCCGATCAGGGCGACACGCAAGCTGCAGACACGGATACCGAGATGAGTACGGCCACAGAAAGTCACTACCAGACGCAACCCCGATATCCTCCACGATACAACTACGGCAGTTTCTATCTGCGAATGGGTGCTGTGGGTAAGTCAATGACTGTATGTGCACATCTACCTTAGATCTACTGGTCTGCAAGGTTCGACGTTGACTCTGAAGAAACTGTGGCCCCTGCTAGTGCAATGTTCTGCCAATCTAACCAATCAAAATGTTCTATGTGTTTAGCCATCAGTCTTAACGAGACTGTTGTTTAAATAAATAAATAATAAAATAAATAATAATATCCCTTTGATCAAAACTGAATGATGTTACGTTGTACGTGTAACGTTGTACCAACTTAACAAGTCTCCTGCTTACGAAACAATACCAACTTAGTTTTCTACTTCTCTAGTTTCTACAATTTCCTTGAAACAGGTCCATTAGTAAAAGTTGATGGCCGTATTATCTGAAAATTTAAAACATAGCCCACTTTATTAATGAGGCTTATACACTCTACAAAGTGGGAAGGCCGCCTTTACAAGTGTGTGCCAGAATGCCAGAAATCTGTTAGTTTTGATTTTCATTGAAACCGCGTGCGTGAAAGGGGCCGCCATACTATAAAACGATTAGGTTATATGAATGCTTAGGAATTAGGAGCTTGTGTGGAATTTAGCTCTAATAAGTATGTCCTACCATATTTTGTATAAACTGAGAACTATTTCCAAATGTTGTAAGAATTGTTAAGACTCTTGTGTGAAATGTTTCAGCATTTGGTATTGGCTCCATGATCTACTCGGGCCTGGAGTTTGGTCAGTACTTCGAGCTTGAACGAGACACTAAGTGCCACAATGTCCTACTAGCTCTCACCCCAGCCACTCGAATGGCATTCATCTTTGTGCAGATGTACTTCATCTTTCTCAATAATGAGGTATTTCCACTTTTGATTTGTACCCCATTACACCAATAGGTGTTAAATATCGTCAAGACCATCAGTGTCTTAATGACAAACAACAAACGTGTAGCATATTGTCTGCAAAGCCATCTGGCAAGGTATAGATAAATTACCTAGTTGAGGAGTAAGTAGGTATGTTAGCAAGTAGACCTATAAGGAAGCCAAATACATAATGCTACTACATGAGTATTATAATGTTGGTTTTGTACTTAACTTGTGTGATAGATGCTGGCATTTTAAAATAACTAGAACTTTTGTAAATCAATCAGTTAAGCCATTGATTGTAAATGCGTGTAAAAGATGTAAGTGTAGTAAAAGTAAATCATCTCATAATTTCCCACGAGTATTTCAATTCAATACGTATTGACATTTGCCATTTTCTATTGGGCTGCTCTCCTCAAGTCTGAAGAATATTCCTGACACAAAAGTTCCCAAATTAGAGCCTTGTGGCTGTAACTGAACAATCCCTGCAAACAATAAATTTATACAAAAGTAATAATCTCTATCAGTGTCTTGAATAGGCTATACAATATTTGCTCTTTTTGTTCCTAAATTTCACATTGAAGCTACTCCTTTTTAGTGCATTCCTCTATTCTTAACCCAAGTACCAACAGTATGCATGCAATTTCTGCCCTTTAAACAATAATTTTGCATTAAGTATACTGCAATATTCAATCGTCTTTTATAGCAAGTTAAAAAATGTGTAAAACTTTTCATTTTCTCTATAGATATTTTTGACAATATTCGTTGTATTTTCCGTTACAGCAAATGAAAGTGTGGAGACATCGAGCGCTCGCCCGCTTCGGACTTATGCACATGATCGGTACAAACCTGTCCGTGTGGCTGAATGTGCTGGTACAAGAGACAAAACACGAGATACTGACCTTCTACAACCCAGAGAACAATACATTGGGCATATCTCATCGCATCTGTGAGTGCTCCATCTTAGTGTGTGCATGACTGTACAGTTGTAGTCTTCCTTCTCAAGCAGTACACGTGCATTCTGCCTTCTACAACCCAGAGAACAATACATTGGGCATCTGTGAGTGTTGCATCTTAGTGTGTGCATGACTGTACAGTTGTAGTCTTCCTTCTCAAGCAGTACACATGCATTCTGCCTTCTACAACCCAGAGAACAATACATTGGGCATCTGTGAGTGTTGCATCTTAGTGTGTGCATGACTGTACAGTTGTAGTCTTCCTTCTCAAGCAGTACACGTGCATTCTGCCTTCTACAACCCAGAGAACAATACATTGGGCATCTGTGAGTGTTGCATCTTAGTGTGTGCATGACTGTACAGTTGTAGTCTTCCTTCTCAAGCAGTACACGTGCATTCTGCCTTCTACAACCCAGAGAACAATACATTGGGCATCTGTGAGTGTTGCATCTTAGTGTGTGCATGACTGTACAGTTGTAGTCTTCCTTCTCAAGCAGTACACGTGCATTCTGCCTTCTACAACCCAGAGAACAATACATTGGGCATCTGTGAGTGTTGCATCTTAGTGTGTGCATGACTGTACAGTTGTAATCTTCCTTCTCAAGCAGTACACGTGCATTCTGCCTTCTACAACCCAGAGAACAATACATTGGGCATCTGTGAGTGTTGCATCTTAGTGTGTGCATGACTGTACAGTTGTAGTCTTCCTTCTCAAGCAGTACACGTGCATTCTGCCTTCTACAACCCAGAGAACAATACATTGGGCATCTGTGAGTGTTGCATCTTAGTGTGTGCATGACTGTACAGTTGTAGTCTTCCTTCTCAAGCAGTACACGTGCATTCTGCCTTCTACAACCCAGAGAACAATACATTGGGCATCTGTGAGTGTTGCATCTTAGTGTGTGCATGACTGTACAGTTGTAGTCTTCCTTCTCAAGCAGTACACGTGCATTCTGCCTTCTACAACCCAGAGAACAATACATTGGGCATCTGTGAGTGTTGCATCTTAGTGTGTGCATGACTGTACAGTTGTAGTCTTCCTTCTCAAGCAGTACACATGCATTCTGCCTTCTACAACCCAGAGAACAATACATTGGGCATCTGTGAGTGTTGCATCTTAGTGTGTGCATGACTGTACAGTTGTAGTCTTCCTTCTCAAGCAGTACACGTGCATTCTGCCTTCTACAACCCAGAGAACAATACATTGGGCATCTGTGAGTGTTGCATCTTAGTGTGTGCATGACTGTACAGTTGTAGTCTTCCTTCTCAAGCAGTACACGTGCATTCTGCCTTCTACAACCCAGAGAACAATACATTGGGCATCTGTGAGTGTTGCATCTTAGTGTGTGCATGACGGTACAGTTGTAGTCTTCCTTCTCAAGCAGTACACGTGCATTCTGCCTTCTACAACCCAGAGAACAATACATTGGGCATCTGTGAGTGTTGCATCTTAGTGTGTGCATGACTGTACAGTTGTAATCTTCCTTCTCAAGCAGTACACGTGCATTCTGCCTTGTGATGGAATTGTACTGCTGTTTGTAGTAGTACCAGTGTATAACCACTTCAGTGAGTTACCATCTCTTTATTTGTGTTGATTAAGTATTAAATAAATAAAATTAATTCTCATTTAGAGTCTACCCACTCAGTATCTAAACTAATTTGCAGTGAGGGACTTTAATTTAAAGTGACTAAACCAACCCTGTAGGCTTCGAACACGATCGACGAGTGAGCAATAACCAATCAAAGATCAATATTTCAAATACGAAACATATGAATCAGTGATTGGACAGTATTGATGAAGTATTGAAGGTAGTATTCAAAATCAAGCTATTAGTTCTATTTAAGAAAGGTTATTTTCTTCAATAGACAGTTACATTGATGTATACTACTAGTATAATCTTTTGCAATATATACAAAGAGTGGTATGGCAGATCTAAAATCACCATAAGTTTATTTAGGTCTACCGTACCTGGTGCATTGTCGAGAGAATTGTCTATAGATCAAGCTTAATGCATAAATGCACATAATTAGGCATGCATACCTTTTGTACAATGTTGTTAGTAAAAGATGCCAGTTAGATCTGAAATTTTCTATGTGATATTGGTATAATATCACTATTTTATATTCAATGCCAGTTTATTTCTTCCTGCAAAGTAGATATTTCAATTTTGGTAGTGAATCTCGTAGCCTACTTTTGTCAGTAATGCTCGAGCGTGTCGTCAATTGGCTACCGCTCGTGATATTAATCTGTTTGGCAAGTGTGTTAATAGGCCTAATGTGTTCTTGTTTGCAGCACTGAAAACATTGTCCCACCTAAACAGCAGCCACCATCGAGTGACAAGAGGACTCAAGGGTCCCCACCACTTATACGAGTGCAGACGTACGAACATAATGGGCTCGCTGGTCCAAGACGCCAGTCCCTTCCTGTTTCCGTGCACCATCGAGTATTCTCTGATCTGCGCTGCTATACTCTACGTGATGTGGAAGAACATCTCTCGCCCCCTGGTCCCCCCCTGCCCCTCCAAGCGCCTGCCTGCCCCCGCATACAAGCGCTCCCCACACCTCTACTCTGTCGACTGTGCTCGGGCACACAAGGGTCTCTTCGTTGGTATTCTCGTCCTGGTGCTAACCATCATCTCTCTCATTCTCTTCTTCGTGCTGATTGCAAGACCCGAGTTTGTTAACTTGGCCGTCATGGAAGTGAACATATGCGAGCTCACTCTCTACGCCATGACGACTCTAGCCACGCTGTTTGGCATGTTACAGGTAAGCATGCATACATTGTTATGTAGTTCGTAGCCACACTGTTTGGCATGTTACGGGTAAACATACATGCATTGTTATGTAAGCTCAGTAGTTCGTAGCCACACTGTTTGGCATGTTACGGGTAAACATACATGCATTGTTATGTAAGCTCAGTAGTTCGTAGCCACACTGTTTGGCATGTTACAGGTAAGCATGCATACATTGTTATGTAAGCTCAGTAGTTCGTGGCCACACTGTTTGGCATGTTACAGGTAAACATACATGCATTGTTATGTAAGCTCAGTAGTTCGTAGCCACACTGTTTGGCATGTTACGGGTAAGCATGCATACATTGTTATGTAAGCTCAGTAGTTCGTAGCCACACTGTTTGGCATGTTACAGGTAAGCATGCATACATTGTTATGTAAGCTCAGTAGTTCGTAGCCACACTGTTTGGCATGTTACAGGTAAGCATGCATACATTGTTATGTAAGCTCAGTAGTTCGTAGCCACACTGTTTGGCATGTTACAGGTAAGCATGCATACATTGTTATGTAAGCTCAGTAGTTCGTAGCCACACTGTTTGGCATGTTACAGGTAAGCATGCATACATTGTTATGTAAGCTCAGTAGTTCGTAGCCACACTGTTTGGCATGTTACAGGTAAACATGCATACATTGTTATGTAAGCTCAGTAGTTCGTAGCCACACTGTTTGGCATGTTACAGGTAAGCATACATGCATTGTTATGTAAGCTCAGTAGTTCGTAGCCACACTGTTTGGCATGTTACAGGTAAGCATACATGCATTGTTATGTAAGCTCAGTAGTTTGTAGCCACACTGTTACATGGCATGTTACAGGTAAGCATGCATACATTGTTATGTAAGCTCAGTAGTTCGTAGCCACACTGTTTGGCATGTTACAGGTAAGCATACATGCATTGTTATGTAAGCTCAGTAGTTCGTAGCCACACTGTTTGGCATGTTACAGGTAAGCATGCATGCATTGTTATGTAAGCTCAGTAGTTTGTAGCCACACTGATTGGCATTCATTTACTCTTGATTTGATTCCAAAACCAAAATAATTTATGTTTTCACTATTTATGCTCTTTAGCTTTATTTTTTGATGAGGATAAATTATATTTCTGTATGCGATGTTCACATTTATCATTAATAGAGTTTGAATTCGAGTAAAACAAACCTCGAAAGTTGTTCCTATTTACTCTGAATACTATATCATTGAGCATTTGGCAGAGATTTGTTAATCTGTGGGAGTTTTTAACTCTTGTCACAAAGGTTAGTTGCAAGATTAGGCAGGAGACACTGTAACAAATCTTCTTTTCATCTGCTAACCAGCACCAAATGTGTATGGGTTGCTTCTCTCTTTTGCATTACTAGCATGGAGAATAGAATTCACTCCGTATTTTCTTTTGCCGGCTGAGGTAGGTCCCTCCTCGTGGTGACCGGTGCTCGCAAAAAGGGCTCTCGCGCATATCTTTAATCATCTCATTTTCCTTTCATCATCATCTTGTTCTCTTTTTCCAATGTTTCTTTTCTGTCTAACTTCTCATTGTGTTGGCCCTCTCTGCAACCTAAACGCCTACCATAAATAATTTTTTATACCATGTGGTTCAGTTTTTATTCAGTTGTTTTTGTTTCTAAAGAGACTAAAAAATACCTTTTTGTGCTCAAAACACAACATTTGATGTTTTCAAGATAATGTGAATGTAAATGTAACAGAAGAGTATTCTTTGTGTAGGTTTAACACTTACATGTTTCTTTCATTTCAGGTTCGACAGCTCAAATATGATGGCGGGCGAAATCTAGAACTAGACAATATTCTTTTGGTTGGCGCCCAAACCGGAATGTTTATATACAGTACTTTTACAATAATTGGTGGCCATTTTACTATTGAGAAGAATACAGTATTAGTGTTGATCACTGCCCTGGCCTCGCTAGTGCAGACAACGTGCCAGACAATGTTCGTGCTAGACGCATCCCGACGTTCTTGCGTCACTCCGCAACAGATCCGTCGCAAGCCCGGACGAGAGCTGGTCACCTTTCTGCTGGTCACTAACCTCGCCATGTGGGCAATCAACACGCTGGAGAAGTCTCGAGCCGAGTCCCACCCCATCCAGCTTCACTTCTACGGACTCTGGGCCTGGACCATCATCACTCACGTCTCGATGCCCCTCGCCATCTTCTATCGCTTCCACTCCACCGTCTGTCTCTGTGAGATCTGGAAGAGAGCATATAAGATGAAACCCACTTACATGTGACCAATCAGACATTAGTCGTTCGTTCGTTTGTTACTCTACCTGGGAACTAGGAAGGTTTCAAGGTCAAAATGCTTGAGGCAAGAGAGTAAAGTGCTCGAGTACTGGAGAGGTGAACGGCTTTGGCATGGTTGTATGGTTGTTTGGTTGTTTCTTGGGCATGATCAGTTATTTCGCAAGTCTTGCTGTAAAGCGAGCAGCAACATATGAAACATTGGGGGTTCTGTCATCTGTAAAGGTCGACGTAGGCTAATCACAGGGTGGAAAGAGATTGAACACGGTGTACATTTATTTTTACGTAGAAAGTAGCGGATGAGTTTGGACATGGTTAACAAATAGAAATACCTATGAGATATTCCATAGGGTATATTTTTTCAATTTGAGAAAAATAGTGTGTAATTGGACCTCATTTTTGTAAAACCAGCCCATAAGGGTACATTTTTGAGAAAGTAGAAATAAATTAGTATATCATTTTATATATCTTTGCAGGGATAGTTCTTATCTTTTACATAAGAAGTTAGTTCCAAGAGATTTGATTAATCTACTTTGAGAAAACAGAACTTAAACTCAGCAATGTGAGATTGAGGTGCCAAAACTTCTGGACCAAGTTATCAACTGCCAAAAGTATAGAAGTCTGAATAATCTACCTCAGAGGTGATGAGTCCTGCACGCCACTACTTTCCTTGCAAGCTGTACGCTGGCGAGCTCGATACTCGTATTGTAGTAATATCTGGATTATACATTGAGGTACACAAATTGCTGATATACCGCTAGGGGTGAAATGTTTGCCTTTGCAGATAACAGTGAGGAGAGATGTCTTTTGTAGAAGTAGATATCTTTTTCTTAGACAATACTGTCCTTAGTGTCACTTACTGGATCAATTCATTATTACACACATCGTGCATTTTTATATTTTCTTTTTGTAAGAGTTGTACGGCCTTGTATTTATGGACTTGTTTATGCAACAGCCAAGCGCTAGCAATGCCAGAGACGACACATCGCTTAGTGAAGAACGCTGGACCCACTTTACTCCAGCATTCCATCACAGAGCACTTTGTATATTATGTATTATCATTAATTTAATTATAATATAATAGTTGTTGTTTGTTTTGTTTATTATTATACTTTTAGATATGTTTGCCAAACAAGAATTAAGAGGAACAAATAAATTGTGGTATTATATAACGCTATAAACCAATAAGTACGTTATATTCCATAATATATTCTGTAGCTTTTATAATTGTGAGGATCATGGCACAACTGATGCTTAGTGTGTATGTGAAAATAAGCAACTTTTTACACTATAATAAACTGTCAGTAGTCCGTGCATTGAATTACCATATAACCTTGGATTATCTAGTCATCCTCGAGTATTGCAATAACAAGAGCTGCAGAGCTAATTAGGGATCAAGCTGTACTTTACTTCAAATGTCTTGAGACTGATTAGAACTAGCATAGGTATTTCATATCAGAACTATATGCATGAGCTGAATCTATTGGGACCCTATCAATATCATCAATCAATGTAATATATTTTGTTAACTATAGTATTTTATATTCCAAAGTAAACAAACAGTAGAACAAGGAAATGGATGTTGTATATTGACTTTGTTAAGATGCATGAAACCTTTGCCTTTGTGGTTGGAAATCGCTGTCGTAACGGTACCAAACAATAGTTCAATAATTTGTGGTGTTGCTTTACTGTCTTTGCTCAAACCAGTTGTTTAAAGTGTGACCTGGGTGAAGTTATTAACTTGGCCTGTAATGTAATATATTATATATGGTGTAAAAGGTTCCGGTACGTAAATACAAAGTTGATTTGAATTACAGCTATGCATAGTATTTCATTCGAGTGTCAATAAAAATAAAAATACATGTTGTTAATTAAGTCTTTGTTGTCGCGTTTAAGGCAGTCCTATTAAAAATGCCTTCAAGACTTCTTCTTTATCATGTACAGTATACAAATGTTCATGACTTCTGGCAAAGAATATGTTTGAATTGAAAACATCTTTGTGTTTAGTTGCCTTTCATACATATCTTATATTTTAATCAGTCTTCTAATAAATCAAGCTAATTACTGTGTTCATCTATCCACAGTCCTCGTGTGATTAAAACAAACGTATTCATTTACTTAGAGAATTGTTATTTGGAATACAAAATTATATTTTCTCTTTTAATCAAACTGTACCTTTACATTGTTGTGTATTTTACCAACACTAAGTTAAATAGACTAATTACGAACTCTTCTGTGTTGGTGAGAGGAACTAACCAGTATGTGTAACACATTTGATGAGAAACATTTTTTATAGTACCTATGTACTATATTTGATTTGAGTATTGACTCTTCGTTATTCAGATGGAGCAAACTTGTGTTCAATGAGGTATCCACTTCAAAGTGATGAAATGTTTGGTAAAACATGCAAGGCAAGATTACGCTTTGCATCACACTTAGGAGATTTAGTCTTGATGTGTGATATGTGTTATCTCTATTGCCATGTCATAATCACACAACTAAAACATTCTACGTTTGTTCAAAATTGTACGCACAATCTATTTGAGTTTGTTTTTTTCAAAAGTCATGTATTCTGTGCTGTGAATTTTTAAAGTTGACAAAATGAATTTCTTTACCTACAATTAAGTTTAAGACAATAGATTATGGAAAGAATCATGTTGCATAACTATTCTAGAACTTTGATATTTGTATGTGTTTTTATATGTACTGGCCAAGGATGTAATTAGCACCAGAATGATATTTTGACTCAAAGAAAGAGGAATTCCTAAGTTACTGGGTTAGCTGATTGGTACAAATGTGTTATATAATCCCATTTTTATACATAGTATTTTAAGATTAATAGTATAAAAGTATTTGCTTGCATTTGTTAATTTTTAAACTGTTAACTTCAATTTTATTAAGTTACCACTATTGTAAATAATGAAGTACAAATTACAATATTTATACTGGAGAAAAAGTAGCTTAGCAATCAAAGATTATAAATAAGTACTAGTTGTTTACTCACAGATAAAATATTGCTGCATAGTACAAATATTCAAATTAATGCTTTAATAATATGTAAGTGGCAAAACTACCAAAGGAAGTATTATGGATAAATTTTCATTGGAAATATTTCAATAATAACAGTTATATGTATCACAAATGGAACTGTAGCACCCACCCAGCTATGATCATATCTGACTATAGTATCAGATTGGGGAAAATCCTAGAGAAAAAACCAAATAGCAAATATTGTGATGCATTCAACACTTTTCTATGTGTTTCCTTGTGATTATAATGTACTCTAGTAGTAAGTAATATACTACTGTAGTGGGCTTATAAGTCTTGCCAACATTCACCATCATTTGAGAGGGGCAAATTGCATAAAGAACTGATTAGGGCTCGTTGGAAGGGGGAAATATTTGAAATCTCATTGTCCTTGGGTGGGGACATACCAGGTGTATAGTACCTATATAATCACTGCTACAAATAACTCGTGGGAATATGTATCTTAGTCGGAGCAGATTCGCCGCGGGATTCTCTGCTAGTGTATTCAGTTATTTAATGTCTCGAATCATGGTAAATGTTTGGTACATCATTTAGACACTACTACTGATCGAAAACTTCCATGGTCGAATTATAGGTCTACCATTTTAACTTGCATGGTAAACAGACCACTGTATACTCTCATCTAAAGGTCCAATGTAACAACTGTACAATATGAAAACTAGATCCAACAGGACAATATCTTTTATTCAAATCAATGACTTTATGTTTCGATGTACTGATATTAATGTTTCTATAACATTTTTTTGCGAAAATATACTATTTACGCGTTGGTAATTGCGGTTGATAATGTGTACTACCTTCTCCCTTCAATCACTACACACAATGCACAATGCTTTAGTGCTCAATTCTTAGGAAATATACTGTGTGTATGTATTCATTCATTCTTATTCATTAATTTCTCTGTATTCTTCATTAATTACTTGAGGAAGTCCACAATCCCCTGTATTACTATTCATAGCTACTGTGTGTATTTCTTGAAGTTAAGCCAGTAGGGCCTATTGTGCGTTGTTTTGTCTACCTCGACCTGTGATAGCCAACTTGATTCCAAGATAAGTGATATCAGTATTTGTGTACACTTCTGAACTGTACCTACTGTTTTCTGTCGAGTTGTAATTGTAGGTCTAAGTATGGATAGATTTACGAACTGAGCGTCTCCTTAGATTAAAAAAATATCCAAGAATATGATCTGATGATAAAAACTCTGAAAATTAAAAAAAAAAAAAAACGAAGTAGTTTTTTTTACTACGTCCAAAAAATGAGTTTCTACACATTCTCTTTATAAAATCGCATTTGATAGATCTTGAGCACGTGATCGCGAAACGTTAACAGTTTTTGGCCGTTAAAAAATAAACCGTGTCTAAACCGGCTCCATGCACATTGATGTATTGATATAAATGTGTCAATATGGTGAAAAAAAAAGAGTGGGGGTACTGGGTCTCGAACCCCGGACCACTAGAACGTCAAGCGACGACGTTCTGCGTACGCCCTGCAACCCGATGGAAGTAGTGTTGCTTATGGCATAGCTTGTTGTATTCAGCTAGCTCATATAATAACCTCCTATAGCCGTCTGAACTCCTGATACAAAGCCACAGAAACCCAGTTTTGAACTAAGTTCACTTTGGCACCATCACTGAACAGCCAACATTAAAACATGTTTCCTCGGCTAACCATCAATCCTAGGCAAACCAAAACATGTTCCATGTGTACACTGAGAATGGCTGATGCAGGAATTGAAAAATCGTCAAAGTCGTGCTCAAATACACTCGGTTTTTTAGAATTATATTTTTTACGGCTATATTGTTTGTTTGGGGGATCTTTAAATTAATTCCCAAAGTAGATCTATAAATTGTCTACTTTGAAAAAAATCATCTCCTTGCAATGTTTGATGTGAACGACGTCAGGCGTCTTTAGAATTTCAAAGATTTTCTTGTCAAGTTCCACTTTCGGTACCGATTGTGGATGAACGGTGGTACCTAGTTAGTCGTAGCGTCGAACTTAAGGTCAGTAATGATCCTTGGTGACGTAGTATGAGCGTCGGTAGCGTCGGTTTGCACAGGTCGTGGTGAGCCGGCGCCAACGGGAAAACGGTTTGAGTTAGAATTTTTTGGTTGTCAAATCCTTCTTATTCACAACTCTTTTGATTTTATTCGTATTTTTTTTTTAAATAAAAAAATAAATAAAAATTTCAAAAGTCTCGGATTTGATCGTCTGGAAGAAAATCTGAAAACTTGGGCGCCTGTATCTCTGTTAGTATGGCCCACAGCACAATTTCGTTTTAAAGAAGTCTAGATAAGTGGCAGAACAAAAATAAATACAGAAACAAATTTGGACTACCCGTTTGGTATCTACGAGCGTTTAAAAAAAAAAATTGCCCCATGTTAATCCTTCTCTTTTATGCTTCTCTGGGTATGGAAGAAAAAAATGTGGTGGTAACGGTTCTCGAACTCCGGACCTCTTAATCCGTAAGTGACGACGTAGGAGCGTACGCCATGCCACTCGATGGAAGACGCAATTGCTTACATTGGTCTCAATGTATATGCATGTATGAATCTCAATGTATCTCGATTCATTCTTATTGTATGTAACTCCAAATATAGATGGGTTTCCAAACAGAGTGTCTCATTGGATTTAGAAAATATCCAAGAATTCGATCTGATGATAAAAACTCCGAAAATTGAAAAAAAAAATGAAGAGGTTTTTTTTAAGTCCCAAAATTCACACCTTGTCGTTTTAAAATCGCATTCGATAGATGTTGACGACGTGATCGCGAAACCGTCAACTGTTTTTGGCGGAAGCTTACCGTTTGTCTGTAAAAAAGTAATGAATATTCTACCGAAATATTGTTATTGTAATTGTAAGGCCAAATATGGATGGATTTACGAACTGATATAGTCTCACAGGATGCAAAAAGTATCAAAAATTCGATCCGATCATGAAAACTGGAAAAAGTTAAAACATATTTTAAGCCGTTTTGCAACCAAGTCTTCTCAGATTTTTAATTTTAACATTTTGTCTTTTTATGATCGCATTCGATAGATATTGACCACGTGAATGCGAAACCGGAAACCGTTTTTTGCAGTACCGAACGCTTTATACTTTCAAACTGACTGGACTTCGTAATGTAGCTTGCACTGATGGAGTCAAGTAGGTTATGTGACTGAAATTTACTATAATAGTCGCACAATTTGCTGCTATTTTAATTCGAAAAAATATTTTGGAGTAACTGTGTCATGATTAAGGAACTTCTGACCGATTTTGCGACAAAACTAATGAATGGCGTTCAATCCACATCAGAGCTATGGATGGTCCACATTTCAACTAGATCGGAGTCTCCGTTATCGCCGTTATCACGAGATACAGCAAGGCCATCAAGGTATGATGGAAACGCTCGCTTAATTACAGAAGATACCCCAGTGTGTAGTTGCGTCCATTAGCCATAGAGCTATTATCTGGGTCGTGTTCCATGCAAGCCCTATTATCACGGCCCGTTTAGGACTAGGGAGGGTAGCTATCACCCTGGCGTTATTTCATTACAGTTTAAAAATAATGTTTTAGTTGATACAAGATTAAAAAAATACCCTTAATGTGTTTTTTTTTTTTACACAAATGGGACATTGAGATTTTTGGTAATATTATAAAATATTAGTACATTTTTAATGTTTTGGAATGGTTTTTAATTATTCATAACACATTTAAAAACAGCCTCGTTTTTTTTTTAAATTTGATTGAATGCAACGCTCTTTACAAATGGAACGGGATTTTGTAAACTATTGGAAATATTATTATTATTATTTTAGCTAATGCAATGAAGTCCTGTCTAGAAATCCTACTATAGATTTACCACGAGCACATCTCCGCGCGCGAAAGCTTGCGCGCGCATCCGGGTCGAGTCTATTCGGTTTTTTAGGGGCGGCCGGTAGTGAAGTGCAGCTAGCTGGTGTCAGTTGCTATCGGCAGCGGTCGGGAACACATCTCTCCCGCGCGCTTACGGCAGAGCTAAACGGCCGGCCGTAGCCAGCAAGCTACGGCAAAACTACGTTCAGCCAATATTCAACTCATGGTTTCAAGATAACCAATACGCGCATCAAACATTGAATCACATAAATACTTTTGTCAAACCTCCCTCTACATGATGATGTGCACTATATTTGTCAAACATCAATAGTTACTAAAATAATGCCATTAAAGCAGAGCAATGTTAGTGGAAACCTTTCGATGATTTCTACGTTTTTTACGATCGCACTTTGTATGGTTCGCAAGAAACCTGTCATAAATATACAACCATCGTCGTCAAGGTATAACTGTCATCTTTCTTGTGCCGCTTATTATATTGCTCTAGCTTGAATAGTTTCTGAAATAATACAATGTAAGTGAAGCCATGTTTTGCCGCTACCGTTCACGCGCCGAGCGCGAGGAGCACGCGTTTATGCGCTATCACCTGCATTCCAGTCGACTTTGACTCACCCGTTTTGGCCAAGGGAGATGTGGTGTTGGTCAATCTATAGTCGTACTGTTATTGGTCCGTGCGATGGCCGTGCATTGTGAGAGCTGACCGGGGAAGATGTTGACTGATGGGAATGTATAAGTAATATGGTCGATGGAGATCTTGAGTGACTTATGAATGACTTGAGGATGCAGCAAGAAGCATCTATAGTGACGATTAGAATGCAGATCCACAACATCCACTACAGAATCTCGAAGTACCAACGCCCCTTCATTCAAAAGTCGCCAGTTCGATTTCCGACCGCGGCAATTCCTACTGGACTGAATTCGGCTACAAACAGCTCTTGGACATTCCGTCCTATATTCTTAACCTATACATAATGTCCCCATCGTATCAGCTCAAGTTACGAACGTAAATTGCATTAAGTCTCGCCAGGTAATGCGTATTTTATCGATCGTATTATTCATATATGCGTGTTTTTGTCGTGCTGCGAACTTTTAACTGCAGTTCGACTTAACGCGTACTTGAATTAATGTGGTTGCATGTCGACGTCTTACATGAGAAAGTAATCGACTTATTCAATGTTCCTATCATTATGGGTTTTGTTCTAACTGGCAGACCAAGATGGCTGCAAGATTGTTGTAATGTTTCTACGCACCAGCGTTAAATACACAGCGGAAATGCAAATGAGTTATTATATAGCTGCATATCTGCATGAAATAGTCTCTATCTTTATTTTAATGCTGTAACAGTTTTGCCTAGAAATGTGTACATTATCTTTACCTGCTTGGGACGAATGACATAGGCCTACGCGATCATAAAGTACAGCTGTTGATGTGTACAATTAAATCTTGTAAACTGATATTTTAGTTCAATTGCTTGATGAATTTAATTTTTTCTAGGTTAACACGTTGGTCAAATTTTAATTCTGGATACTTATTCCCCAGTTTTAGGATACAAACATATTCAACTCGTAATTATTATGGAGTGTCTTAAAGCCCCCCCTCCAAACAATATTATATTAATACCCGAAAAGTAATTCTTGCTGTCGCGATTCCTTCGTTCAGTTTGTAATTACGTTTTATTAAATGAACACATACAAAAATGCATAAATTAATAATTGTACCTTTGTATCGTAAACGTCTTGTTTAGACATAGCAGGAGGGAAAAGGATAGAAGGAATGTATACTTATACAGGACCTGCCACGATGTGGTGATGCTTACAGAAACACTGACATAGAGCTTCGTTCGCCTGCCCTACACTTGATGATGATTGATTGATTAATGGGGCTTAACGTCTCATATTTTTGCAACAATGGCTAATCGAGACGATGAGCGGGTGATAATGAAGATGAGAAAGATGATGATGAAGAATAACGCCACATCCGAATCAGATCCTTTGTACGTCGCGTGGGTCGTCATACGGAGTCCAGCAAGGGAGGGCAGGGCCAAGTGGGAGGAGAAATATTCAGTGGAACAGTGGGAGGGAAAGGGACAGGGTCTCCTTTTGTCGCCTCTTACGACTAGCAGAGTCACTCTGGGCCTATTCTACCCCGGGCCGAGACGGGTCGCCCAACACTTTGTGTAAATCTTTGTCAGTAGTTGTTCTTTTCTACCCGTGTAAGTCAGTGTGAATATTTTTCTGGCGCTCACCTGTAATTTAAACTTACAGTAGTGTAGCCAGTGCATAAGACCCATGCAGTGCAAGACAGGCGATGCGATCTCAGACATATTGTGATGCGCACCACGGAGATATGAATACAATCGTTCCTTGTACGTATAAAACGGAAACGCAAACTTGGGTACGTACACTATTCCTTCCTCCTTGTCTTGGTCCGAGTCACGTGCAATGGTGTGTGCACGTGGCACGTGCTAGCGAATCACGTGGCACAATGGCACAATATGATGAATGAAATTAAAACAAAACGTCTTCGATGATATATTTTAATTTGATATACTTGATAACCCAAAGGGTGGGGGGGGGGGGGGGGCTAGCGTCGACGCCCCTGTCTGCGCCAGATTTTAGTTGATATTAACCCCTCAACAGGTGTTACTCATTAATTAACACTTGCAAGATAGTGGCCGTCACTTCACCGGAAGGGCGTAGGTTCGAATCTCACATCTGCCTTTTAATCAGTTTTAACATTAATCGACGCCGTCTCTTATCGTTGTTGAGTGTGACCGTGTGAGACAGATATCGGTGAGTCCATGACAGATATCGGTGAGTCTAGAGAGCACTTGACAGATATCGGTGAGTCCATGACAGATATCGGTGAGTCTATGACAGATATCGGTGAGTCTAGAGAGCACTTGACAGATATCGGTGAGTCTATGACAGATATCGGTGAGTCTAGAGAGCACTTGACAAATATCGGTGAGTCCATGACAGATATCGGTGAGTCTATAGAGAGCACTTGACAGATATCGGTGAGTCCATGACAGATATCGGTGAGTCTAGAGAGCACTTGACAGATATCGTTGAGTCCATGACAGATATCGGTGAGTCTAGAGAGCACTTGACAGATATCGGTGAGTCTATGACAGATATCGGTGAGTCTAGAGAGCACTTGACAGATATCGGTGAGTCCATGACAGATATCGGTGAGTCTAGAGAGCACTTGACAAATATCGGTGAGTCCATGACAGATATCGGTGAGTCTAGAGAGCACTTGACAGATATCGGTGAGTCTATGACAGATATCGGTGAGTCTAGAGAGCACTTGACAGATATCGGTGAGTCCATGACAGATATCGGTGAGTCTAGAGAGCACTTGACAGATATCGGTGAGTCTATGACAGATATCGGTGAGTCTAGAGAGCACTTGACAGATATCGGTGAGTCCATGACAGATATCGGTGAGTCTAGAGAGAACTTGACAGATATCGTTGAGTCTTTGGCAGATATTCCTGCTTTTGATCATCAAACTTTGATTATTGACTAAACGTCAATGTTACAGTTAACACATACAATCGGATGGACATTTATGTGGGCCCTGTGGAAGGTGGGGGGGGGGGGGGGGGGGGCAGATATCTCGGACTATACTATCGTATAGCAACATGTTGTAATGAACGTTTGACTGTATAATTATTAAATTTCATAAAAGAAAAAGGGCTCCTTAAGAAAGTTCATGTTTGGGGCCCTAGCCCCTCTGCAACCACGGCAGAGTGCGAAGAATCAGTCAGTCAGCATTGCCGGCGAGGAAAGTCGAACCCAAAACCTACACAGAATTATTTCTATAAATGCACGATACCTGCTTTCCCTATCATTAGGTTGGCCGAGTACATTAGGGTATTCGATCTGTTTGTATGGGCTATAGAAGTGATGAGGATGCGACACGATCATAACACAAAGTAGTGATCAAAAAACTCATTATGTCTCATTCATCATGCACCAGTTGTATTGTTTTGTTCGTGTAGGCAATTCCACACAGAACAGTGGCCATGCAACTAATGAGTGTTTATCAACGTTGATCTGTTGATTTGATGCTATCTTCGTGCATTGGAAATGAAATGGGAGTTGTAGTAACCGTGTTCCGCAAGGAACAGTGCGTGCCATGTGCCATACACCTCCTGTCTGTCGTTGAAATCACACAGCTTCCGGTGTGATGTGATGTGACAAGTTACGTCACCGCACTACTGGCGAGGATAATAGCGTCCTTGGATCCATGCAACTCACCGACAGACAATTTGCTAAAAGTTAACAATAATTCTGTGCTGACTTTCCTCTTTCCCACATCTAAGCCTCGAGGTCATGGCTTATTATGTAAGGCGGAAGACAACAGAGGGTGAGTGGCCTCCCTAGCTACCATATCGATCCAAATAGGCCTACATGCGTGCGTGCGTGCGTGTGCGTGTGCTTGGTCGCACGCACCGCTACCATAGCAACACCGCGCTTAGGGCGTAGCTAAGCTACCAAGTATTGATTACCATTGAGCTGTTTTAGGGGATGAAGTGTACGGTTTGCACCCTGGATTGTTGTTACGTGAATTACATGACAAATGTAGTTGCTCGCAAAACAAAGAAGCAGATTTCATTTTGGGTTGTTGGTTCCATGGTTTCGAAACGTTCCGGACCAGTAGAGCAAAACGCAGCACTTGCACCGCTTATCTCACTGGCACTAGCATAAATAATTAATATAAGCATTCCTCACTCTTTACATTAAGGTTCCTAATTCTGGAAACAAATAAAATGTTACGTTTATGATTTATGAATATTGATGTTTTATCGTCACCCGTCCTCCAACCGCGACGAGTATGGCAGACAGAGGAAGAGGAAGGATGTCCCGATCAACAGGCACGTCGCGATGTTTGGTTGCCAGATGTCTTCAGGTTAGAGAGTAGAAGGGGGAGAGACAACCATCCCCCTCGTTGGTTGAGCAGTAGCAGGAGGAGGCATCGAGCATCGAGTAACACGTTGTCCACGTTAGTTCCCGAGTTTTTGTTTAGATGGTGCGGTGCGTTGCTGAACCCGTACCTCGCACGCCGACAACACGACCAGAAGACAGTAGGTTACTCAACAGTCTGGGGGGCGGTCGCAGGTAGCACGAGACACCACACGAACGTTGTTTACGAGTTTCATGGGTAACCAATCGCTAGTATAGGTCGAGCAAGTTTTTACAGTGAAGTGAAAAAGTGGCAAATACCATCAGATTCACCTAATCAATGTGGTAAAATGGCAAGGTAAGTTGTTTGTTGTGGGATACAAACAGGTGGTCGGAGCTTGGCGGCAGAATGTCTGTGCATGGCGTGCTGGCGAGCCGAGATCGATAGAACACTTAAATATTCTTTGTTTACATCCCTCAAGGAAGATCTCGATATAGATTGGGGTTCTTTGTTGACACCGTCCCACTATATGCACAAGTAACAACACATCCGTCAAACTTTATGTGCATGGCACAGTTCACAATACACTGTGCTCACTTTGTTTACATGCCATGCCACTATTAACAACACATTCGTCCACTTTTTGTTTACATAACACTATTGACAACACATTCGCCCACTTTTTACTTACATGCCACTATTGACAACACATTCGTCCACTTTTTGTTTACATAACACTATTGACAACACATTCGTCCACTTTTTGTTTACTTGTCATTATTGACAACACATTCGTCCACTTTTTGTTTACATGCTACTATTGACAACACATTCGTCCACTTTTTGTTTACATGCCACTATTGACAACACATTCGTCCACTTCTTGTTTACATAACACTATTGACAAGTGACAACACATTCGTCCACTTTTTGTTTACGTGCCACTATTGATAACACATTCATCCACGCTTTGTTTACATCCCATAGTTGCAACGCACGTGTCCACTCTTTGTTTATATGGCACTGTTGACAACAAACTCGTTACCTCTTTGTTCACATGCCACAGTTGAAAACGCACGTGTCCACTCTGTTTACTAGGCAATATTGATAACACTTTCGTCCACTGTTGTTTACATGCCACTGTTGATACCACGTGTGTCAACTCTTTGTTTATGTTGCCACTGTGTGTTTGCATGGCACTGTTGACAACACACTTTCCATGCTTTGGGTCCATGCCACATGTGTCACAACACCCGCTGTGTTAGTGTATTTGTGTACAGTAGTTGGCACAGTTGACAACACACTGCTCACTCATTGTGTACATCCTATTGAAACAACACATGTTGACATACGTTTTATATGTTAGACACACAACCACAGCACAAAATATAAAGGTATATATAGCAAATAATTGGAGGTAGTACCCCGAAGTAAATTTGTTCTCATGTCTCATTATAAAAACCTTAACAAATTAACGTTTTCTAGCTTCATATGCCATATTTGGGTCTACTGCTCTGCCATAAGCTGTTAGCAGGTGGAGAGTCGTGGCTTCCATACGCGGTAGTTGGGTCTACTGCTCTGCCATAAGCTGTTAGCAGGTGGAGAGTCATGGCTTCAGTACGCGGTAGTTGGGTCTACTGCTCTGCCATAAGCTGTTAGCAGCTAGGTGAAGAGTCATGGCTTCAGTACGCGGTAGTTGGGTCTACTGCTCTGCCATAAGCTGTTAGCAGGTGGAGAGTCATGGCTTCAGTACGCGGTAGTTGGGTCTACTGCTCTGCCATAAGCTGTTAGCAGGTGGAGAGTCATGGCTTCAGTACGCGGTAGTTGGGTCTACTGCTCTGCCATAAGCTGTTAGCAGCTAGGTGAAGAGTCATGGCTTCAGTACGCGGTAGTTGGGTCTACTGCTCTGCCATAAGCTGTTAGCAGGTGGAGAGTCATGGCTTCAGTACGCGGTAGTTGGGTCTACTGCTCTGCCATAAGCTGTTAGCAGGTGGAGAGTCATGGCTTCAGTACGCGGTAGTTGGGTCTACTGCTCTGCCATAAGCTGTTAGCAGGTGGAGAGTCATGGCTTCAGTACGCGGTAGTTGGGTCTACTGCTCTGCCATAAGCTGTTAGCAGCTAGGTGAAGAGTCATGGCTTCAGTACGCGGTAGTTGGGTCTACTGCTCTGCCATAAGCTGTTAGCAGGTGGAGAGTCATGGCTTCAGTACGCGGTAGTTGGGTCTACTGCTCTGCCATAAGCTGTTAGCAGGTGAAGAGTCATGGCTTCAGTACGCGGTAGTTGGGTCTACTGCTCTGCCATAAGCTGTTAGCAGCTAGGTGAAGAGTCATGGCTTCAGTACGCGGTAGTTGGGTCTACTGCTCTGCCATAAGCTGTTAGCAGCTAGGTGAAGAGTCATGGCTTCAGTACGCGGTAGTTGGGTCTACTGCTCTGCCATAAGCTGTTAGCAGGTGGAGAGTCATGGCTTCAGTACGCGGTTGGGCGAAGTTGAATCTACTGCCGACTTATAAATAAAGTAAACGCGACAAGTTGGGGGAAGCTTTGTTTGACACACAGACGCGACAGAAGCATGATGCCAATCAATAACAGAGCGTAGAATAGATTGTTTCACACGATCGACAAGTGTTGTGTTCTGTTCCCAACTTCCCCGTTGTATTCAACAACTTGACTTGGCTATTTTTCTCTCTCGAGCGTGTTTAATGTAAAATCTTATAGACGAGCACTTTCAACCCTTTTGAATGTCTCTAAATACATGTTGGTAACTTAATATACCATACCACCGATTTTGAGATCATTACGGAAGTTTGACGGGCTGGCATTATAAATTACGTAATGTCACACTTGGTAGCGATTTATAAGAGAACCTGGGTATATCGGAAATTACGCAATTTCAAACAAAGTATCGATTTGTAACAGATCCTGGGTATATTCATTTAATTTGATTCCTTCCAATTAATCTCAAATACATCTGCTTTAAGCATATATAAACATACCTGCGTGTCATATACTACAGATTTTGGGATAATTACGTAAGTTTCACGAGCTGTCATTCGGAAATTACGTAATTTCAAACAAAGTAGTAGCGAGCTCAATTAATGACTATCATCTTACAAACTCTTCTCCATAGGTATACTGGGAATCCCCAAGAATTATTATTCATGTATTATCAGCCTGCCCGCTTTCTCGGTTAGCCTCGATCCACAGTTGCTTCCAAATATAGATCAACAATTGACATTGTTTTACCGATTCGCCTGGAGATCTATATTTAGGAGGTGTTGGCCAAGTTTGGAGATGACTCCTCGACTTGGCTCGAATCTTAGACCTGGAACAGACGGTTTTCATGCCCTTGTAATGTCATTGAAGCACTACAGAGCCGCTGGCTGGGGGGTCGTTGAGGAACCTAGGGAGTTGCCGGCGATTTGAAGAGCGGGTAAGATTGCAAATGAGTCTGCGATGTGAGCAGTCTACACTCTCTTGAAACGTTGACAAACTCAAGCAAAGGAACCAAACCTTTCTTCTACCGATTCCGACTGAACAACCGCTAACACCCAGACGTTCCATCGCCGCCTCTGAGCCACAAAGTCGTTCCACAGCAACCTTGTGAATGCTGACGTCATAATCACTGTTTCAAGATCTAAAAGTGTTCTCAAGATCAATGAAATACCATTATTTGAGCGAGTTGGGTCCCATCAACTCACTTGGTAGGGACATAGTACTGATGGGCTCATGAGTCATTTGATTGGCGGTGCCGAACCCTCACCTCCCGCTTCGGTAGCCAGTGTTCCCAACGCAACGGCTGACGTTGATAAACGTTGCAGAGCTATTAAAATTTTTGGTTATTTTAATTAAAATGATCCTTTTAATGAATATATTAGTGAAAATTATTCCGCCGGCTTGCCGAGAGTTCACGTTTCTTGAATTTATTTCCATCTTTAACGGATAACTTGAGTGGCCACTTCAAATGGGGAATTTAAATTTAATCTCGCGCGTTGAGTTCGCACAGTTTCCAGCCCTGCCGCACTACTAAGTGTGGATTATTTTACACCGTCCGCGTGGGAACGCCCGAATATGCAATACTGCTGGATTGGGGGTGGTTTTTTGCGGAGAAACCGAAGACGATGTAGTCATACTTAGGACATAGAGAATGAAGACAATTATTTTTGTAATTGTCGCTTTTTAAATTATTGGTTAGTTAATTAATCATTGATGTCAAATGTAATCTGATTTCATTACACTATTATGTTGAATGTTCTAACAAAGGGACAGTACTGTGTGCGTCTATTCTCGTCTTAGGTGGGTAAACAAGAATTAGAACATACTATATGAAGAGAGTAGATAATGAAAACGGAGAAAAGTGGCGGACGATAGGAGAAAGAAGATCAACTATCTGCCATAGTTGGGCCAAGATGTTTCTTGTGTTTTTGTGTACAGGCGCGTACAGGCCTCACTCCTGGGGGAGGGAGAGCATTTGAATATGATTCACACAAGTTGATCTCTTACCAGTAGGGGGAGGGGAAGGGGAGGGCTCCCGAGGGGGGGGGGGGTCCATTTTATTCATCTTCGCCGTCCGCTAAACGTACATTCACGTCACATAAACCATGCTTTCTTCATGTTTCAGCACAATTATAGTCTCAAATATACTCCTCCTCTGATGAATCCTTTACGTTTTTTTGCAAATTAGAAATATATAGACAAAAAGCGTAAGGTTTATTCCTTGCAAACGAATATTAACATATTGACCTGCCCAATGAACATTATTGTACATATTGTACATACAAACATGTATATTATTTTATTTACCGTATTTGGGCTACACATTCAAGAAACTATTAAATTGACCAATTTGTGTATAAAGATAAAAACACATTATTTTCTAAATAACTCTGAGAATTAATCGAAACTTGTTCCCTTGTATTTGATGGATACTGAAAACGTGTTACTTAGTGTAATCCAGATTCACCCCTGTGAAGCGTCACAACTACCAGTAAGTCATATTGATTTATTTGAAGCGCTGTACCCCAGTAGACGAGTTGTGCCACTGGGGGTCGCTCTAATAAGGGGGACATACTCGGACTCTCGTCTCAATAGCATGACAAGACCTATGTGTGTTGGCGGGGTGGCCCTCTTCTCTTCAGGTGACTGACCGAAGGTCACTCGGCCACCCCATCTCCACCTCGGAAGCTCTGTCGCTGCACAGTTATTCCCGCCGCCGATAATCCTAACTAAGGGTTCTTTCAATCATAATGAACCATAGGTCGGCCCAGTCTAAGAAACACCCAGGAAAAACGAGACTTTAATTAAGGGCTGGAAGTTGTAAGAGTCAGTTTTGTCCAAAATCTCAGGCAAGAGTCGATTGGATGAACACAGCTACAAAAAGGGGACCTTAGCGGTATTCGAAGTGGTCAAGTCATTTGTACATGCGGTTTGTGTATGTCTGTCGGTGGTCGGTAGCTGCTAAGAAGGTAGTACTGTGTTGAACAATGGGGATTATGGACATTTATGATCTCCACAGTACCATTGCCTCCCTTTGAGGTAATTGATTGGCCGGGTGTTAGTTAGACTGGAACAAAGTATAGTTAGCCCGAAGATGAACACAGTTATAGTCTACCCATGGCTAATACCGTTTCAATAAAATACATATACTAGTCAAACCGATTGGGATGTATCAACACGGAAATCTTAGTTCGGGAGGTCGCCAGATTGATTACCGGTATTGTAACTGAAGGCTTTCTCCGTTGTTTAACTTGGTCATAAAGGCGACAGCTGTCGATATCTGAGGTATAGTGACTATAGGAAGGACCGATCATCGTTTCCTCCAGTTAGACCGGGAGCGGTTTGAGCTAACATCACCTCTCATCCAAAAATACTCGACACTCCCAGCGCCTTCCGAGTATAAATAGGACCCTGCAGGACCGAAATGACACCCCTTCAGAGGATGGGAGCTTAGCTTTGAAGTACGGGTGAGTGGTCGCCCGCTCCTCTGATGTTCGAGGGTGCTGAAAACCAGACCTAATTGACATTTATACGACAGAATGATCCAAGTAGTTTCTCTATGAAGTAACATGATCGTATTAAAAAACCTGACTTAGCTATAAGACATTTTATATTGAACAGTTTTAAAAACAAAAACTGCGTTTTTTTTTAAACTATACATATATGCTTAAACTACATGTAATTGAGATTAATTAGAAGGAATCAAATTCAATTAATACACTCAGGTTCTCTTACAAATCGCTACAATGTGTGATATTACGTAATTTTCGACATTACGTAATTTATAAGGTCAGCCCGTCAAACTTCCGTAATTATCTCAATATCTAAAAGTATGTCACGCAGGTTTGTTTATATATACTAAACACAGATGCAATTGGGATTAATTGGAAGGAATCAAATGACATGAACATACTCAGGTTCTCTTACAAATTGATACTTTGTTTGAAATCACGTAATTTCCGAATGACAGCCGCTGGTTCTTACGAATAATCATCTCAAAATCTGTGGTATATCACGCAGGTATGTTCACATATATGCTTAAAGTAGATGTAATTGAGATTAATAGGAAGGAATCACATTAAATGAATATACTCGTGTTCTCTTACAAATCGCTACTATGTGTGACATTATATGTAACTTTCGAATGACAGCCCGTCAAACTTCCGTAATTATCTTGAAGTCAGTGGTATGTCACGTAGGTTGTCTATATATACTTAAAACAGATGCAATTGGGATTAATTGGAAGGAATCAAATGACATGAACATACTCAGGTTCTATTACAAATCGATACTTTGTTTGAAATCAAGTAATTTCCGAATAACAGCCGCTGGTTCTTACGGATAATTATCTCAAAATCGCTACTATGTGTGACATTACATACTTAAAACAGATGTAATTGAAATTAATTAAAACGATCAAATGAAATAAATATACTCAGGTTCTCTTAAAAATCGCTACTATGCGTGAAATTACGTACGTTTCGACATTACGAAATTTTCGACATTACGTAATTTATGTCAGCCCGTCAAACTTCCGTAATTATCCCAATATCTGTGGTATGTCACGCAGGTTTGTTTATATATTCTTAAAGTAGGTGTATTTGAGAACAAGTTCAATGAATATACTCAGATTGGGAAGATGTTTTAGTGCTTCAGTACACCTTTGTTTACGATGACGGTTGGGAAAAACGATTATTTTAACGGTTTTTTATTTACACAATTTTCCATCCACCAGTATACAACTATTTGCTAACCATTTTTAAAATTTATCTAGGAAACACAAGATACTTAGAAGTTACATATAGATACTTTTCAAAACGGAAATACATAGAATTATTGTCCATATTGTGATAAAACGACCGGGGATTCAAACTAAGTGAATTTGGAAGATTATGTATTTAGCGCATTTATCTCGAATAGAAAATGGTAAAAATCGTCGACTGTCAATATTTGATTTCACTAGGTATGCATCGTAAGTTAAGATGTAACTAATTTGAAAACAGTACCTCGTCTCTTTGTTTATGAACATGCTATAGATACATTATGAAATTGATATAGATACAGGTGTATTTAGTTGCAGGTAAAGGTACCCAGATACTCTACGACACTGCTTATAGATAGTGCTTTTATAGCGACGAACACCCTTCAGTTCAGACTATTGGCTTAGGTGGCTCGGGCGTTTGCCCATAATATTATACGCTATTGTGTATTTTAGATCCATAAACAATACGAGATGTAAATAAATGCCAGTAAAAATAGATGTTTTAACGTAGGATATACAACCAAGACATAAGACACAACACGTGACTATGAGTTATTCCACGAGTCCCCTTTGGGAGTCTGCCAGTTTATTGCATCAAACTCCTCATAGTGTTTTTACAGGAAATGTGTTCCGTATATTATACAATGATTATTTTATGGATGGCGAGTTGTGAAGGGGATATTTATTTCAACCTATAATTTGGTTTTGTTCTTTTTTGTTGATTAAACATGCAATGAAGGTGATCGTTATTGTTGTTGTATGTATTCGAATGCATATTTCATTGCATAATACCATGGGCTGTGTATTCGTGCGTTATCATTCTCAGGACATGCCAAACAAAGGCTGATACAGTTGCCCCAACGTAAGTATTCTCATGCTAACGAAATGTCAGTGTTCCTACCATCCAATTGGATCAGGTCCAATGGGGTTAATTTACGACCTCCGTTGGTCACCTCACCTGGAAGTTGCTAACACAGTGGGGGTGACTAATGAGGGTTGAGCAATCTACTTCGCGGAAGACATTCTTTACGGATGTGTGAAAGAACGCCAGAAATATGTTGACGTTCGTTAAACAGCGTGCATTAAAGGGGCAGTACAGATAAGGTTCTGAAGGCTATATGAGAGCGTTGGGACTTGTTATGTAGAGATAGATGTAGAACCGCTTGGAAGCACCGTCTTCATTCTTTGTTTGTTCTATTCGTTATATTGTATTTCTTTTCAAGAGCATAACACCATGACTTAGTCTAGAGGGGTGAAAGAATACCACTCAACACTGTGATTATTCTTAATTAAGAGTTAAGGAAGGATGTAAGTGGAAAATGACTTAATCTATCTCAGTTGCCTACATGAGAACTGATTGAGATGCCTCTGGCTCTGGGTGAGGGTGGACACCTCATTCACACATCTGGTGCTAGGGATGGACATTGGACATACCGCCTTCAGGCGTGCCCACTCACACTTCTGGTGCAAGGGGTGGACATACCTCATTCACACATTCCCACTCGTACTTCTGGTGCAAGGGGTGGACATACCTCATTCACACATTCCCACTCACACTTCTGGTGCTAGGGGTGGACATACCGCCTTCAGGCGTGCCCACTCACACTTCTGGTGCTAGGGGTGGACATACCGCCTTCAGGCGTGCCCACTCACACTTCTGGTGCAAGGGGTGGACATACCTCATTCACACATTCCCACTCACACTTCTGGTGCTAGGGGTGGACATACCGCCTTCAGGCGTGCCCACTCAAACTTCTGGTGCAAGGGGTCGACATACCTCATTCACACATTACCACTCACACTTCTGGTGCTAGGGGTGGACATACCGCCTTCAGGCGTGCCCACTCACACTTCTGGTGCAAGGGGTGGACATACCGCCTTAAGGCGTGCCCTATCACACTTCTGGTGCAAGGGGTGGACATACCTCATTCACACATTCCCACTCACACTTCTGGTGATAGGGGTGGACATACCTCATTCACACATTCCCACTCACACTTCTGGTGCAAGGGGTGGACATACCGCCTTCAGGCGTGCCCACTCACACTTCTGGTGCAAGGGGTAGACAAACCTCATTCACACATTCCCACTCACACTTCTGGTGCTAGGGGTGGACATACCTCATTCACACATTCCCACTCACACTTCTGGTGCCAGGGGTGGACATACCGCCTTCAGGCGTGCCCACTCACACTTCTGGTGCAAGGGGTGGACAAACCTCATTCACACATTCCCACTCACACTTCTGATGCTAGGGGTGGACATACCTAATTCACACATTCCCACTCACACTTCTGGTGCTAGGGGTGGACATACCGCCTTCAGGCGTGCCCACTCACACTTCTGGTGCAAGGGGTGGACATACCTCATTCACACATTCCCACTCACACTTCTGGTGCTAGGGGTGGACATACCGCCTTCATGCGTGCCCACTCACACTTCTGGTACAAGGGGTGGACATACCTCATTCACACATTCCCACTCACACTTCTGGTGCTAGGGGTGGACATACCTCATTCACACATTCCCACTCACACTTCTGGTGCAAGGGGTGGACATACCTCATTCACACATTCTCACTCACACTTCTGGTGCTAGGGGTGGACATACCGCCTTCAGGCGTGCCCACTCACACTTCTGGTGCAAGGGGTGGACATACCGCCTTCAGGCGTGCCCACTCACACTTCTGGTGCTAGGGGTGGACATACCGCCTTCAGGCGTGCCCACTCACACTTCTGGTAAAAGGGGTGGACATACCTCATTCACACATTCCCACTCACACTTCTGGTGCTAGGGGTGGACATACCGCCTTCAGGCGTGCCCACTCACACTTCTGGTGCAAGGGGTGGACATACCGCCTTCAGGCGTGCCCACTCACACTTCTGGTGCTAGGGGTGGACATACCGCCTTCAGGCGTGCCCACTCACACTTCTGGTGCAAGGGGTGGACATACCGCCTTCAGGCGTGCCCACTCACACTTCTGGTGCTAGGGGTGGACATACCGCCTTAAGGCGTGCCCACTCACACTTCTGGTGCAAGGGGTGGACATACCGCCTTCAGGCGTGCCCACTCACACTTCTGGTGCTAGGGGTGGACATACCGCCTTAAGGCGTGCCCACTCACACTTCTGGTGCAAGGGGTGGACATACCGCCTTCAGGCGTGCCCACTCACACTTCTGGTGCAAGGGGTGGACATACCGCCATAGTAGAGGCATTCCCACTCACACTTCTGGTGCTAGGGGTGGACATACCTCATTCACACATTCCCACTCACACTTCTGGTGCTAGGGGTGGACATACAAAATTCGATAAGTGGTAAAAGTAAATAAATAAGAAAAACTAATTAATTGAATAATTGATTAATTACAAAATGGTGGGATGTAGGCTATGCTGGGGTGTAGTTTACATTTGAGTGCACGATTCAAATATGTAGTTCACAGAAAAAGAAAAACTGTGTGTACATGTAAAAAACAGAGTTGTTATAAATGTACTTAGAGATGAATTTAACATGTATACCAATAAAATGTGATCAATTGTTTTACATATATAAATAAACTAGTAGAGAATTGAATTATTATAAATTAAATATTTTAATTACAATACTGAGTGCGCGGGCTTGGTTTAGATAATTACACATGTGTTGTGGGTTTCAGAGCTGTGGCATGCAGCGCTGCCCGTATCTGTACGAGATGAAGGAGAGGTTACTAAGCCAGAGCTCCAACCCGGAGCAACTGCTGCTTGACGATATGGATAAGGACATCCTTGAGATGGGAGACGAAGCTGTTGGCACAATCGTCAAGGTTAGAGATTAGTGTAGTATGTCACTTTGAATAGTTTTTAATTATAAAATCAGGCCATGTATTTTTCTTGGCTCTATTCCTGATTCCAATACATGAGATAAATTTCCTGGTTATTTCGGAATTTGTAATCTCTGAGAAATTAGGCCTACTCCATTCTATTGTTACGGTCTCAATGTTTATGTGAAGATATGACCAGTAGCAAATCACATACTAATTGCGTAGCTCATTCCATAATTTATGCTGTTTTCACAGTAATCTAGTATACAGTAGTTCACGTAAACATATATTGTAAGGAAATTATTTTTTCCTCGAGTTTATCTGTCAGGTGCATTTGGCCTATTGCTCTGATCATTATAGCTAATTTCAGTGAGTGCCCCATTACATTGACATAGTACCTAATAATGTAGGATTACTAAGACGTACGTACCTGGATGCATAGTGATTTAAAGAGCATACTTTCAAAACATTCACAATGTGTATTTTTAACTAATTGCGGGATTGCATGCTTCATATCTATTACCCTATTCTTGTATCTACTACTTCTGCTATTTTCTTAACCATGGTATGGTCCTAGCTCCAGATTCAATATATGTGTTGATAAAGCTAGTGAAAAGTAGCATTTTGATTGATAATTCGTGCCCATAATTTTTTATTTATATTTCAAAAATTAATGTTTTCTCTGTGTTTGTGTAATATGCACAAACTAACAATGAATGCTACATGATGTAAAACACACAGGTATCTCAAAATTATAATGTTGGAGGTGTTGGATTTGCAATTATACTTATCAATCTCATTGATTTCTTCTAATTCTTATGTTTATAAAATATCTAAAAGTAGATCAAATATATATTCTCTAGTCTTGAAGTTTATTTATTGTATGAGATTGCAACATACATTTTTAAAAGTTATAAAAATATTGTTTTCGTTAGGATTTTACGAACTGTATATATGTCCCGAAACAATCTTACAGATGTTTTCTTCACAGAAGAGGAATTTGCCAGCGATCAGCGATCGGTATTTGAACCACTGGCACTTGTCTGTGGCAAAAGCATCTGTTAGGTTGTGTCGCGACGACTTCACATAAAATAGTATTGCGTTAGTCCTCGCTGGTGTTTTATTTCGCTTGTGAAATTGTTTCAGCTGAATGCCGATGGCTACGGTTCTCACACATCCCCCACCCACTGCGCTCAGCCCCTGATGGGCCACGATACTTCTCTCCACCATTGCGACCATCACCACTTCTTGCCTAAGAATGCCAAGTGAGTACATTTAGTCTCACATTTCATATGCTCAGGGCTCAAAAAATGCAAAAAATAGTACATGCCAAACTGGGCATGTTATAGATAATTTAAGATGTGTTAGTCCAGCCCACGTTTTGCAAAAAATTGAAAGTGTGCCATAAAATTGGTTGTTATGTTTCCATTTCAAACTCTCATATTTACTCAGATGCCCAATAGGTAGAGGTGTTTGAAAATGGTTTTATTTTTCAAAAAATTGTTTTATTCTAAACCAAAATGTGGTGTTATTTCGGTATTATTTTTATAATGGAAATGGAGAAATCAGGAAGTTTCAAAGCAACGGAAATTTTCACTCGCTTCACACCGCTTTATTTTGAGCAACGCTATCTACCAGCAACGCTGCAAAACACTTTTCCATCGGCCAAATTGTGGTTGGTAAACAGTTTGAGACTAAACTGTTTTACTGACTTAGGGTCAAAAGTAGTAATTATTACGTAAAATATGCAATTTTTACTGTAAGTAGTTAAAAATGCTGAAAATGGTGTTATTTCGCGATTTGATTCCTTATCCTTCATGGCCAACATGCCGACATCTATCAAAAAAATGTTCTTACACCACAAATAATGAATTTCGTTTTATCGCGGATTCCGGAAAACAAACGTCTCTACCAATAGGACATCAAAGCAAATACCTTATTTGTCGGGCCACTATCTTGACATGCCATTGGCGGCGCTACGGGGGTGCATGGGGGGGCAATTGCCCCCCCAAAACATGGCCTGCCCCCCCGCTTGCCCCCCCACTCGTAGTGAACTGTTCTGAATTAATGTGTAAATCAATTGCATTTTATAATAAATTGGTTCATAAATTGGTTAAAAGGTGTTCAAGAAATATTTGCATAAGAAGTTCCGCAAGCAGTGTATGTTCATTGTTTTAATCATAGGGTAAACTTGGTCTATGTGGATGTTTGCAAAGGAAACGATTCTGTTTCCCGATTTATAGCGCAATTGCAAAGACTCTACGTTTTCGTATCTCAGTCAACATTCACCCTGTATTTGTTGCATTGCAAAAGGAGGTGGGCAAGTCGAGTGGTTGAATTGAAGCGCCTATCAGAAACACGTTGGGTTTGCCAGATAGCTGCGTGTGATGCAGTCAAATCAACGTTTTCTGTGCTGATTTTACTTCTCCATCGTATTTCGGTAGAATCAAGCACAATGAAAGGTAATGAAACGCGGGGTATTTTGGAGCAATTGACTTTGAATTTCTTTTGTGCTTGCACTTGTTCAGTGACGTTCTTCGAGACTTAAAATTAGTTTCCGCCTACCTTCAAAAGTCAGACTGTGATATGGCACATGCTTGTGTTCTTGTCGATTCATTGGATGACACATTCGAACAAATAAGATCGGAACCTGGGAAGTTCAATGCATTGATGACAAACGTAAAACTAATTGCCGAGGAAAACTCCATTGAACTCTCTAAGAATCGCAACTCTTGCATGCGCAAGCTTCCCAAAAGATTTGCCAGCTTCGCCACCGAACTGCAAACTAGTGAAAGTGAGATACCTAGTAGTGTTGATGACTTCAGGATTAAAATATGTAATCCTGTTCTCGATCATATGATCACCGAGTTAAAAAGGAGGTTCACTAACAACTAACACTAACAACTGTGGCGTGTTGAACGGGATAAGTGCAATGAATCCTACATGTGACAATTTCCTAAAATTCAATAGGTTAAAACCATTAGCCGACCATTAGCGATGTGATATGGAGAGTATTGAGGCTGAAGTAAAATTATTCCCGCTTGTGTTAAAAAAAATAGAAAAAGAGAACAATGCCAAAGTTGATTCGACAATCAAATTGGCAACTGTGCTAAACAAATATAAAATGTCATTCAAAGAACTTCACAAACTGATGGTGATAGATAGCAATTACCATTCCGCCTTCCAGCGCAGGGTGTGAGAGATCTTTTTCAAGTTTGCGCCAAATAAAATCGTATCTACGAAACAATATGGGCAACACTCGTCTCGCTAATTTGGCTGTGTTAGGTATTGAAAAATCACTCGCAAACTCTTTTGATTGAAATCAAATAGGGGATCAATTTGCAGTTTCCCACAACCACAGACGAATACAGCAAGTGTAGGACTCCGTCATCTATCAATACATCAATCAGCTCGTCTGCGTATCATTTGGGATTTTTGGTGAGTGAATAATCAATTATTTAATGTGGTTTTTAATTTTTCATTTCATTTTTTTTTTTTTAATTTCATTTGTCCCCCTGTCACAAGCCCCAGTGTTTATGCGATCTTTGGAGACGGGGGGGGGGGGGGGGGGGTGGCAACGGAAAAGAAGATAAGGGGATTACATTTTTTCTTGCCCCCTCGACATATTGCGTTGCCCCTGCTCTGCCCCCCCATTGATTTTTTTCTGGCGCCGCCACTGTGACATGCCCGGGCATCTTGGCATAGTATTTTTTTAGCCCTGATATACTGCACTCATCTGAGGTTGTGTTGATAGATGTAGAAATAGTTGTGCTACAAATTCAGTAACATTGTAGTAGCACTATGTATAATCTCGTAACTTCTCTGACCTCCGGGGGTGAGTTCTGAGAGACGATAAGACGTAGTTTTGGTCGGTGGGTCCAGATAAATGAGGATGGTTATCATTAAAAAACACTTTTAGTGTAATGTATGAAATTAACTACTATATGATAAATTCAAGATTGGTAATATTGATAATACGATGTTGTAAACGAATAAAACGGTAAGTGGCTTGATTACCAGTGTTTCTTACTGCGGGTTTTGACTGTTGAGTGTTAGTTAAGTAGTTGACGACTTACACATCTTCTCGAAGCATCACAAGGGCACTGCCTGTTTGTACATATATCTTCAGTAAACCTATACCAGTACTACGAATTTGAATGGAATTGCTAAGAGCATGTTAAAAATTAGCTCTGCAAACTTGGGCAATGTCTGATATTACTTGGATTATACCTCCTCAGCAGTAAAACTTCACTCATCAACCACATGAAAGTTTGTGTGAAACCTATAAATTAAAAGGTGCAACTCCGACTGGTATTGTATAACTTAGGGCCCCTGGTTGCCGGAGGAAATAAATCCCAGCTGGTTTGGGTTTTGTAATTCCTGGTACTAACACAGAACACTTATAGTTTGACTATAGTGTTTCTCTATGAGTAATCCTTTCACCACTTGAATATGTGTTTCTCAAATTGTGAGACTTGAAGCGAATAGAAGTGAGGCACAACTGATTTAACTATTCTATTGTTTAATTTCGCTTTGGTCAGAGTGGTTTATTGCAGTTAACAGTGTTTGGCCTGCGAGTTACATTCCCATCATGAGCAAGTCTGTCAAACATGCAACGCACATACATACAACATACACATACACTTGTCATTGGTGTAGTTGAATTACTTCTGAATCAAATCAACTCATTTCATTTCAATCCCATGAAACACGGGCACCCTCACTAAACTCCCATACAGCACAAGCTGCCTTGGGATCAAATTTTAATTGCATTTTACAGCTAAACCGTGCATCGTAGAGTGAAACGGGGCTTATTCTGGCATCACACGGGCACCCTTACTAGACTCCCATACAACACAAGTAGCTGCCTTGGGATCCATTTTTAATTGCATCTTACAACTAAACCGTGCATCGTAGAGCGAAACAGGGCTTATTCTGGCATCACACAGGCACCCTCACTAGACCCCCATACAACACTAGTGGCTGCCTACAGATCCATTTTTAATTGCATTTTACAGCTAAACCGTGCATCGTAGAGTTATTCTAGCATCACACAGGCACCCTCTCTAGACTCCCAAACAACACTATAGTGGCTGCCTTTGGTTCCTTTTTTTATTGCATTTTACAGCTAAACCGTGCATCGTAGAGGGAAATGGGGCTTATTCTGGCATCACACAGACACCCTCACTAGACTACAATACAACACTATATACAGTCTGTCTTGAGATCCATTTTTAATTGCATTTTACAGCTGAAATGTGCATCGTAGAATGAAACGGGGCTTATTCTGGCATCACACAGACACTCTCACTAGACTCCCATACAACACAAGTGGCTGCCTTTGGATCCATTTTTAATTGCATTTTACAGCTAAACCGTGCATCGTAGAGGGAAACGAGGCTTATTCTGGCATCACACAGGCACTCTCACTAGCTTCCCATACAACACTACTGTCTGTCTTGGGATCCATTTTTAATTACATTTTACAGCTAAACCGTGCATCGTAGAGGGAAACGGGGCTTATTCTGGCATCACACAGACACCCTCACTAGACTCCCATACAATACTAGTAGCTGCATGCCTTGGGATCAATTTTTAATTGCATTTTACAGCTAAACCGTGGATCCTAGAGGGAAACGGGGCTTATTCTGGCATCACACAGACACCCTCACTAGACTCCCATACAATACTAGTAGCTGCCTTGGGATCCATTTTTAATTGCATTTTACAGCTAAACCGTGCATCGTAGAGGGAAACAGGGCTTATTCTGGCATCACACGGGCACCCTCACTAGACTCCCATACAACACTAGTGGCTGCCTTGGGATACATTTTTAATTGCACTTTACAGCTAAACCGTGCATTGTGTACTACATCTCTTCTGTCAGACCATTCCTGTCATCCATTGGAGCTTTCTCTCACTGATAGATGAGTTGGGTTGAATTATTACCGCCCAGGACTCATACACCCCCTTCCCTCAATAATTTACTCCGAGTGACAGTGAGAATCTCCACAACACAAAATATCCGTCTTTCAGTATGAGCTACAATTCTTTATCTGTGTTATGAGCATAATTATTATGACTCGGTATGACAAAACAAGCAAGCGCAATGCAACTCACAAGAAATTATTGTAACAAATATTGTTGGTTAGAACAGCTATTGGGAATCAACTGAGTTAGAAAATAGTTTACATAGGTGTATTTCTGTGAAAGAAGTTCCTTCACTCCAATTTTTGCATTCTTCCATAGAGATTTGCAACATGAAATGCTTTGGATGATGCATCCAACCCTCCAGTTCTAGAAAAAGATCAACACATCTTTTCCCTGGTAACTCGTACAACCGAAATGATCAAATTTATGTTTAAGAAAATTTTATTTTAATATCTACCAGGAGTTGCTTAAATCTGTGCATTATAAACATTACGAAGAAATGCCAAAGAAACTAACGGAAATTAAACAAATAACTACACTGACCACGTGTAAGTTTATTGTCATCCTCATACCTACACTGTTTCCTAGCATGGCACTGTGATAAAGGGATAGTCAGTCAAATACAAAAACATTATTCAATGAAGTGAAACAAAATAATGTGATTTTTTAAGATAATTTTAAGACAAATAGGGATATCTAACAGTATCTTGAGATTGTGATATGATGAAATGTGTTAGAAAAGACTGCGTTTGCAAAGATGATGGAAGCATGTCGCAAACTCTTCGAGCAACTTACATTCCTCTGCGATAGTGATGCAGCTCTTGTCCTAAGAATAATATGCACTGTTGGAGGGCGTGCCATTCTTTGGGTGATTTACCGGGTACCATATTATTTGATTTGAGAATTTGGGAAGGCATATCCGAGAGTTCTGCCACTGTGGACTTAATCCCACCATTCGTTTTATACAGGAAAACCTCGGTAAAAACCTTTCGTCATGACTGGTGGTGGCCAGAATCAAACTGGCGACCTTGCAAATGAGTCTAGTATCCAATTAATGTAATTAACCATATACGTCATTGTAGTGCATTATTTCACGTAGATTCCTTGGCCATGGATGTGACATACATGAGACATCCTGTCGCGTATTCTGCTGGGAAAGACTATGTTGAGAGTGCAGTACAGCAGATAGTAATCATTGTTAAGTGGAAAGAGTTTGAACCGAGCCACCTCACAAGAATAGATATTTTTTCTTGTTCATCGAAAATATGGGCACATTATTGACATATACAAAAGGAATCCTGTCTCAATCGGATGACACGATAACGCATGATGGCCGAATAGGTCAGTTGTGGGCATATGAAAAGAAGAGAGAAGATTATTATTACCAGAGTAAGAGACTAAGAGAAGACATCTACCCAGCACAATGCTGCATCTGAATACCTTGATATGTTCTGATCCAGCATAATTCAGTTTGTTTAAAATGTAATTTTAAAAGTGCGGACAAAACCATTTATCTCTCTGAAGGTCACAAAAGCAGGAAGGAAATATATGTGTCTAGTGCTTAGCATAGCGTGTCGTTAAGGGTGTTCACCTTTAGACACATTGGAGGGTGGAGCACTCAGACAACTGTTGCTCTGCTCTAGTAAAAACACCTCGGAATATAAAGTAGCCCAATCCAATGAGAGGTTTTCAATTTAGCTGCTACACAGAAGAAATCTACATTATTTCCTACACACGTTGGATTCTCAGAACGCTCATTTTTCCAACGAACAGCCAACACAAATCACTGCAAACGTCTTAGACAATGTTTACGACTTTTAGTTGTTGAAAGTTCCAACGGAGGCGGCGATGCAAAGCAGATTGATTCAATGTTTTGTTTGGGAAGCCGGAAGTGACGATATAAAAAGCATATCTTTGTACCACTCCGTGGTGGTGCGGGGTTGGATTGTATAGTTTGAGAAAACACAATGGATAATGTTTGTTTTAAATGTAGAGTGTTGTTTTGTCTGTTTGGACATACACTTCGCAATAAGTGTTGAGAAGGCGGGAGAGATGTTGAATGATTATGACCTGATCTGATCTCCGATTGAAGTTGGGTTATATTGTTCAATTTCCATGTCTTCAATATCAGTAGCCAGTAGGCTACACACACACAATTCTGAAACTTCTTGTGCGCAACATCTAACTTGAATTGAAATGTTTATTATTGAATATGATTAATTATAGACACGAACAAATAAAATATGTGACGTTTTACGACAATAATCTAACAGTTACTGTGCAGACATCTACCAGACCTCTATATCTATATATTATCTATGGCGTAATAAACGAATACTTGGCATCATTCCTACTGAATACGAAAATAGTCTGGGAAGTTGTCACCTATGGAAATAAATCTCTCGGGCTCACCCGTCAATGAAACATTGATGTTGCAAATACAAATACACGTATTATTCTTTAAAATTATCATTATTTACGTGTGGCAAGGGAGGACGCTGTTCTTTACCTCGCTGTAGTGATAAGACAAAGGATTAGAATCCCACCATAATGCGCTGAAGTTCAACAATCAGCAGAAGCAATTATATCTGTCACATCGTCTCGATTACCGTTGTTGCATGAATGAATATAATATTCGCGGTTGTACTCGTGGACTAAGATACATCAGTTCAACTATGTTCTCCATTATTTATAGCAATATCAATATAAGTAATTATAATCCAACGGCAGAGTTGTGATCGCTTTATGTAAATATTGTTAACGCCGTCCGACACACATGCCAGACAGAAGTAAAAGAAGTGAACATAATGCATGTTTGCAAAACAATAGAAATGAGCGTGGGGTCTGAACGGTGGCGCGACTAGCGGGCTTGACAAGAAACTCGACACTTGTGAGAACTGGATGCCAATAGGGCTCCTCCGATCAATAGACGACCACCCTTGCAAGGCCTCATCAGGGAGTCCAAACGATCACTCGCGCAACGCTAAGAACAACGGAGAGACCATCCTGACACAGGAGCAACGTGTTCACTTGTACGACGCGTTGTCGAGCACTCATGGGTTAGATGCACAGGGCTGAGGGACACAATAATCATGATTCTTCGTAGGAATCCCTGTTATAGGGTGCACCTGATGTGCCCCTCTTCAGGTGACTAACTAGGTATATTAGGGTGTTTGGATAGTCACGAAGGAATGTCCGAGGGCTGATAGTATCACCAAACTCAATCCCAGCGTTCGCCTTTACGACTGCGGAAAACCTCGGAAAAAGCTTTCAGTCAAGACTGCCGGTGGCCGGAATCGAACCGGCGACCTTCCGATTCCGGCCCCAGACAATACACACTCCAAGCCAAACTAGGAACGGGATTAATTGTAATCCAACTAGTAATAGCCGAATTCAAGAAATACTGAACGCAGTTGCAATAAGGAAGTAATTAGTCAACGGATTTGTGCAAGAAATGAACAGTGGCTGTTGGAGGTCAATGTTGATTTATGGCACACAAGGGTTCTCACAGAATGTTTACCAAGGGGGGGGGGGGGGGGGCAATCAACATTTTATAGCCTACCTACCTATTTACCCACCTACCTACTCTATCCCGCGCACTACACAGTACACACACAACTATAGTGTCTACCGTAATACTATGTACGAGAGGAACATATTAGCACAGTATAAGGAGGATATTAGTGACTCGGTTTGAGGTGGGGGGGAGGGGGGGGGAGGATTCCCCCCCTAAGGTCACCCATTCTAGCACAAGTGCGTTGAGTAATCACGTACGTACGTATTCGAATGAATCTGAAACATAGTCGAGTTTTTGTTAAATTGTGGAATTTAACTAAAAAATAATGTGTCCCGTTTCACTTGATTTTCTATGTTTGTTACGGTAGGTTTGACAGTAATGTTTGGAAGGAATGCCTGATATTGTGGGGACATCAGTCACTATGTCCAGTGTCTTCTTACTCATCACACATAATCCTAATCTTAAATGTTCTGTGTACATGTAATTGTATATTGTGTAAAATGTAAGAAAATAAAATAAAATTTGAATTGAATTGAATTGAATTGTCGGGAATCAAACCCGTAACCCAACACCGAGAGTCTCCCGTGATATCAGTGAACCCGCTGCGTGGCTCGCTTACAATCGATGGCGAGCTTGTTTCTAAATGCCCGCGTTGAAAACGTTTTCTTGTATTTGTGTCCGTGATGGGCGGAATGAGAAAGTAAAGTAAATAATGGTGGGGATCACGCATCTCCGCCGGGACTGCCGTGCTGCACTGGTGGTATCACTGACAATGCGGGGCAGGGAGGGAGTTCAATTAATTAATTAAATAGCATCTGACAGTCAAAACGTTATAAGAAACTACGTATCTATTTTTGTATTAATGTTTGTTTTCTATGAATGATGTAGTCCTGGTTTGGGCATGGATGTCACGTGATCTTCACAATCCTCTTCTCGTCGTCGTCGGGATCGGGATTTCAATCGTAGAAATATAAACACATTCACACTACGACGTTACGATTTAGTTGTGAACAGCGCCGTAAGAACCAATACGATAACGATCACGATGCCGACAATTTTGGTAAGGCTTCAGACTGTAGTTGTTGTTGACGACATTTCGTTGGAATATCTGTATTGCACATCTTTGGAGAGCTTCCCAATTTGTAACTGTTGACTGGTCTACGTCCAAAGTTTGCTCATCTTAATAAACTACTAAAATAGATAGAATGTTAAGGTTGTTCAGTACAGAGATGAAATATAGCAGAGGTTTGAAGGTGTTTATGAAACGATGAATTATTTAGAAAGTGATGAGACAATATTTATACTGGTCACGCCGTATAAAACAATGTCTATAAAATTCTCAGAAGACGGTCGCTCCACCCGGTATATTTCAGCGGGATTCCTCGCTACCTGCTTGTTATTGTCCACTGCATGGAGTGCACCAGCCCTCGTAATGCGCCTTGACAACTTCTTTGGTGAATTGGGCGACAACACCTTGCAAGATATGGTGTGGCCAGTACATTTATAAAAAGGAGAATGTGTTTCCGTGATGACCACTTTTATTACATTTGGGATTCATTTTCGATATGGATATTCGACATTCATTAGCGAGATGAGAATAGGGTTGCGTTGCGTTGCGTGCTGGTCTACCTTGAGTGTGACGGAATTTTAAAACGCGAATTGAGACCTGAAAGTCCAAGGGACCACAACGAATGCGTGCCTAACAATTAATATGACACACCCAGTGACATAATATAAGAACCAGCACATCTGGTAGGTTGGTCATAGTATTCGGCTAACCCCCTTTGGGTAGGTTCGTTTCGTTGTCTACCGGACTAAACTTTCTTTACTATCATACATCATACACCGCTGTATGTATAACTCAACTTCATCACTAAATCATACTTAATTTATCTTTCGATCTTATTGCGGTATTACTGCCACTATTATTACTTCATTTTACGACTATTAACACCCAGTGCTCGAAATTATTATTAATTTTCTAGACTGCCCGGAGAAATGTCAAAGATTTTACATACATAATACACGCACAAATACACTGATATAACATGTCACCAATATAACTGTAGTGTTTCTAAACGGAACACAGTTGTGAGTAGAAATATGGATTCCATTTCTTTAAATAAATTTTAAACTCTCGTGTTCTAAAAACGAAAACTGTATTAGTTTATTGTCTATAACGATAATTTCGAGCACTGCACGCTGCCAATTACTACGTTACTCTAGATAAGTTACCGTGGTTACGCAGGTCTCACCAGAAGCGTTTTCATTTCACGTCTTTACATCCGACGTAGCCATGAGTGCCGACGTTCCGAATCCGGACGTTCCGAATCCGAGCATATATCGAGAACGGTTGGATGCGCTCATGGAGTCGCTGAAAGAGTACGTGAAGGAGATGCTGGCAGAAGTGTGGAGCTATTTCTCAGCCAAGTGGTAAGTATACGGGATGGCTTCTTGGTAAAAAAATGTAGCTGCAATTTGACGTATTTTTTACTTTAATATGTTCCTTAAACTCGACGAAACAAACCGAATTTTGTGATGAAACTATTCATTGGATACGGTGGCGTCAGCTGAATTTTAAATTTTAAAGTTCAGGGCCGATTGCACGGGCCATCTTCAGAGTAAAAACTTTATTGGTAAAGGTCTACACTCACAGAATAAAATCTGTCTTGTATATCTTCCCACAATTTCTATTTTAAAAGTTGTTTTAAAGATACGAAAGGAAAACCTCAGGCTTTCCCGCTCTGATCGCGAGCTATGTTTAACTAGTTGTATAATTACCTAAGTAATTACAATTTACTCAGTTGGGCTGTTAAATTTTCGAACGATGATCGTTTTGTAATCTGTGTTGGTCTTTGTTCGACGTTTCGTGGCCATCTGACAGGGTCCTATAGTTGGCTCGTCAAGCCCCAGTTGTGTATAAGTTTCGTGGCCATCTGACAGGGTCCTATAGTTGGCTCGTCAAGCCCCAGTTGTGTATAAGTTTAACGAAGTTTACTGGGACTTGGATTACAACTATAAACAGTGCAAAAGTAACGTTTTCCGGCTTTAGTAAAATAAATGGTCAAACTATTCCCTTTGTTACGTTTATTATTGACGTACTGTGCGTAATGCAATATTAATGTAATGGAATATCAAATAACGTTATTAAGATGCCTTCAAGTTTCGAAGACTGCTTGAAATACCGTCCGCAGACATGCGATTAGTAATTTCAAGTAGTTAGCTAATAAAATACCAACAATAAATCCCCCAAGTCCATAAACATTACCTTTGACCTCGCCTTTCCCGTCGATTACCCTTAGTACAATTAGTGTTGCACCATGTTATGTTCTGTGTTCATTAGCTGGTAATGGGATACTGTGCTTGCGATCTATCGATTTCAACAATCAACAGCGCTATTTTTAATAACTAATTACTATCTTTCAAGCTATTTACTAATTGTATAATGTTCAAGGCGTTGCCCTTTCTCAGACAATTAAATGTGTCTTTTTAATTATGTACAGTCAGTTATTTTGACTATTTAATTATAGAAGATGACAATTGTGACACTAGCTATATAATTAGTAATTAACTCTTATCTAATTAGTTAATGAAGAACCGACTACTAATCCCCAAGGTACATGAAATGTCTACGCTTCTTTTTTTGTCTATTGCAGAGTTAATTCACTATATTATTATGTTACGTGGGTTTTGTGGTATTTTGAACTGTTGGAACTCTGCACGTCATAGCAGTGCAATTTACTGAGTTCTCTCTCTAGTGGAGTAATACGCACTCCGCACGATAATGAGTACTTCAACCTCCACACAAAACACTATTTGTCAGTTTTTTTAGTATCATTAGTTACCTACATGTTTGTACATCAGGGCATTTCAAACAACTATTTTTTAAGCGATGAAGGATTATAGAACTGTCCCGTTTTTTAGCTCGTGTTTGGTAAATCCAATAATTTGACTGGTTTCAAGAGCATCTTCATGTGACAGAAGTAGCTGGGGACAAATTACCAACTGATGCGCTGCATTGAGCCACTTCTAAATGATTATTATACTTAGTGGTTACTACTTTATTTGTGAGAGTTAGAAATTGTTATCAAAATAAAACAGATTTAAACGTTTTATAAATTATTTATATGGCATGTTTAATAGGTCAAAATAATAAATATGCTCTATCAGAGAGTTCGAGCGATGCGCTACAGACTATTTACTATCTTCCCTGGAGTGTACTCGTCTTCCAGTGCACATTGCTTAATAGGGCTAACAGGCGCAACCAAGGTAATCATTCTAGTGATTAATTAACTATGTTTGCATGAGTATTAGTGTGGAGGGATATCGGGGACTATTCAGGTCGCAAAGAGGGCCGCCAAGTAATAAGTGTCGGGGGAAGCGAAGGGACTATATTGAGGTCGCAAAGAGGGCCGCCACTAATAGGTTAGTGTCGGGGGAAGCGAAGGGACTATTCAGGTCGCAAAGAGGGGCGCCACTAATAGGTTAGTGTCGGGGGAAGCGAAGGGACTATTCAGGTCGCAAAGAGGGGCGCCACTAATAGGTTAGTGTCGGGGGAAGCGAAGGGACTATATTCAGGTCGCAAAGAGGGCCGCCAAGTAGTAGGTTAGTGTCGGGGGAAGCGAAGGGACTATTCAGGTCGCAAAGAGGGCCGCCAAGTAATAAGTGTCGGGGGAAGCGAAGGGACTATATTCAGGTCGCAAAGAGGGCCGCCAAGTAGTAGGTTAGTGTCGGGGGAAGCGAAGGGACTATTGAGGTCGCAAAGAGGGCCGCCACTAATAGGTTAGTGCCGGGGGAAGCGAAGGGACTATTCAGGTCGCAAAGAGGGGCGCCACTAATAGGTTAGTGCCGGGGGAAGCGAAGGGACTATTGAGGTCGCAAAGAGGGGCGCCACTAATAGGTTAGTGTCGGGGGAAGCGAAGGGACTATTGAGGTCGCAAAGAGGGGCGCCACTAATAGGTTAGTGTCGGGGGAAGCGAAGGGACTATTGAGGTCGCAAAGAGGGGCGCCACTAATAGGTTAGTGCCGGGGGAAGCGAAGGGACTATATTCAGGTCGCAAAGAGGGCCGCCAAGTAGTAGGTTAGTGTCGGGGGAAGCGAAGGGACTATTCAGGTCGCAAAGAGGGGCGCCACTAATAGGTTAGTGTCGGGGGAAGCGAAGGGACTATTCAGGTCGCAAAGAGGGGCGCCACTAATAGGTTAGTGTCGGGGGAAGCGAAGGGACTATTGAGGTCGCAAAGAGGGGCGCCACTAATAGGTTAGTGTCGGGGGAAGCGAAGGGACTATTCAGGTCGCAAAGAGGGGCGCCACTAATAGGTTAGTGTCGGGGGAAGCGAAGGGACTATTGAGGTCGCAAAGAGGGCCGCCAAGTAGTAGGTTAGTGTCGGGGGAAGCGAAGGGACTATTCAGGTCGCAAAGAGGGGCGCCACTAATAGGTTAGTGTCGGGGGAAGCGAAGGGACTATTCAGGTCGCAAAGAGGGGCGCCACTAATAGGTTAGTGTCGGGGGAAGCGAAGGGACTATTGAGGTCGCAAAGAGGGGCGCCACTAATAGGTTAGTGCCGGGGGAAGCGAAGGGACTATTCGGGTCGCAAAGAGGGCCGCCAAGTAGTAGGTTAGTGTCGGGGGAAGCGAAGGGACTATTCAGGTCGCAAAGAGGGGCGCCACTAATAGGTTAGTGTCGGGGGAAGCGAAGGGACTATTCAGGTCGCAAAGAGGGCCGCCAAGTAATAAGTGTCGGGGGAAGCGAAGGGACTATTGAGGTCGCAAAGAGGGCCGCCAAGTAGTAGGTTAGTGTCGGGGGAAGCGAAGGGACTATTGAGGTCGCAAAGAGGGGCGCCACTAATAGGTTAGTGTCGGGGGAAGCGAAGGGACTATTCAGGTCGCAAAGAGGGGCGCCACTAATAGGTTAGTGTCGGGGGAAGCGAAGGGACTATTGAGGTCGCAAAGAGGGGCGCCACTAATAGGTTATAGTGTCGGGGGAAGCGAAGGGACTATTGAGGTCGCAAAGAGGGCCGCCAAGTAGTAGGTTAGTGTCGGGGGAAGCGAAGGGACTATTCAGGTCGCAAAGAGGGGCGCCACTAATAGGTTAGTGTCGGGGGAAGCGAAGGGACTATTGAGGTCGCAAAGAGGGGCGCCACTAATAGGTTAGTGTCGGGGGAAGCGAAGGGACTATTGAGGTCGCAAAGAGGGGCGCCACTAATAGGTTAGTGTCGGGGGAAGCGAAGGGACTATTGAGGTCGCAAAGAGGGGCGCCACTAATAGGTTAGTGTCGGGGGAAGCGAAGGGACTATTCAGGTCGCAAAGAGGGCCGCCAAGTAGTAGGTTAGTGTCGGGGGAAGCGAAGGGACTATTCAGGTCGCAAGGAGGGGCGCCACTAATAGGTTAGTGTCGGGGGAAGCGAAGGGACGATTCAGGTCGCAAAGAGGGCCGCCAAGTAGTAGGTTAGTGTCGGGGGAAGCGAAGGGACTATTCAGGTCGCAAAGAGGGCCGCCAAGTAGTAGGTTAGTGTCGGGGGAAGCGAAGGGACGATTCAGGTCGCAAAGAGGGCCGCCACTAATAGGTTAGTGTCGGGGGAAGCGAAGGGACTATTCAGGTCGCAAGGAGGGGCGCCACTAATAGGTTAGTGTCGGGGGAAGCGAAGGGACGATTCAGGTCGCAAAGAGGGCCGCCAAGTAGTAGGTTAGTGTCGGGGGAAGCGAAGGGACTATTCAGGTCGCAAAGAGGGCCGCCAAGTAGTAGGTTAGTGTCGGGGGAAGCGAAGGGACTATTGAGGTCGCAAAGAGGGGCGCCACTAATAGGTTAGTGCCGGGGGAAGCGAAGGGACTATTGAGGTCGCAAAGAGGGGCGCCACTAATAGGTTAGTGTCGGGGGAAGCGAAGGGACTATTCAGGTCGCAAAGAGGGGCGCCACTAATAGGTTAGTGTCGGGGGAAGCGAAGGGACTATTCAGGTCGCAAAGAGGGGCGCCACTAATAGGTTAGTGTCGGGGGAAGCGAAGGGACTATTGAGGTCGCAAAGAGGGGCGCCACTAATAGGTTAGTGTCGGGGGAAGCGAAGGGACTATTGAGGTCGCAAAGAGGGGCGCCACTAATAGGTTAGTGTCGGGGGAAGCGAAGGGACTATTGAGGTCGCAAAGAGGGGCGCCACTAATAGGTTAGTGTCGGGGGAAGCGAAGGGACTATTCAGGTCGCAAAGAGGGCCGCCACTAATAGGTTAGTGTCGGGGGAAGCGAAGGGACTATTGAGGTCGCAAAGAGGGGCGCCACTAATAGGTTAGTGTCGGGGGAAGCGAAGGGACTATTCGGGTCGCAAAGAGGGGCGCCACTAATAGGTTAGTGTCGGGGGAAGCGAAGGGACTATTGAGGTCGCAAAGAGGGGCGCCACTAATAGGTTAGTGTCGGGGGAAGCGAAGGGACGATTCAGGTCGCAAAGAGGGGCGCCACTAATAGGTTAGTGTCGGGGGAAGCGAAGGGACTATTGAGGTCGCAAAGAGGGGCGCCACTAATAGGTTAGTGCCGGGGGAAGCGAAGGGACTATTGAGGTCGCAAAGAGGGGCGCCACTAATAGGTTAGTGTCGGGGGAAGCGAAGGGACGATTCAGGTCGCAAAGAGGGCCACCAATTACGAGGTTAAGGCCGGAAGCAGCGGAAGGTAGAGTGAGATCGGGGAGTGTTCATGTCGCAAAGAGGGTCGCGGATTACAGTATTCGTATCGGGTAAAGCGGAAGGTGCGGGGAGATCGGGGGGTGTTCATGTCGCAAAGAGGGCCGGCAAGTACCTGGTTAAAGCCGGGGGAAGCGGAAATTAGGGAGAGATCGGAGAGTGTTCAGGTTGGGTCAGTCTTGTAGTCTTATAGTATCACATAAGAGTCAATCTTGTAGTAACAGATAAGCATCAGTGTTGTAGTATCAGATAATAGGCACTGATAACCCAGATATTTTGTGCCTTAAAACCATAGTAATAATAAATATAGTATCAGATAAGAGTCATGCAGTCTTGTATGGTACAAGTCATGTCATATATACATTAAATTCAGTCATGTATAGTAACAGATAAGATGTCATGCAGTCTTGTGTAGGGTAGGAGTAAGTCTTGTACTGGTGCCTTGTAAAGGTCTCAGGTACGAGTAGTCTTGTATAATCAGATAAGAGTAAGTCTTATAGAGCCGGAGTCAAGTCTCGCAGCAGCCGTGAGAGAAGACACAATCAATACGCGGAACCAAGCTTGTGCCACGCATGCATCTCTCTCACACTGGAGCAACTACATCTTATCACCATCACTAGGGATCGGGCCTGATAACCAGCTTAGTTAACTTAATTTTTACCCTATCACGGTGATCTTTGCACCACGTATAAAAGTTCGGATAGTGGTTTCGCTTTAGGTTGTGTTTAGTAGTGGATCGGGGTGGGGTGGGGTCGCTCACAGCCTCCCGAGCCCCGAGCCCGGTCACAGCTCCGGACCAATGAGAGGGTATCTCTCCCTGCTCCTAAACCCGGCAACCCGTCTCACACAGTTCCTGGCCCATGGAGCCGCCGTCAGGATGAACATTGCGTTGCTCTACTTGCGATAAGCTTGAGTAGTACTATAGTGTCGCGTGTGCTAGTGAGGTAGTGCGGTAGTGCGGTCATCATGGTAGGCGGCGGAGGAGGGGAGCTCAAGGTAGCTACCGTCGAGGTACAACCTGATAACATGGCGACTCTGCCCGTCAGCCGAGCTCATGCCCACAGTGACGCTACTATAGAGAAGAACAATTCGGCGAACAAGGAGATGGAGCTGAAGAAAGTCCGGCCTCAGCCTCATAAGAGGTAATCCTCCCCCTCATCCCCTTTATATTCTTTTACTAGTTGAAATGGGCACATCTATAGTTACTTTCAGGGGAAGCAGTAAAAGTTCAGATGTAATGCATGATCGTCGGCAACGCTTAGAATGCTTATTAGTGTGGGTAAACTCCTTGACTGTACGGTCGAACATCTGTGCCTGGGTTCCCCTTGTGGCTGAGGAAACCGGCGTCCGGGACCACCTCCATGGTTGGGGGGTGGTACCGCGACCACCTCCGGCTTGGAGTTGTAGGTAGCCGTCAGTGGATAGATCAATGAAAGATCATTTGATGTTCTAATCTCTCGACTGAATCTCGTTGTGACGGATGCTGCTGCTAATAATAGCCCAGCCTGCTTTAGACCAGCACTCACACATGTGGCGGGCATAGCTTGTTTTATTGCTCACTGCTAAAACAACTAACTTGGACTTGAATGGATTCATTCATCTTCTAAATACAGCTCGCATCAAATGTCAATCAAGTTGCAAGAGCGCTTATCCGCAACCGGGTAGATTGGATGGGAGGGGCTGGACCGGGTTAGCCTCATCCGACCGACCGGTGCACCAACCTTGGAAAACCGTTGGGTTTCTCTTAATGTATTTTACATTCTTGTCGGCCATTATGTAAACTACTTCATATACGAAAAAACAACTAATTTTCAAAGTCCTCGCCGGCATGTTCTTGTAATGTATGCTTGATGGCCATACCGGGTTCCTTTGAACACTTAAAACGTGTCTCAATATTAGCAACAGCTATTCGGCTTATATGGGTGGAAGAGAGAAATCGTCCCAGAGTTTCTACAGGAGAATAATAACTATTTCTATTAGATAGTACACCGTGACAACGTTCTGGTCCCTGATGTGCAAGATAATGACATTGGATTATTTGGTGAACAGAAACGCCGTTCTTCACTTAAGTAATTACTTGTAAAATAATTGTTATGAAACTAACCACCAAGACACCACCATCACCACTAACCCACTACCACCAATACACTAACTCTAGTGAATGTCTGTGGCTTGAGACTATAAGAGGGGACAAAGAAGAGCATAAACAACGCCACAGTTAAACTGTTTGGAAGCAACTACAGGTCTTGGAACAATAGTTTTAAAAGAAAAGCAACTTAGCGGAAGTCAAAAAGCATATAGGCGCAGTTCCTCACTGCTCTACCTATGCCCATGCCATATGTACATATGTATGCACATACAGTTGCCTCGAAACTACCCTACCGACACGTTTTTCAATCGTTTCTTGGCCAATAAGAGATCGGTATTGTTTGGTGTTTGGATAGTTGGGAAGTTCGTTCATTCGTCTGAGGAAAACCTCGGAAAAACCTTCAGTCAGTGTTGTCGGTGGCCGGAATCGAACCGGCGTCCTCCCGCATTAGTGTGTCACCTCTGTTGGTGCTGACTCCCGCCAGTCGTGGTCGCTATTGTGTATAACAATCATTAGCTAATCAAAGGGTCGGCTATGTTTTGTCCATGGTCTCTGAAGACAAAGACAGAGTTGTATACTTGTATTCTGTTGTCCATTACCGAGTTATACTTGGCATCCCAAATGAAAATTCTCAGTATCCCAAGTTTTCACAAACATTTCTTGCTGTACAGCTTCCCCCACCAATTATGCACACTTTTTAGTGCACACAATCTCCTGGAATGGGTGTATAAATTGACGCAATATTTAATAACATTACGTGAAGTAATGATACAAGAGAAGAGGGTATCAGGAAGGTCTAGATGGGGATTAGGCCACCTCAGCGGGGATGCCTACAAGTGAAACAGAACCAGGGATGAAATTGTCAGCCCGGGTGGGGGGGGGGGGGGGGGGAGAGCAATCCCCCCGCATCAATTCGGACCCTGTTTGCTTCACTTTGGAAAGACCTTCCGAAGGCCACTGAAGAACGTTTAGCACATTAGTTGATTATAAGTAATAGCCTTGATAATCAGGGAGTGTTTAATGAGTGTGGTTATCAAGCCTACTAATGTGCAGTGATAACTCGTCATTGGGGCAGGTCTACGTTTAGCAGACTCGTAGATTATAAGTACTCTACTAGCCTTGATAATCAGGAGTGTTTAATGAGTGTGGTTATCAAGCCTACTAATGTGCAGTGATAACTCGTCATTGGGGCAGGTCTACGTTTAGCAGACTCGTAGATTATAAGTACTCTACTAGCCTTGATAATCAGGAGTGTTTTGAGTGATGTCTTGTGTTTGGTGTAGGTGCCGGGTTATATTGTTGATTCTATTGGATCAGCTTATCCGTCAGTAAGTTACGGTAACCTACAGATATCGAGTAAGACAAGATATTGATTTAGATTTTGCAAAAGTGGAGGAATTGTCTCTATATAAAACTGCACATAATTAATGTTTGGATTAAATATCTTTAATTAAGAACATAAAAATATAAACACGTAAATAAAAATAAATGACAATAGAAATTGTAAATACCATTACAGATTTTGGTAGCACATTGTGTGTCTAGCATTGAGAAAGTGTAAATGTCGAGGAGGATTATAGTGAGAATGTGTTTCTTATGTCTACAGGACTTCTCTCTTCATCATCATGAGCTTCATCTACGCAAAGCTTCTCGTTGTGATTTGTATTGCATACGTAATCTCCGAGGTGGTCACACACAACTTACCCTTGCATTACTATGAGGTAAGCTACTTCTATGCTATACTTATTATAAACTGCATGTCTAACTGCGTATAGCTAAAACATTACGTGTACTACGAAAATGTGTAACCAGATTCATTTTTAAATGTATCTAAATATTATTTGAAAATTAATTTAAGAACACGGGAGACTCATTTTTATGCAGTTCAAATACATGGGAATTATTTTTGAAAAGGCTAGGAAAATGTTTGTTCATTATTTATGAAATAGTACACTGTGCTAATGTTACATGCATTGACATATTTTATGATGCATCACTTACAGACCCATCATATTGTACACTCCCATAGCTCAGCGGGCATGTTGTAATCATGATGGATACTAGTTAGTGTTCAGTTTCGTGATAGTGAAATTGTCTAGAGTTTTTGATTGGGAAATAATGTTGCAGCATTATCAGTATGTTATCGTAAGAGTTGCGGAAGAATTAAAATTTTTGAAAATAAGTAACAATATTAGTCAACCATTGTTGAAAGGTCCATAAGTAAGCCTATATAATATAATCTTAGCATGAAAAGTGAAAGTCCTGTTCTTAGTGTTTGTATAACTATGAACTTCTTAATTGTTAGCTTCGTCATTTTTATGTTTAGGAATAATTATTTTAACAATACATCAGCTGTATAAAAAAATATGTACATACAAAAATAAGTTTTTATGTGTCTGTGTACCTGCATTGTTACAAGGTGTTTGATAATTATGTTACAATGATTGTTATTAAACAGCTTATTGTATCATCTGTATTAATTAGGCCACAAAAGCATACATTAATTCATACTTGTAATTGTAATTAAATGTACACAAAAACCTATCTTCATGGAACATAATTTATATATTTTTCAGGTTACTAGCATTCTATTACCAAACATTCTGAGCTTCAGTCATCATCTTGTGACAGTGTGGGGGGGGGGGGGGGGGGGGTCTAGTATAGCTATTCTTTCTGATTTTGTCCTACCACTCAACATATCTTGCACCAGATGCCTGATTTATATATTACACAATTTCACTTCTATTAGTTATTCGATAATGTACATGTAAAATCAGCAACAATCTGGATTTAATGATATGTGTCAGCTTGAGTTGAGAATGCTTTTCTATTGTCACTACTCACTTGTATATAATTTCCTGATTTGCATCAGTTTGAATGCTTGTAAATCAAAAAGTGATGCAATAGAAAATGTTTCAATTGTGAATAATAAATGCACCTAGGAAGGAGTTTATCGCAAACTAAGTTCCTAGCCTATGGTTGTATTATCAATCTTGCGACACACAATACCGTCTCAGACTTGTAGACATATTTCCGCTCTTTTCTGCCACTGCATATGTCACGTGTTTGACTTAACATCAGCTGCCGGAAGCAGTGACGTGTGGCCATGCAGTATCACCGTGAGCTCTCTTGTTATTTTTCCTAAATATTTGTGATTTTAGTTTTTACCAAAAGTTTTTACAAACATTTTCACAATTATTATGTAATTGTTATTTCCCAAGTAGACTTTCATTTGGGCAAATATGGTATAATATGTAGGGTATTGTTTGGCCACAATTCCACGGATATATTTTAAATACTGTAGTGTATTGCACGTTTATCTGAGGATGTCCAATTGCTTACTTAAAAAAAGACATATACTTAGCAATCTTTTACATTAAATAATTTATGTTCACATTGTGTTGGGAAGCTGTAACAATATGATTGTGTAATCCAATTACTCTGTTTAACTGTACCATATTATGTATTTATATTCATATTATTCAATCTTACTCTTCTATTCACCATGTTTGCTCAGTCCAACCTATTCTTCTATATGAACTGTATATAAACACAGACAATGCACTCCGTCTACTATCTTTAAACAACTCTTTTTTAATGTTGTGTTTGATTTAAAGAAGTACATTTCATACTATGCACATGGCATAATAAGTTCAGTGATGTGAACTATTATATTAAGTTTTCTCTGAAGGATTCAATTAAAATGAGAAATTCTAATCCAATCCAAATTTTAAATGTACAAAGAAATATTATGGCATGTAAGCTTTACCCATGTAATAGTAATTTGACTAGATTGTAGATATATTTTAATATACTACCAACACATCTCAATTTTTCATTTTAAAAGAACAGTATATGTATTGTACATAATGTTGTTGTATTTATGTCATTAAAACATATGATTGCCAGTTGTTAGAAGGAGAGACCCCAACAGCTTACCTGAAGCTTTTGGAGTCTGTCCTTCTACTAGTCATATAACCAGCCATTTGGCCTTTTTTTAAGTTTTTAACCCAGTATATAAAAAATATATATTTCCACTTGCTGAGTGTTTTTGATTTAAAATTTAAATCAACTACAACAACCACAAAATTGCCATTTCAATAGTAGTATTTTCCACTTATCTAAAATGCATTTTTACCTCATTTGGAGCTAGAAACACATATTCTCTGAATGTCTTATGCAAAGTTGTCCTTGAAGGTATTAGCGATTTTCTGAAATGCAAGTAGGAGTATTTGAATACTGCACCAACTTTGGCTAGAGCTGTGCTGTTCAGGGATGCTTGATTGTCGATTTAAATCAATGGAACTCTGATAAATTGGAAAAAATGGAAAAACAGATCTAAATCAAAAGTTGATTTAAATTTAAAAAAAAAAAAAAACATATTTAAGTAAAAAAATTCATCCACACTGACCATTGTAAATATGTTTTGTGTAAATATGTCTGAAAGTTGTACAATTTGTTGTCACCATGCATATAAATATTCATCTATCATTATTATTTGCAAAATATGTACATAATAATATAGCTAGAATATGTACTATGCCTGAAATGTGTAGGCCTATAGTAATCTATCATCAGCTTATATGTAAATGCCTAGCATAATATGTATGTCTAAGGTTTGTTCTCGAAGTATGATCTGAAATTTGTACAATATTTATCTTCCTAAAGCTCGACTGCCATAATTGCCGGTATCGGGATGGCAATAGCAATCCATAAATCATGAACGAGATAGCTTCTTCCGTGGTTTTTATGGAGTTGTGTAATGTCATAATTGTAATTGGAAAATGTACGATTGCGATCCCTATCCCGATTGCAACAATTGTGGTTAGGGCTTTTTAAGTTGTGTTTATGTTATTAATTTGTGTAATATACTAGTGTGTTTATTCTCAATGTACTCATACGTTTTATGTTACATACAGTAAACCCTAATTTCTTCAAACTTAAATACTTGCTTGAGTATTTTCAAATGAAAACATTCGACTCGATGTGGAATGTTCTGAAAGATAGTTAAAATTACATATTCCATAAACAAAGGAATCTACTGAAGCCTACGTTTATAACTGCCTCTACCTCATTAACATTTCAAAATGGTTTTTATGAAGTCCATCAATGAAAGAAGTGAGGGTTTTACTATGTTGATCTGTTTGTTTGTTTACTTGTGTGTTTTATGTGTCGGCAGCCTCCAATCGAGACGGAAAAGAAGATTTGGACAAAATTTTTGGTGAATATCTGAAGTAGTAACGACAGGAAGATTTAAACAAATTGCCGACTTAAAACTTTGAAAAATACATTTCGTTTCTACTTTGTATTTTTATCCCAACTTCCAAATGTTGGCAGCCTAAAGATCATTATTTAAAACAACAAATTTATGAACTTGTTTGGTCGAGGCCATGAGGGTGTTTGTAGTAAGGGAAAGATTCCAACACCTTTCCTTAGAAGACTAGTTATGATAACTACCTACTCATAGGCGTGCGCACGGCCCAGGCCTATTCGGCCCAGGCCGGACCTAATGTGTCAACTTGGCAGCATTGATTAAATAGGTTGGCAGTCGGGCCGCGCTGGACTCCAATTCCTTTGGACCTGGCCTGGGCCGAGAGCAGTTTAACTTTAAACTTAACTTAAAATTAGTCTTTAAATTCAAATGCACTGTCTGTAGCTCGTTTTTACGCAAAGACACACTTCAGCCGGGGCTGCGCAAATAATTTCTTATTTATCTTTTATTTAAATGAAACGAAACATAGCTCTATAGGGGCCACAAGATCCTATGGCAACGGAAAGCGTCGCGTCTTAAAATCGCGTTTAAGGCCATAAAAGTTAGTGCATCAACCGAAAAAAATTTCGCCTACGCCGAAATTGCCTCCGGCTGCTGGGGCTTTGCCCCAGACCCCAGCTGTACCACGCCACTTTGTGCCGGGTCTAATGTTCGACGTTGCGCACGCCTATGTACCTACTGCTCCAAAGTATTGTTGGAGTCTAGCCCTTACTCTTGCTACATACCTTATAAAATTATACATGGTGATTTACAATTAAACAAATTTGTTTTTTATCTTAAAACTTCCCAAGCTATCAAGAGATTGACTTGTACACAATCATTCAGAAATAGAATTAGATTAATTAATATGTTGTGTAGTTGCACAGGTATAGTCATTTGTTGAAATTAAAATTTACATTATACACTGGTGGTATAAGACATAAACATTTTCTGTTTTTGTTTTTTGTACTCATCTCTTTTACTTTTCTTTAAATTCACAAAAGCTGAATGGTAGTCACAGTATGGCTATTAATCAAACCACAAACATTATTGTGTGCTATTGTACCATCTGAATTGCTATCTCCTGTTTTGTCCAATATTTGTACGTTGCCTTATGTATTGCATATTATAGTATATGGGTATCTCTGAAAATCACTCTATGACTACTGTGCTAGCAATGTTTAGATGGCTTGTTATTAATAATAATAATAATAATAATAATCTTTATTCAATAGAACGTATGGCATTTATACATAGATAAATACATTAATAACTATAATTATAATTACTATGTATTTCCAATGTGTGTGAGTAACATTATACAACATAATACATACACATTGCTGGTGGTCAAATTGATTCAGTATGATGTAAGAAATGTATTCGTATAACATCCAATTGCATCCACCAGTTTCATGGTGTAAGAAGGTAAAACTATTGTCACATGCTCAACTCTTGATCATCACAATACCTATTAGTATTAGTTAAACCTTTTCCGTTACACTTAGAACTTGTGTGCACTTGAATAATAACCATAGTTTGTAATGCACAACTTTAGCTACTCTTTATTCTTCTCCTGCAGTGTGTGATGAGATATTCCAGTCATATTATATAGGACATGACTTTGATATTGTGCAATGTATTGGCTCATCAATCAAAATGTTTTATTTTTTTTAACAATTCAAAGAAAGAATTGGAGATAAAATATAAGACAACTTTATAGCCTTTGGGCCTGACTGCCACTGCAGAAAAGCTTTGGTTTGTTTGTATGCTTGGTATTGTATTGTATCCACATGTTTTGGGTGCATTAATAGGCATAACATACTTGTGTGTGAGATATTGAAGTTTCAATTAGTGAGAGTTAATAATTATGAACGTCATTCATCTTGCACAGTGCAACGAGGTTTATTTGTAAACATGCGGATTAGGAATGGGCTGGGAGATTGTGTAATTAATGCTTTCACTTTGTTCTTCCAGGGCTTCTTCACATATCTGTATGGAGCAAGCATCCTCTTCCTGCTGTACGTGTTCTGCTTCTTGCTGCAAGAGAGCGCATGCTGCAGTTCAGGCTCGGATCCACCAAGAAGGCCCCCGAAGAAAGAACCTGCAAAGAAGAAGAAAGAAAAGGAAAAAGATAAGGATAAGGACAAGGATAAGAAGAAGAAGAACGAGAAGCCTTCATCAGCACCACCTCCACCACCCCCTCCAGATGCGGCAGCAGGGAAAGGGGCCGGTTTTCAGGTGAGCGTTTTCGTCGTAAATGTTATCGAGTTAACAGACCTCAAAGCTATTTGGTTGTCCGAAGTTGGTGGATTTTGAGTAACATCTAATCTTGAGCACTCGAATGCGCCTTATTCCTTTTCTTAAGCTGCTCAAGGGTTCATTTTACGGAAGGAGAAACCACAGTCGAGCACGTAAAATGTGTCCCGAAGGCAATGCTTGTGTGGCTCAGATGACAAGAGTCTATTCATTGGAACATACTATAGGAATCCAATACCCTCATTTACATATTGTCTATGCCTCTGTTAGGATTCAACAAAATCATTAATGGGAATACACACATTTTCCATAACTTAGAGTTGGTAACTAATGTGTTCCTTTGCTTTGAGATTAACATCTTATTGTTTAAGTGTTTTATCTTGTTTGTGCTTATATTCTCCCTACTATTAGTAAGTTCCATAATATTATTGTTTCTAACCCTTCCTGAATCCAAAGCTTGCCAACTAGTAATGCTTTCTTTAGAACAAAGTGCACTTTAACTTCCCATTCAAGTTGATTTTTTTCTTAAATCGGAGGTTTAATTTTTTTTTTTAAATTGACAAAGTGAGTTGGCAGATGTATGATTATCTGCATTGTTTAAATGTTATTTTTCTAAAAGACATGTACCGGTATCTTCAAAAAAATTATACCAAGATTAAAGCATTGCCCTCCAAAGAGAGCTTTGAGAAGTGTATAACAATGTTAACCTATGAATAAATTGGTATTTGGTACATGTAGACTTTGTGTTATTTACAGGTAGCCTACAATCAAATAATAAATTCTACCAACCCAACACAAAAATTAACACGTCGAATTGTTTATGCCTTTTCAGGGAGTACTTCGCAACCTACGCAGCAGTAAGGACGTGAATCTGAATGACGGGTCTGGGGAAAGCCCGTCCCAAGAGAAGCTAACGGGAGAAGGAAGCGACATTGAGGCATCAGCTGGTCGGACTAGGAAGCGAAAGACTTCGCAGAACATGCACAGCCATGGCAGCTTCTTCTTACGTGTTGGAGCTATCGGTATGTTGCACTTCATCAACCTTTCCTTGTTTAAATGGCTAGCTGTGTTCCAGAATCCATGGGATTACTAATCTAGCTTGGACAAGAGTAACCCAATTGTTCCAATATTCATACTGGATGGTCTCTTACTTGTGCCAGTATCAAACCTCTCATTTAACTCAACCTTTTTAACCAGTTAACTGAGTATTTTCTCCGCGTCAAGTGGCACTGGTGGTGGGGAATTAAAATCCCGCGCTAGGCGCGACGTGCACCACGGCGTGGGGAATGAACATGCCGCGCTAGGCGCGACGTGCACCACGGCGTGGGGAATGAACATGCCGCGCTAGGCGCGACGTGCACCACGGCGTGGGGAATGAACATGCCGCGCTAGGCGCGACGTGCACCACGGCATGGGGAATGAACATGCCGTGCTAGGCGCGACGTGCACCAGGGCATGGGGAATGAACATGCCGCGCTAGGCGCGACGTGCACCACGGCGTGGGGAATGAACATGCCGCGCTAGGCGCGACGTGCACCACGGCGTGGGGAATGAACATGCCGCGCTAGGCGCGACGTGCACCACAGCGTGGGGAATGAACATGACGTGCACCACGGCGTGGGGAATGAACATGCCGTGCTAGGCGCGACGTGCACCACGGCGTGGGGAATGAACATGACGTGCACCACGGCGTGGGGAATGAACATGCCGCGCTAGGCGCGACGTGCACCACAGCGTGGGGAATGAACATGACGTGCACCACGGCGTGGGGAATGAACATGACGTGCACCACGGCGTGGGGAATGAACATGCCGCGCTAGGCGCGACGTGCACCACAGCGTGGGGAATGAACATGACGTGCACCACGGCGTGGGGAATGAACATGACGTGCACCACGGCGTGGGGAATGAACATGCCGCGCTAGGCGCGACGTGCACCACGGCGTGGGGAATGAACATGCCGCGCTAGGCGCGACGTGCACCACGGCGTGGGGAATGAACATGCCGTGCTAGGCGCGACGTGCACCACAGCGTGGGGAATGAACATGACGTGCACCACGGCGTGGGGAATGAACATGCCGCGCTAGGCGCGACGTGCACCACGGCGTGGGGAATGAACATGCCGCGCTAGGCGCGACGTGCACCACGGCGTGGGGAATGAACATGCCGCGCTAGGCGCGACGTGCACCACGGCGTGGGGAATGAACATGCCGTGCTAGGCGCGACGTGCACCACAGCGTGGGGAATGAACATGACGTGCACCACGGCGTGGGGAATGAACATGACGTGCACCACGGCGTGGGGAATGAACATGCCGCGCTAGGCGCGACGTGCACCACGGCGTGGGGAATGAACATGCCGTGCTAGGCGCGACGTGCACCACGGCGTGGGGAATGAACATGCCGTGCTAGGCGCGACGTGCACCACAGCGTGGGGAATGAACATGACGTGCACCATGGCGTGGGGAATGAACATGACGTGCACCACGGCGTGGGGAATGAACATGCCGCGCTAGGCGCGACGTGCACCACGGCGTGGGGAATGAACATGACGTGCACCACGGCGTGGGGAATGAACATGACGTGCACCATGGCGTGGGGAATGAACATGACGTGCACCACGGCGTGGGGAATGAACATGCCGCGCTAGGCGCGACGTGCACCACGGCGTGGGGAATGAACATGCCGCGCTAGGCGCGACGTGCACCACAGCGTGGGGAATGAACATGACGTGCACCACGGCGTGGGGAATGAACATGACGTGCACCACGGCGTGGGGAATGAACATGACGTGCACCACGGCGTGGGGAATGAACATGCCGTGCTAGGCGCGACGTGCACCACGGCGTGGGGAATGAACATGCCGTGCACCATGGCGTGGGGAATGAACATGACGTGCACCACAGCGTGGGGAATGAACATGACGTGCACCACGGCGTGGGGAATGAACATGCCGCGCTAGGCGCGACGTGCACCACGGCGTGGGGAATGAACATGACGTGCACCACGGCGTGGGGAATGAACATGCCGCGCTAGGCGCGACGTGCACCACGGCGTGGGGAATGAACATGCCGCGCTAGGCGCGACGTGCACCACGGCGTGGGGAATTAACATGCCGCGCTAGGCGCATCCTATCGTTTACACTGAGGACTTCACCACTTAGAAGTACACGATTTTGTTCCTAGATGGCGCAATGTGTTCACAAAAGACAACGAGTATTTTGAAATAAACCATGACGGCAAACACCGTCACCCCCATTGTAGAGCTGCGACAAAACCTCCGTGACGTCTATCGGCGTCATTCGCAGGCGCGGAGACATGGCGACATGACGTCTATAGACGTCACCCCCACTTAACTGGTTAACCAAGATTTATCGGATTACTTGGATTTGTTCTGGCGTGAGCTAGAATTGATAACTTTGAACTCAGGATTATATGTTCGATTCCTTGTAGACTATATAAGATCTATACTTATCTATCGATAACTTAACTTAAATTTGCTACAATTGTAGCCTATTGATGAGTAGCCTACTAAAATATGACAAAGTATGTAGAAGTAGCCTATTATTAATATGACATTCATATTTATTTACTCATTTAACCCACCATGATTTCCATCTACATATTCCTATTCTATTTACAATTCTTAGTATTTTCAAAATGTATTTGAATTTTGTATTTGAAATACAAAATCTACCAACATCTGTGTCTTGTATTTGAAAATACTTTGTTCTAAAGTATTTTGTATTTCAAATACAATTTTTTCTATTTTGGCCAAATCTGCATCTATCTATCTTCAACTATGAAGTGCTCATGCAAGTGTACGTACTTCTGTCTAGGCTTTGGACTATGCACTATGATCTACAACGGGCTGGAGTGTGGTGCTTTCTTCGAGATCCCGTTCTCGTCTCCGTGCTACCAGATCTTACGTGGAGTGAATCCCGTCCTCCAGATGATCTTCACCTTCATGCAGATGTATTTTATCTTTATGAACTCGCGGGTGAGTAACTACCAACAACACGTATATAGTAGGTACAAACTACAAACATCTTTAAATATTGTAGACCCCTGGCCTTCTATTGTTCATGCCCTCCCTACTATATCCTATTATTACTACTAACAATTAAATAATTACATTAAATTGAACAAAATAAAAAATAGGTACGATCACGAGGCTTTCTGGTTAGTTTTAGTGAAGTATGACTTATTTGTTTAAAACATGCACAAATCTCTTGTTTAAATGCGGGACACTGCATAACGCGCAACTTGTCTGCCGCAGGTGGAAAGTAGAGTGAGTAAAATATAATCACTTAATTCATGTAGCCGACTGGGCTCGTCACTCAATTCAGATGTTGCTCGTAACTTGGTTCCCTGGCACGGGTTCAGATTTAAGACCGACCACTCTAGTTCCGCCTCTACCATCCATTACCCTCCGCGTGCATCTACCCTAATCCTGCTTCATTTCTTCTTACTGGCCCTGGGGCACCTAACGTTTATTGAAGATACATCAGACTGACAGAAAGACAAAACTCACCAACTTCAGATTGCTGTACCCATCAGGGCTAAAAAATTATAGAGAATTTAACATGCCCAGATTAATAAAACTTAGATGTCCAATGTTTTACCTTTTTTTGGTCCAGCTCAGTTTTCCCAAAACTTGAGGCATGCCTTAAAATTGGTTATGTGTTTTTGTTCACCACTCTTCCATTTACTAAATTTTTTAGTAGGACCTAAATACCATAATATAATTATACCAACGAATCGGAAAGCGACCGTGGAACAAGGGATAAGAATTATTTTAGAGGAAAGGGCATGGTAAAGTAGGCCCACATACAAATTGGAAATTGCCTGCAAGACCTAACTTTTTGTAATTTTACTCACAAAATTTAATTTAATATCTAGTATTTTCATTTGTTTAAATAACTAAAAATGTGAATAGTTAGCTCTTGTGCATCTATTTGAAACTACCACTTATAGCATAGGCATATCATATTCAGATTTAGTATTTAAAATCATCGATTACTGATTAGTATCTGTGGTGCAAAACGCTAATCTTACACACCTCGCTTCATGAGTAACCAAAATTATATTTGCCTCTATATTTTATTAATGTATGCTTCTATGAAATTCATTGTGTTTATTGTATTCAGTTTTTCGTTAAAAACATATTGGGTGGGTTACGCTAAATGTTTCTTCTTCCTCAATAAGTAACTTGTTTTTGCCCCTTGACCAGTCTTGCCTACACCTATCCTCTAAACTCACTTAATTAATGTGGTGTGTATCTACAATATTACATACAATAAATAAACATCAACATTGCATTAAGCTTTTATGTGATTTCTTAAAGGCTATTTTCTTTATCTTGTTCAAATGTATTTGAAAATAAATTGCATGAAAAGGAACTTCACCTACTACTCATTGTAACCAAGACCTGGTCTTATAAAAACAAACAGTTTTTTCAGGCTTGTTGGTTGCTTAAATCTATTATTGCATCACTTTAAATATGTTCTTGAGTCAGTTTCATCAAATGAATGTAGAAGAGTTAAATATGGCATTGAAAATGAAATCTCTGAAAGAATGAGCCATGCTGAACACAACGAAAAGTAAAGATACTTTGTATGGAATGTTTAATTTTCTTTTATAAGGCCTGGTTTGAATTGCATTGTGGGTAGATTCCTTTCTAAATACTATGCCTGTTTAAATAACAACATAAATTACACATTTGTCTTCAATAAAATTCTAACATAAAATGGTCGTTAATTTAACTGATCAGACTGTTATGAGGTAGGCCTATTAGACGGAGAGCCAGCAACATAAAAGCTCCCCTCATAAGGTACATATGTTTTGACTTTTGAAATAGGAGCGGAAAAACTACTCTACTAACAAAACGCGCGTCTTACTCCTCAACGTGGGGGCTTTTAGGCCCCACAGGGGGCCAAAAAAGCCGAAAAAAGGCCCAAGGTTCCCCTCATAAGGTACATGGATGGAGTAAACGCCATTTTGTAGAGATAAGTGTCCCAAATAGGAATTCGAAGAGTAAGACGGGATATTAGGGGGCGTTTACCGATCAGACGCCATTTTACCCAAAAAGGGCCATTTTTTATTTTCGCACATGCATGCGCTTAAACACTCAAAACATATCCGGAAATGTCTCGAGACGTAGAAAAACATACATTTTAAAGAAATTTTGGGTTATTGTCCTCGCCAGACGCCCTCAAAAGGGGCCCAAAAAGGCCAAGGTTCCCCTCATAAGGTACATGAATGGAGTAAACGCCATTTTGTAGAGATAAGTGTCCCAAATAGGAATTCGAAGAGTAAGACGGGATATTAGGGGGCGTTTACCGATCAGACGCCATTTTACCCAATTGGGCCATTTTTTATTTTCGCACATGCATGCGCTTAAACACTCAAAACATATCCGGAAATGTCTCGAGACGTAGAAAAACATACATTTTAAAGAAATTTTGGGTTATTGTCCTCGCCAGACGCCCTCAAAAGGGGCCCAAAAAGGCCAAGGTTCCCCTCATAAGGTACATGAATGGAGTAAACGCCATTTTGTAGAGATAAGTGTCCCAAATAGGAATTTGAAGAGTAAGACGGAATATTAGGGGGCGTTTACCGATCAGACGCCATTTTGTCCAAAAAGGGCCGCTTTTTATTTTCACACGTGCACGCGCTTTAACACCCAAAACATATCCTTCAATCCTGACATTAATAATAATAAATACTGGTATATTAAAGTTAGGGGTGGGCGGAGCTTCAAAACTATCGCATCCGGATCGAGGCTGTGGGGGGGGGGGGGGCTGGCGAGGACATCACACAATATCTTAGAAATGTATTCACCTCTAGGGGCATTTAAGGATATGTTTTGGGTGTTAAAGCGCGTGCACGTGTGAAAATAAAAAGTGGCCCTTTTTGGACAAAATGGCGTCTGATCGGTAAACGCCCCCTAATATCCCGTCTTACTCTTCGAATTCGTATTTGGGACACTTATCTCTACAAAATGGCGTTTACTCCATCCATGTACCTTATGAGGGGAACCTTGGCCTTTTTGGGCCGCTTTTGAGGGCGTCTGGCGAGGACAATAACCCAAAATTTCTTTAAAATGTATGTTTTTCTACGTCTCGAGACATTTCCGGATATGATTTTAGTATTTAAGCGCATGCATGTGCGAAAATAAAAAATGGCCCTTTTTAGGTAAAATGGCGTCTGATCGGTAAACGCCCCCTAATATCCCGTCTTACTCTTCGAATTCCTATTTGGGACACTTATCTCTACAAAATGGCGTTTACTCCATCCATGTACCTTATTAGGGGAACCTTGGGCCTTTTTTCGGCTTTTTTGGCCCCCTGTTGGGCCTAAAAGCCCCCACGTTGAGGAGTAAGACGCGCGTTTTGTTAGTAGAGTAGTTTTTCCGCTCCTATTCCAATAGTCAAAACATATGTACCTTATGAGGGGAGCTTTTATGTTGCTGGCTCTTGGACTATATCTTTGCAGCTGCAGAGGTAAAATTGTTAATCGTGTTTCTGATGGTAGTGTTAAAGGTCATAATATCTGTCCATCTGTACGTGCCAATTGTGGGAATTTAAGTTACAAGTACATATGTGTATATACAGTAGATTTCTGTTATCAGTTACTTCCATTTTATTTTCTGGTTTAAGTTATATTTTTGCACATTTTCTCTGTTATAGAAGACTGAAAACAGTCCAATTTATCTCATAAACGAATCATGTACATATTTTATTTGTTTATTACAGCATGTCAACAAATAATTAACCACTGTTCATCTTCGATAACACTGAACTATTTCACATTTGTTACAAAGCCTGAAACACCAAATCACATGTACAGTACATATAATATTATCTATGGCACCCTACCACTTACAGTATTTCACTTAACTTATAATGGGTTAGCCATCTAATATTGATTTATAAATCTACTTCCTGAAATTCAAGATATCCATCTGTTTAAGTAAGTCAACATTTGGACTTATATCAATTTGTTTTATTCATTACGTCGTTTTCAAAAATGATTTCAACATTTGAAACATGTAATCGATTAGCATTTCTTTTCTAGTTTTCGAATTGAAAAGGTATGTTTTTTGTTGGATACAATTTTATATTTACTTTTACATTTCACTGTACAAATGTGGGGCTTTCATAAAATATTGTTTTTATATCAAATAGGTAATTCTTCATCTGCAACTTTGCTTGCGGTGCAACGTTTGTCAACAACCAGTGACCACTTTTCCGATGTAACTAACATCAATTTGTATTCAAAGTAGCAATAATATATTTAAATCTCATATAGATCTGTTGCCGACCATTATCTTGCTGAAATTCCACTTTGTATGGCACCCCTACTAATAGTAGATCTGCTGGTTTCTGTACAGATTTTGAGATATTTCACTCAATTTAAGTACAATGTCATTTTTCATCAATAACTTGACAATAAAATAATCTAGATATGGTTTCAAGAAGAGTCGTCTGTGTGTGTCTGTCGCTTGAGTATAACATTGTTGGTTGCAGCTCAACATCCACCGTTTCAAAGTGGTGGCTCGCTTCGGTCTCATGCATGTCGTAGCCACCAACTTGTGCGTGTGGATCCGCACCTTGGTCCTTGAAAGTCTTAAGGAGATCAAGGCTTATCAGTACCGACGGCTTGGAGAAGTTCTCTCGTCAGTAGATGACTCCAACATGCTTGGTAAGTCTTTTCCGCTTTGTCTGCCGTCGTCACATTCCATATACCTCACAATTCTTTTCTCCGTTACTATTTTTCCTCTTTTCTTTTTAGAAATACCTGTTAAATAGGGTGCATGTCAGCTATGCCTGATGTGCCCCTTTTCAGGTGACTGACTTTGTGTGTTTGGGTGTTTGATTGTTGTTTGACTCTTGTTTTTGTGTTGTTATTGTTAATATTGTCTCTGAATCTCTGGTATGAATATTACTGGGGGTTGTAGTCTCACTGTTAAAACCATACAAAATTAACGTTTTTCGTAATATCTTGCAAATGCTACACAACATTGAAAAAGTGGTTAAGTAACTAACATTTAGTTTCATAAGAATTAAACATTGGATTAAAAGGTTAAATCTATTTTAATCCTTTTATGGTTATTTTGGATACCAATTAAAGAATTAATACAGTAATTCATTGGTTTCCAAAATGACAACTGAAGGCTAATGATTGCAATATTTGACATTTTCTTAATACAGTTTTTAGTTTTTATGAAACTTAATGTTGGTATGTATATGGTATGCGGCACACTTTTAATACTATGTAGCATTCGATACAGTATTTGTAAAAGCTGTCTCCCCTTAAAATGAACACGTGACATAAGTAGAGATCTATCTGTTCCAGACTTCATGCGTGAGTCTTCTGACTTGTCTCTGCCCGCCTTGAGCACTGCTTTGCCCAGAACCACCGCCACTACCACCTTGGGTACCACCCCGTCAACCACCTTGCGCACCACCCTGGGTCTGGCCACTCGTGCCGCCAAGCAGGTCACAAGACAGGCGCTGCGGTTCACGACCACGACCACTCGGAGTACCACCACACCCACGACCACCCCCACCACGACCACCCATCAGCCATTCAATGCTTTCCCCGGCTTCTATGATGTTCCCGACTTACCCAAAGGTAGGACGATAAGTAGGGCATGGCAAGCAAGATCTAGCACAGTTTAGCTATACTCTGCTTGCATTTCAAACGAAATTTGAGATCAAGCACAGATAACGAATCTTCCAAAAAATCCTCCCAACTTTCTTCAGTAGAGTTTTTTTATTATTATTAATTAGGGATGTCAAACGATTAAATTATTATAATCGATAATCGAATTCACTTTCACCTCCATAATCGATTATTAATCGATTTTAATCGTTTTGTTAAATGTCGGTATAGTAGCAAGTTTCTTCCAAACTTCGGTCTGGTTTCGGTTAGTTTGAATTGCCCGCGCAAACCACGAGTTCGCAATTCGACTTCTTTTCGACTATCGATATATTTTACGTCACGGAGTATTTTTGTTATGTTCTGTCCAAGATTTCGACGATAATTTCTGTCCTAGTTAGGCCTGAAGGGCTATAGTTATTCACTTCCCGTTTTTTTTTAACCAATAAGTAATTAAGTATGTTGAATATGCGTCGTAATATTATTATTTTCATGTGCAGCGTAATTAAAATTTACGTGATGTGTGATCGTACGTGATCGTAGCGACTTTTCTAACCTTACTTCTCTTGTTATTTGTGAACAAACATAACAACTCGTATTTTTATAGATCGTAGGCGTCGAATGCTGGGTCTAGGGTAGGCGACTAGACACAGCTATTCAAAATATGACTGGAAATTCGGCTCAAATTATGACGCAAAGTTATGCTGTTGCTGTTCTTAGGCCTAGGCCTATGCCTACTGTAAATGAAACTGAGCAATAGCGATGCTAGCGCTAGCGCTCGCGCTCGAATAGGCGGCAGATCTTGAGAACTAAATTTAAAAAAGCGCGAAAATTTAAAATCGATTTTTTTTTAAATAATCGATTAATCGTTTTCGATTGATAATCGATTAATCGAATCGATTTAATCGTAATCGTTGACATCCCTATTATTAATATTTAAAGCTAATCTAGTTTTCAGAATTATTTTCTTTAAACTCTCAGTTCATACAAGAACTGCTAATGCGAATGATATTTAAAAACTAAAATTAGTCCATAGTCTGTTTGCCAGTCTCTATGAGTGGAGAAGATACCTGTATGACAAGGATAGCTATTTTGGGTTGGCGCTGTTAATTATTTGTTAGAAATAATGTGAAGTAAATAAATGATTTTTTTTTTACGTAGCTAAATTTTTAAAAAAATGTGAAAATGTAATTTGTTGTTTTGTTTGTGACAGCAGTGTCAAACTTCAGCTCGCTGTTCCCTGCTGCTCTGACATCGTCTCTGGGCAATGGGTCGAGCGCTACTGCGGAGGCTTGCGGCCGAGTGAACATCATGGGTTCCATCGTAGAAGATTCTGCCCCGTATTTGTTCCCGTGCATTATCGAGTACTCGCTGATCGGTGCGGCAGTGATGTATGTCATGTGGCGACATATTGGACACAGCCCTCGGTGAGTAGGCCTACATGTGACATCCATAACGTATATTGTTGTTTTTTTTTGTTTTTTTTTCAATTTTTATTTTATTCTTTTCAAAAAAATAATACAGGTACAAATAACACAAAATTCAGTAACAATATACATAAATGAAAAGAAGCCCACATAGGGTCACGCCTCAATCATGTGTGGGCTGAATAATAAATAATGTATGTTAATAATAATCCAAAAATGACAATAGTACATCACTACGTATACCAAGGGCAGAAAGCGAGCTAAGTGAAGGCGACTTGAGTTAGCTCGCTATCGTATATCAAGGAAACCGCCTTGCTTTGGAGGTATTAGCTCGCTTGAAAAGCAGGCCTGACCTGGGTCTAACATCAAGTGCTTCGAGGTGTATATCAGGCCATGTCAAGTCGCTTTGAGGCCAAATCGACTTGAGTTAGCGCGCTTTGCCGCCCTTGGTATACGTGGTGCATGATACATGAAAGCAGATATAGCAGATAATGTTATACATAGATACTTGGTCAAAGCCTGTGTGAACATTGTGTACGAGTATGAATGTCAAGTATTTGCACCTTATTTAACTCTACTTAGAACTAATTAAATATATCAAGAAAAGTAATAATTTCATGTGGCTACAGACAAAGAAGGAAAAAAGTGTAGTAATTCATAACCTGATCAGGTCATTCATAGGGCAAGGCACTTGTCTAGGGGAACCTGTCGGACTAGAACACACATGGTTGAAAACATACTATTTGCGATTTGAGATCGAATTTTCGTGTTTAAAAAAAATTATTTTTTCAAAAATTCAAATTTCCCAATTCCAAATAATATTGCATTTTACCATAAAAAGCTGCTATTTGGGTAATTAGAGAATTTATAGCAAAAAGGGGCATTTATACATAGCATTAGTAAAAATAAGAATGCTATTAGAATAAAACTAATCCAAATCATAATATGTAATGTGAAAATCTCAGTTAAAAAGTGTTGTTATCACTTTGAATTTTTATAATTATAGTTAATATAGTTAATGGTAAAAAAGCTTCTCTAGCTTCTCATATTCTGTGTTGTTGCAGCTATGTGTCCGAGGAGGACCTAGAACAACGCCTGGAGCTGATGCTATCTCGCCGTGCAGTGGCCATGGCCAGGGCTCAACACGGTCGCGTGGACTGTGTAGGCGCAAGCAAGGGATTGTTCTTTGGACTTCTCCTTCTTGTCGGCTCTCTCATCTGTCTCATTCTGTTCTTCGTGTTGATTCAACATCCCAAGCTGGGACTTGTCGCCATCTATCTAGCGGACGTATCTCATTGCGTTGTGATGGTGCTCAGTATCATAGCCATCATCGTGGGATTCATTAGGTCAGTGTCGTGTCTATAACATGAACAGCTAAGGAGCTAATAAGTAAGGCTGGGCATCGATGTAAATCGACAACATCGACATCGACGACAAATAATCGATGTCAAATCGCGATGTCGGAATATTTTCGACATCGACATCGATACGCAAATAATCGACATCGTTTTTTTTTAAATTGATAATTAATCAATTATTAATAAAAAAACTTTGTCACCTGTTAAATGTAGGGATGACGACGGTTAAGCATTTCACTAACCGGTTAATCGAATGTGATAACCGGTTTTTTATCGGTTAAGAACGGCAACAAAACTCAGTTTTCGTTTGCAACGGGAGATATCTGACCTAGGCCTGGGCTAGGCCTTCTAGGCCTACGTGACGGCCATGCAGGCCGGTCAGCTTATTTTTGTCGTCATAAACATAATTGTGGATATTGATTTCAATTTATTTTAACGCAATATCCGATTGTAGAGCCTTATTCAAGTCGTTTTTCATTAATCCGTTCTTGATTACTTGCTGCGTAGTGAACTGTCAACAGGCGGCCGCTTGCATTCCATTCGCCTGCTGCTATCGCGATCTCGCTTCCACTCACGCGTCCTGCGACTAGCGCTTTCTCTCTCTCTCACGGCGGCCGACAGCAGCCGACACGGTGAACTACTTCGTCGCGTCTCGCTCAGACCATTGTTCTCTCGCTCTTTCTCGTTCGGCCGCATCTGTTCTCACTTGTCGAGTGCCAGCCTGAACCAAGGCTCGCGCTTTAGTACGCGCGATCTGCAAATACTTAGGGGGGGGGGGGGGGGGGCTTGAGAGTGTGCGGTATCCTTTGATACGGGTCAGTTTGGACTAAAAGCGGCCGTGGACGAATAACTATGCCGCCCTATAGTTGAAACTTGAAAGTTCCCATTTCTCGCGTGAATTGACAATTGATTAGTTATTTAATTAATTGACGAAAAAATCGATTAAAACCAAAAAAAATCGATGTCGAAAATCGTCACCGACATCGATTATTCGATGTTGACGCCCAGCCTTACTAATAAGATACGTGGGTTTTTATGCTTCTGATTGTGGTTGTCATAGTGGAAATAAGTTATAACTTATTAGGGTAGCTACTTTCTTATTAGCTGCTGGTAATACCCACCAACAAGTATTACCAATACTTGCAGTAATTACTATTATTATGTATTAATGTATTAATTAAAAAAATTGCCTTAAATGAACAGTTACAAATATGTGACTAAGGGTTCTGCTTTAAAGACTAGTAACTGCACTTGTATGATTATAGGCAAGCGTAATGGTACATATTGTGTTAATGGGGATACGCGTTAGAGAGGTTCTACTGTATAATTTCACTCTTGACTTGTAAATGTAGTGTATGAATAGACTATAGAGTAATGTCTACATGTTGATAATGTGTTTGCAACTACAGTTATTATTGACATGGTAGATCACCAGTGGCAGTAAGTAGCTTCATATTAAGTGAATCATGGAACAATAATTCTTCCATACTTCATAATATGATAAGTAACAGTATTTAAGATAAAATTAGGTAGACTTGTAACATTTTATAAATTAAATGGACAATATAAATGGGAACACCAATTCACATGTGTGTAAGGATAGGCAAGATATGGTAAATACTGTACTAACAGTATTTATTTATTTATTTAACAAGCATACAGTATGACTCGGAAGTCTGAAAAACATCAGTCGAGTATTGTAATGGTCAAAATCTGTACAACAAACGCATACAAAATTACAAACAATATACTTAACATTAACAATTTAAAAGAGAATTAAAAAGATATATAAAAAGACACAAGGTGTTGATAATTAAAAGCATTACGATCACTTCCACTTCTCCCCCAGGAGGTCTTCCACCGAGTAGTATGACTTTTCCTGAAGAAATCGTTTGAGGTTACTCTTGAACGCTCGTCCGTCCTGGATGGACTTCAGGTCCCTAGGCAATTTATTGTATAGCTTGCGACCCATCTGCATGACACCTAAGCTCGTTGACTTCAGTCTATGCCGCTCATGGATAAGGCTAACAGCCGATCTCGTGCCATGTCCATGATGACTGCCCGTTTGGAAACGGGGGAGATTCCCTTTAACGAACAGGCAAATAGCCAAAATGTACAGGCTAGGTAAGGGCATTATATTAAGCTCACGGAATTTAGGCCTGCATGATTGACGAGCATTAGTGGATACCATGCATCTGATCACCCGTTTTTGAGCGCGGAAGACTTGGATGGCTTGATGTGTCCCTCCCCAAAAGATATAATATTGCTTCAGCTTCAAAGTACGTAGGTACTTCAGTGTTGTATGATTTACAACCCCATTTTGATTTTTCTGTGGTAATGGAAACGAGGAATGTGAGTCAGGTGTGCTAGGGGGATATAAGTGCAGGGATATTGTGGGAATGAGGAATGCGAGTCAGGTGTGTTCGGGGGATATAAGTACAGGGATATTGTGGGAATGAGGAATGCGAGTCAGGTGCGTTGTGTTGTGTGTTGCAGAGTCCAGAGCCTCAAGTTCAGAGCCGAGGAACCAAGTGACTTGAACGACATCTTGCTTCGTGTCTCTGCGTTTGGACTGTTTGTCTACGCCGTGTTCAGTGTGATTGCCGGCTCTCTTGCTGCCCTTGAGAAAGAACCAAATCTCCTAGTCATGATCACTGGAATACTCTCGGTCGTGCAGGTCAGTGTCTTCGTTTCGTTTGATTTTGATTGCGTAAGTTAGAACCCATTGCTCACAATTTCCTCAGAATATATAACAAGTACCATAATTAGTATCAGTACTATACTGTATGTAAAGAAATTATCTGTAGATTTAGGCTCAGTATTACGATGGATTGCTCAATATTTAGCCCGGGACTAACTTGTTTTCAACCATGCTTCTGATGGGTGGTTGCCGTGGAAAAAAAAAACTAAGTTCGTGACCAAATGTTTTGTCAGCCATCATAATACATAATATTGTATATTGTATAGTTGTCCCAAGACTACCTTACACATGCTTTCGTCACAGGCGACTGGTTCGTAGCCAATCAGCGATCGGTATTGGCGCTGGTGTGTCTCGGGCGGTTTGCCGGTTGGCTACGACTGCCCCGGATGTGACGAAAGCAGGTGTAAAGTAATCTTGAGTTCACTATGTAACATTCCTCATTACTTATTTATATGAAACATTTAGATTTTAAATGTTGGGAAAACAGTTTGTAAAGAGGCTCTGTATCATGTCCATTGTAATAGTACATATATTGCAAAATAAATAATAAATAAATACCGGGCCATAATGTCCAAAGCCAAAATGTAATTTTTTGTCATAACTGACACAAGTGAGCAACTGTTGAATGTTCCCTGTGTTAAGATATTAGTATTGCATTGAAGAACAAATTGTGTTCTTGCCGACTTTCAGGGTGAATCAATATTCATTCATTGAAGATTTTAACCTATTCTATTAACCACTCGATTTAAGAATTGTTTGCACAAACGTGCGTGACTCCGGATGGTAACTCAAAATTGTGTGGCTCGTTGGTCTAGTGGGTTTATTCCTGCTTCCAATGCAGAAAGTTCAGGGTTCGATTCCTGGTTCAGTAAGTTTTATTTTACTTTGGAAATCGACTTTAATTTATCCGTAGGCCTATGGTGCTGTTGTACCTGCATGTAAATGAACGGTGCCTTTAGAGCCGTCATACGTGCGCATAATAAATTGTATAATATACCCCACTGGGAATCAGTTCTTGTAACTAACTGGGTAGACAAAAACACTTTTTTTTTAAATTTATTTATATTTTATTTGTTTGTTTGTTCTAGGTGATTGTGCAGCTGCTGTTCATAGCAGACGTAGCCCGTCGCCGTGTTCACTTGCCGGAACATGATCGCAGCAAGCCCGGACGCCAAGTGGTGACGTTCCTTCTCATCTGTAACGTTACTCTCTGGGTAATTTACACCTTTGAGATGCAGAAGGTCATTGCTAACCCAGTGCAGGTGAGTGAGATGTCTTTAATGCTTGGTTTAGGCTATATCTTGATCCCCTGGTGCGAAACTTCTGGTTTTTGTTGGCTAAAATTGCTTTCAAATGCTCTAAGATTGTCAAAACTAGACCAAAATATGTTCAAAATAAAAAAAAAGTTCAAAATTTCAAACTTTAAATATTAATAGAATTATCAGTATGCACATCTTAGATATAGTATCCTGTATTTGTGGACAATGATCCTTATTTATTTTGACGAGTCTTCCCTATTGCCTTGTTTTCGTTGCTTCAATGTATAATTGTGGTATGAAGTGAAAATGGTGGTAGGCTTACTGCAAGTTGTATAGGTTGAACCGATTCAGTGGGATAGGTTAATGATTGCAATGGCTTCAACTGAACTATTCACATGACAGACAATTGTGTTTACCAGTTTCACGTTCATTGATAGTAATGTGGTGTACACTGTGTTACTAGAAGTGTTTTATTTCCAGCTGGACTTCTACGGGTTCTTGGCCTGGGCTATTGTGCAACGCGTCACACTGCCACTCTGCATCTTTCATCGTTTCCACTCGGCAGTCACGTTGGCCGAGATCTGGAAGACCACTTACAAGGCCCGTCTTGAATAAGCTGCTTGCTAACATCCCACACTGCTTTATTTATCAGGCTTGACTACAACAAAATGCAACGTTATATTTCAACCCCCCCCCCCCCTTTTTACCTTCAAGTTCCTATTGGTTAAGCCGACAATCGGTTCGTCTTCGTTGTGTGGACGTCCGGTCTATCAAAAATATACTACCATCGTGATCAATAACACCATTCTATTAGTTTCGGTATATAACATTATTTTCGTTAGAAGACGAATGAATGGATTTTAATTTTTAATTCAAAATAGTAAACTTGTTGGGATGTAAAAAGCTCAATTTGATTTTAATTAATTTGATTCTAGACACAACTTTCATTGATGTTCATAAATAAAAACATAAACCAAAACCACTAGAAATGTTTGTATCGCTGTAATTAATTAAATAAATATCTAGTTGGGGAAGTTGAGGCCAATTCCTACTGTAAACTTGATTGGACTTGTACTATCTACAAGTATTTTATCCATAACATATTACCTGTTCTTTGCTACTTTTCCCATAGAAATATAAAAGTAGGACTTAGATAAAACACTCGGTTGTTCCAATGTAACTCTAATAGTAGGCTCAATATAATCAAAAAGAACACGTATTCCTTCAATGAGAGTTACTAAACTTAATTTGATCTAGTATCCCATTTGTCCATACTACCGTGGTCACATGACCGCTGTCAGCCTTTTGCCTTAGCACCGCCCCATTGTCGATACCATATTGTCATGCATTTTAGTTCATATCACCACTGTGTTTAAGAAATAGACTTTATGTGCTTGTGAGAGTAAGGCATACATGTATTTCTAAGTGCTGTTTGTAATTGCAATAGATATGTCTATTGCCTATCTGGGGAGTGAATGGCAACAGTTAACAATGGGTATTCCCAAACAAATTAAAATATTATTATACCATTTATAAATATTTCGGTACATTTTACCGGGCACGTTTGGTCCATTGATTGCCCCTTTATTGAAAAGTTAATAGAATATGTATTGTAGGAAGTTCGATAATCTAGTATTGAAAGATTGGACCAAACTTTTCAGAAAGGAAAATGAATGTACAGTATTATATTCCATAAAAATATGCCCCCATTGCTCATTATAGAAATTGAATTACTTGGATAGCTATTTCGAGAAATGTATCGTTATCGATTGGGTTCTGCATAAATCCAGCCGCGGTTATTCTGCCGGGCGACAACCAACTCATGTACTTAAAGTAATGTAGTATTTTACAACACACTCATTTTACATCTGTAGGCCTATTATTAGGTAAACACAATGAAGATAATGTAATCTAGGTGTGTTGACTGTCCAGCTTAAACAAACTGTGTCACTGTGTGTTTCTATAAAATATATAAATATATATATATATATTCACAATTTACAAATATCAATAATCAATCAAAACGACCAAAATGTGTTTCTACAAATTCTTTTAGGTTGAGAAGTTACCTGAAAACAACTCAAAACCAGCCTATCTGGAAAAATTGATGTACCTTAATTACACGGATCTCGCCTGTACAAAACAAACTTATTCCAATATCAATTTAATGGAAAAGTATGTTTTCAACAGAATTCACTATGTATATTATTTTTAGTGAGCTTGATACTTGTATCTTGCTTCGGGCTACTATGCCACTTTCTCACTGCCGTCGTAACACTAACGTCGAGTGTAACTACATAACCGATTGATTATTGTGTAGAATAATGTTAAGAAAATTTCAAAAAAATCATCTCATTTGTTCTAGCTTATGTGATATTTTATGTATTTGAGAATTCTAACAGCATTATATAGACATCCAACTTAATACTGGTAAACAACATTACATGGCATTGCATTGCATTTTATGTGATAAAAGAGATCAATGTTGATATTTTTCTCTCCATATGAATGTTCTGAAGTTGAATTAGATTTATTTGCAAGGTCAAGGCTCTAGCTTAGCTTGGTATTGTAGCGTGTATGTGTATTGCTGTTCATAAATTAATGTTGCTACTTTATTTGTGTGTGTTCTCATGGACCAAGAAACTGGAAGCAGGACATTTAGTATTATTTTTAAATCAACAACACAATCAAATGCTATACATCACATAACACAGACTAGAACAGAAAACTTTCAACTCATTCACATCTGTAAAGTAGTTCTTCACATTTTTACTTTTTATAAAATATTACTTCCAGTTTCTTTGATACAACTTTTGTAAAATAATTATGTGTTTACTAATGAGTAGCATGGTAACAAATGTTCCCTGACAAAGGAAGTATTGTACATGTAATTATTACTGGATGTTCTAATAAAAAATATTTAATTCTAAAATGTTCTTTTGAGTTATTCATTTTTGAAAACATTTCTAGGTGGAAAGATAATTAGTGTGAAAGACAGAAATTTCAAAAAGTAGTTTGATTGGGATTTGAGTTGCATATTACACTTGCCAGGTGCCAGGCCAGGCAATCTACATCAATTTGTCGACCAGTTAAGCTCGGCAGAAATGTTTACACATTTTATTGAGTTCTACTTCTTATTAGTGTTGTTAAAGCTACTTTTTAAAAGTAGCACTGTTACAGCTACAGCTACTTGATCTTTGAAAGTAACTTAGCTACTTTTCAGCTACTGTATTTTGTCAAGTAGCTCGCTACTTGTACAGCTACTCAAAAAAAGTAGTGACGCTACTTTACAGCTACTTTCATTTTTTATAAAGGACCAAGAGTCCGTACTATTTATTGAAACGGCGGTACGGTCCGGAAGTGAGTCATACTCATATCACAGCTCACGGGGTGAAACAGGAAACTCTGTGCTGGGGAGGCAGTTTTGGGACTATAGAGCAAGAAAGCCAATGTCAGTCGTCATTCTGAACCTGTGACGGTGGGAATAGTGGCGAGCGAAACAAACTTGTGTTTGTTTATTGCAAAAATAGAGTAGCTGCAACTTTTTGCTACAAATACTCGGACATAGTAGCTTGCTACTCGCTACTTTACTGCATTTTTAAATAGCGCGCTACCAGTCTCGCTACCAAAAAAGTAACATGCTACAAGTAGCGCGTTACTTAACAACACTGCTTCTTATGCTTTCAATTTGTCTGGTGTTGCATAAATTGAGAGAATGAAGTGATTCATTGCCTGGTAATTCATTCATTCCTATATGCTATTACTACTGCATGTAACTTACCTATGAAATTGTAAGGACAAACCCACACAAAAAAACCCTAAAGAGGTTTTTAATACCAATTTTTTAATGCAGTAAACCATTAGCTATGACTTTCAAGGCAATTTTACAACTTTTTAAGCATGATCCCATGTTGTGCATATTTTATAAACGGGTTGAAATTGCCATATATATCTTGACAATATAGTTCTTCTTTTAGTTAGTTCTTTTTCTATTCGCGTTTTGGCTACAAGATATTCTCTCTAAAAACAGGACTGTCCCGGGCCCCCGGCAATATTAGGCATTCAATGTATTATTTAACTAAATCTATGTAATGGTATGCTTGAAAGAAACCCTAAATAAAAATAAAAAAATAAATGGGACATTTTTGACATTTGGCTACATTTGGGTCCGTGTCATAAGTGTCTATATCCATTTTAGATTCTAATAAATCGGGGTGATCTAGACTTGAAAGATTTATAATATCAAGCATTTCTACACTTTGAAGTACGTTTTGTGATGTTGGATTTGGCGCTGAATTTTCATCTATCATAACAATTGTCAATGGCAAGCCAGGCAGGACATATGAAGGTTGTTGTTGTTGTTGTTGTTTCTTCTACTCTGCGGCGACGCACCTCGCCAGTGGCAGAGATTCCCCCTCCCACCCACTTCCGGCTATAGCCGTGTGTCAAGTTTTAATAAAAGAGCATTGCTTACAAGATTAAAGTACATGTTATAGTGGACCTTCGTGCCCCTTACTACATTATACCCCTTGAAACTAGTGAGTCCATAAAAGCAAAAAGTAAAAATCAATTTTATGTTTAAAATGTCAAGAGCCGTGACCCACACAGCCAGCCACTCTACAAGTCAGTCAGGTACTAATTATTACTAATAATAATACTAAAAACTAACAGGTAATTGTTCTATTACTAGTCAGGTACTTAAGCATGGGAAATCCCCCCCTCAGGTACAAAAGTATCACCTGAGATGAGCCCCACTTGTCAGGTACTTATGTATGGGGCTGCCTGTAGCCATTGCCCCGGCCCTAGCCCAACCCCCCTAACCCCCACCCCCCACCCTTAGTGCCGCTTTCAGGTGTTTGATTTGCGTCATTAGCTGATGAATCCATTTTACTGTATAGATTCTTGAATGTAATTGGTTATCTGCAAATAAAAGGTAATTCAAAACACATGTTAAAACTGAATCACGACGAAAAAAAGTGAGTACAAAACGCGATCAGCGATACTGTACAATTACTCTAAATCACACTTCTAGGGCATAGTCCAAATATCTAGCTAGTTCTACATTTACTAGTATCGATATATTGATACAGAGTGTTGCTACAACGCTTCATCAGAGAAAGAGTGACAATGATTGTACTAAAAGTAAGGTTAGGTTGCATCCAGCAAGGTAAATAGTATATAGGCTAAACATGCCAATGTATGCAGACCAGTGGGCATTTTAGCTCGACTTACATCTTTATTCTTCTACAACCTAGGGTGGAAACGGTATTTAAAAGCCTAGATCTAGGCCTAGTTGTCAAACATGGTCAAAAAGACTAATGACAGTTTTCCTGATCACAACAACATCACAACTACCAATGGCATATCGTTGCCAACAGAACAATGAACACTATCCACCAGGAAAAGTTTTTAGGCTTCGTATTGTAGTTTTTAGTTTGATCGGGTGTCATTGATTTTATTTCGTATAAATATACTGAAATATTTTACTATGTATGGTTATATGGTAACTAGTGCAGAGTCACTAAATAAAGACTGAATTGAAATTGTAATGTGGGACTGTGGAGTTGGCAAGATAGCTTCGCAGATGGCAGCCATTTTTACATTTGTCGAGATAATCGTACAGTACACGTCTAAGCCTAGTACTAGAGGGTACCACCTGGCTTGGGCCTATTTCGTCTTTTACCACGTTTAGTTGAATATGGAGAAACGTAAAGACACTGGTGGACTTCAGCAGAAACTCTGTAATCAAAGTGAAGTTTTACGTAGATTTAAAAACGTAAAAGAAGAAGCAGAAAAGGTATGTATGTTCTGTAATGTGCTGAGTGTACTCACCCCCCGCCCAGACCCACTAGGCCTAGGCCTAGGCCTAGCCTTAACAGGTACGGGAACCTTGTGTTTCTGAATTTGAAAGGAAGGTCAAGCCTAACCCATATGGCTTTAGGCCTATGCCTAGGTGTAGCCTAGCCCAGCCTAGGCCTAGATTAAACGTTAAACAGCTGATGATGGTGATCCTTGTTGCTACTTTATATCTGTATTATTGGAATAATGCTATTCGAGACGATGAGGGGTGACATATACTATAAAAAAACATGTAGGACTCGAACCCACGTCCCTAAGACCCCAACGCTTGGCACCTAGGCCTGGCTTCGCCCCAACCACATGAGCTAGCCTAGGGCCTAGGCCTACCACAGACAGCTAGCCTTGCCTAGCCTATCCTGCACGTAATGACATGTAGGCCTAGGGCCTAGGCCTATACAGAATTGTATTATTTTGTCCTTTGTAGGCATGGTGGCCCAGTATTGTTTTATTAGGCTACTTTTGTCCAGCCCAAAATAGGCCTAGCCCTAGTCCTTGACCGTAGCCAATGTGAGTTAAACATTAACAGAGTGTATATTCTTACGGCAGAACGTAACAATTACTAGACTAGCCTAGGCCTACTCACTATTCTTATGTTGAGCTATCGACGGAGCTGAAGAGGTTAGGGGAAATGTTGATCTTGAACCACAATAAAGGGAAATGAAGTAGGCCTAGGCCTAGGCCTACACGGAGATGCAACTTTATAAAGACGTTCAAAAGGTTCGGGGGAATGTTGATCTTGAACCACAATAAAGGGAAATGAGGTAGGCGGAGGCCTACCCTAGACCTACATGGAGACGCAACTTTCTAACGCAACTTTGGTGGTTTTGAACGAAAAAAGTGAGTAGAACACCGGATCAGCTGTGCGCAAGTTTTACCGAAAATAATGTAGTAGGCCTAAAGTGTATTTCTTGCACATTAGCCTACCTAGTGATGTAAAATTTCATGAAATATTTGAGCTTGAAATATTTCATGAAATATTTCATGAAACATTTGAAATATTTCAAAAAAATTTGAAATATTTGAAAATTTAGTTTCTTGTCACGGTTAGGCCTCAGATGTTCTTATATTGCACTATAGTTATTTATTTAAGTAGGCCTATGGCGCCAGTTGTTCTTTCTAAGCTTGCTGTAATAGGATTTACTGTCTGAAGGTAATGGGAAATGAATGCTTTATTACCATGGTTCATGAACCATCATGGAGGAATACAATAATGTAATCCATCTGGCCAACAGCCCATATTTCACAAAGTGCTTGCTGACAGCAGTGTTGTTCTGGTAAACCACCGCCTACTAAACAATTCTCAGATAGCCCACAGGTTGGTAGTTGACTTATTTTGTTGTTTGTGTTGTTGTTATTGTTGTTTTATAGCAGTTCATTACTTTAAAATAGTGAACATTATTAGAGTATTATTGGCCTATTGGTATTTGGTAATACCATGGACTACATGGTAATACAATAATATAATATTAATTTCCAATCTCTGCTCAAGCTCAAATTAAAGTAAAGCCAAATAAACATAAAAGGTTTTTAAAGAAAAGTTGCTCAAAACTGTCTAGCCCTAGGCCTGGTCCTCTCTCTACCCAAATAATTTGAGTTAATTCAGCCAATTAATCACCACTATTAATTCATAATTCATAATATGCACATTGCTTAATCCTAATACCAAGCTGAAGAACCCTACAAATCAAATACAATATTTTTAGGCTAGGCTAGGCCTATGATACTTGCATGACGTTGACATCACTCTGAACAACCATAGGCACAATCTTAGGGGTTGAGACTGCATGTAAATGGAAGGGTTATACTTATAGGCTAAGGGATAGGCCCATAAGATACCTAGAACCTTAAGTGAGGTTTTAAGACATTATAAAATACAGGCCAAGCGTTATATCAAATCTTTCAAAAATATTGAAATATTTCAAGAGACACTGAAATATTTCAATTTGAAATATTTCAATTGAAATATTTCATTGAAATATTTCAACGTTTACATCACTAAGCCTACCTAATTCTTACGTTCAGCGGGTGCTGAAGGTCTACTATTCTTACGTCCTGAAATGAAAATAATGTAGGCCTAAAGGGTAACTTATTTATTAAATTACAATATTCTTACGTTCGCGGGTGGCTTCTTTGTTCTAGCGTAAGAATTACTACACACTATTCTTACGTTGGCGGTGCACGCGCCTGTCGAGTCGATTAGTCACGTGATTAGACAACCAATAGAAACACAGTTAACGTAAGAATAATTTATAATAAATCTTACGTTCTGCTGTAAGAATATCCACTGCCAAACATTAAATACACTAGGCCTAGCCTACTTAGACTAACTTATGTGATCAACAGGTTTCTGTGTTCTAGTTTAGCCCATTTTAGTTTAATGTAGGCTATGCTGGTCGGGGCTAAAACGGGACAATTTTCAACACTTAGCATTCAAAACGTTGGTTTTAGCATATCAAGTGATTTGGTTTCACCTGGTTTATTTTGGTTTGATCTTACCAAATCAACAGGAGTTATCTCAAAGACGTTATTCATTTAAGGGAAAATATGATATTTATTGGGTCCCAATTTGGCCCTGCCAGCCCCTATAATGGGACAGCACTCATCTATTTTGTTGTAGATCAGATAATGTTTATAGGGCTATTGTAGGACACAGTGGGGCTAAGATAATGGCCTACACGTGTGGAATTTTTTCAGATTTTTCAAAAGGATGATGTTGATAGAATTTAATTAAGGCTTTAGAAAGTGTGAAAATAAATAATTTAGCCTAGCCTAGGCTAAATTTCTTTTTTGAAATGTAGGCCTATAGCAGCCAAATGTTTGTAAAAAGAGAAGCAGCAGAGCATTGCCCTGTTCACCCTAGCCCAAATAAACCACTGATGTATATAATTTAGTGATGACATCGGTTAGTAAAATGACTAACCGGGTAACCAAATTCGAAACCGGTTTAAAACCGGTTTTCAAAAAAAAAAAAACGCTCTCCAAAAATAAACATATTTACGTAAGGTTGTATCAGCGAGGGAGGTAAAGAACCTCAGTGCCGGCAGCCGAGATAGTAGATAAAACGACCTTTTCAGAGACTTCCCCCCCTCCCTCGCGGAACGAGATGCAGCTGGTCAAGGTCAAGTCACTCACTGGCTGCTGGGTTGCATTGTGTTGAGCGATGGAAGGGGGTGGAGGGCGCTTCGCAGAACTGAGATGAATGACTAACGTGGTCGCGCTTGAACAATAACAACTTGGAATTCGGCTCACTGGCTGGCAGGAAAAACCGATTATGAGAACACATAAAACGTACTATTGGATCAAATTTCCCTGACGGACTGATTTTTGGAACGCATTAACCTAAGAAACGTAGAAAAGCGAAACGTACAAAGGCGGTTTTACTGTATAATACAGCTGCTAATTAGTCCACACAAATAAGGAAATCCCAGGAAAGAAGACGAAATCTGAGTAGTCAACAGGTGGTTCCTTGTTGCTATGGGACACGTCGTTAGGCAATCCACAACCCGCCCGACCGCCCGTCAGAGGCGTGGCTCTTAGCGACGGTGAAGCACACGCCGCGCAAAAAAGCAAAACCGAATCTAAAAATCGAAACCGGTTTCTATCAAAACCGGTTCGAAACCGGTTTTCGGTTAATCGATGTTATCACTAATATAATTAGTTTCTAGATTGAAAAAACACCAAGATACTAAGATGAGTAGTCCTAGGTACATTATATGGCATGTAGTAGGCCTAAGCACAAGCACAATAAATGGTAATTTGGTAAATGTCTTGATTTGAGTATAGACCAGATATCTTTCAATTCTAGTTCATGTGATCAATACCATTGCAGCTTGGGGATCCTTTCATTTACCTTGGTCAATATAACATGTAACTAACTTTCACCTGGGCTGTGAACAAGAGCCTTGATTCAGACATTCTTTCTCTACTGTCATGCTTCAGTTTTTTACTACTGCTGTTATGGTCTGCTAATTTCCATTGGCATGCTACATTAATTGAAGCTAAAAGAATGTCGAGTGCTCAGTTAGAGGCCAGTGCCTGATCTGCCTTTAGATCTTGGGTAAACACTTGCTACTAGTGACCCTTAAAAGAGTTAACATTTTATTTTTAAATTTAGATTTTAAAAAATGTAGCCTACATTTTATTTTTAGAATTAACCATAAAAACTATGACAGTTAAGAAGTGCTTTCATACTAAAGGCCTCAAAATGTATTTTTAATGTAGTACATTTAATTATTCCATAATCCACCCTGGAGGCACAATTTAATTTATTTCTAAGGCTACTGTCAGTACCGGTACAGTACTGTAGTAGGCCGACTGAGTATAGCTTAAATAAGTTTTTGGTTAAAATAAAACATTTCAAAGGAAAAAACTAGGAAATTGTTCCTATTTTCAATGAGGTTACACGTGTAGATTTTGGTATCAAAGGAAGACTTGTCTTCATTTTCTGTGCCAAATTTATTTTTCTTAATTTTCTCTAAAATTATACAGGCCCTATGCCTATATACTAGTCTAATGTAAGCTATGCCTTATCGGATGTTACTTTAAAATAACATACAAGTACAGTATACGTTCTTTTTGTACACTTCAGTATGTAGGCTATACAGGCCTACACATTGTAATTTAGCCTCTATAGTTTTCATTTAGTTAGTTGTGCTACATGACGCTATGCATATCACAATTTCCCCCCATAATTTAGCCTGTATGACTGATTTTATTCAAGAGGAAAGACTACAACCAATATAAAAACTGTGCAAAACTACCGTTCTTACCACATCAAATAAGGAAAGCCATGCTGAATTTGGGTTGGATAAAACTGAACAGGTTAAATGTTAAAAAATACATAATATGTTATGTTACCAGTACTAAATTTAAATTACAAAGTAAATTTGAAATAACACCAACCCTGACAGTTAAAATATTACAAATATTTATTTTTCATTTAGTATTTGGTTCCCACGGACCTAAATTGAGCCGAGTTTTCTCTTTTTTTGCATATTATGTAGTGTAGCAAATTTATATAGGCTATGATTAGTTTTGCATGGTTTTAACATTGGCCAAGACTTTCATCTTAAATCGCAACATGTACCAGATTACTGTGTTATCCCCACATAAAACTGAAATCACACAGTCGTTAATATTTTGTACATCACGGGGTAAAATTGTAATGGTGTCTGATTGGGCAACCCTAGTGATGTTGGTACCAACTGCCTGGCAGAAGTGTCTAGCACATAGCAAGCACTGACTGCCAAGTAGGCTACCACTACTATGTAGGCCTAATGTAAAACTATTGCACTCTTATTACCTAGCACTCATTCCATATGCCCAGAAATTTATACCGAGCTCCAACTACTAGTTTTACATGTGAATCAACTTATTCTAGTATAGGGCCTAGGACTTGATACGGAATTTTTTAGAATCTACCAACAAATATAATGTTTTGATTTTCTATACACTTGCAGCTGATTGCTGTTACTTTTACTGGCCTTTGTTTCAATAAAGCAATGCAGCCTTACTGACATTTTGTTCTTTTGACTTTTGCTCTTTCTTGGGCTCCGGAAAGAAGTTCTAATCTATGACTGGATCTTTGTGCTTCGAGATGTTTCGCCACTCGACACGTTGGATTTCTCTTGTTGAGTCGTTTGCTTGCTATCTTCGACCTTATTCTGACCTTGGCCATCCACAGGTTAGGAGACTTTATATTCATTGTTTATCAGTGTGTGTGTGCTATTGCTATTTGAATTTAGCTAGTCAAGAGGCCCGACATATATTTAAATGTTCTGTTCATAGGTCGTAGAGCTTTGCTCTCACCCCATTGTTTGAAATACACTGGCCACGGTCGTACATTGTGCTTCTTGTTTCAGATAACGAAGGAAGTAAATGGGCTCCTCTTGGGATGTCCAAGCGACGCCCCCTCCAGTCCATCCAAGGGGTCGGTCATTACCCTAAAGACCGCCAAGGGCACGCGAGATTACGGTCCAAAACAGATGGCGCTCCGCATGAGTGTCATTGACAAGATTGTTAATGTTTTCAAGCGACATGGTGCAACTACTATTGACACGCCTATATTTGAACTGAAGGTAAACTACCGGTATTTACTATGTAGTATTTACTATTTTAGTGTGCAATTAATGGTAGCTTTCTGTTTGTAACTTATTTTTAATCACCACTGCCTTTGTAGTCATCTTAGTTAATATTGTCTCTAAAATTCTATTTAATACATAATGAGTAATCTCGTCTACATAATTTTCACTCTAGCAGAAAATACAAATATTCTCCTTGGCACTCCTACTCCTTTTGTACAATAAGTAGCCTATGGTCCAACCCACCACAACCACAACCACTCTTCTAATAAAGTAAATTTTATTCCCCATATTTTGTTTTATGTTGTGAGAATTGTAAAGCAATTTTAACCAACAAATCGGTGGTTCCGCAGGGTAGGTGACATACATCTTTATCTTCCTGTTGACTTTCCATGTACTTTCAAAGTCCCGCTAAGTCGTATTCTACTATCTTGCAACTCAACTTGGAAACCTTAATATATTACAAAAAATGAGTCTAAATGTTTACAATATGGTTATTTCTATGAGTAAACGTCCACTCGGTCCTTGCAGATTTATTTCTCAGGGGATAGCCTACTTGAAATAATGTGGGCAATAAGTTTAGCAGGGTTGTCAAATTACCGTTACTTTTCTGGTCCATATTTGATCTGGGCAGACTAACGATGCGTCGTGTGTTACAGGAAGTGCTCACCGGCAAGTACGGAGAAGACTCGAAGCTTATCTACGATCTTGCTGATCAAGGGGGAGAAGTGTTGTCTCTACGCTATGACCTCACCGTCCCGTTTGCTCGGTACCTGGCCATGAACAAGATATCCAACATTAAGCGCTATCACATTGCGAAGGTGTATCGGAGGGACAATCCTGCCATGACCAGGGGCCGCTACAGGGAGTTCTATCAGTGTGTGAGTTTAACTTATCGTCACGTAAAATTTAAGAAAGAATAACTTCATTAATTGTACACGTGGTTCCATTATATAGGCCTACAGCATCCCATGGTCCATGGTTGTAGTATTTTGACTGTCAGAATACCCAGAACTGTCTGAATACAATACTGGCCTTAGTTAGGATCAGACCTGTTCCATATAACCTCAACTGTATTTTGCCATGCCATTAATCTTATTATCGGCCACACTAAACATTAGCCACACCAAGGAAAATCAGTGTTTTCTGACTTTCATGAGTTATTTACTTATTTATGATCAGTTTTTGCTGCCTAGGAGCCTAGACCAATGGTGTTATCATACTCTATTTGTTTGCACTGTGCATCCGTTTAAAATGTGTCCCTGCGTGAACGCATCTGGTTTCAATGGATCTATCGCATTTACAGGACTTTGACATTGCCGGGGTCTACGACCCAATGATTCCGGATGTGGAGTGTGTCCGTGTGGCGGCCGAGATCTTTCAGTCTCTCGACCTCAAGTTCAAGATAAAAGTAAACCACCGTGAAGTACTGGATGGCATGTTCGAGTTGTGTGGCGTTCCAACGGACCAGTTCCGGACAATCTGTTCGGCTGTCGATAAGTTGGATAAGGTGAGCTAGGCTTTATCTGGTCGGTCATTGTGGATAACATATCTTCAACGGTTTTCACTCGTTTTGTCGACGTGTTTGCAGAGCCCGTGGGACGTTGTACGCCAGGAGATGGTGGAAGAAAAGGGTCTCGCGGAATCGGTGGCAGATAAGATCGGAACATTTGTACGACTGAGTGGAACAAAGGAACTAGTAGAACAGTTGCTATTGGAAGACAACAACCTTGGATGTAAAAACCCCACAGCCAAGAGAGGTCTCGAGGCCATTCAACTGTTCCTTCATTACTGCGATATCTATGGGCTGACGGATCTAGTTACGTTTGACCTCAGCATGGCACGGGGATTAGACTACTATACCGGGGTCATATATGAAGCGGTACTCTTAGGTGGGTTTCAACATTGAATTGTTTCTTTTTTTATAAAATCCAGAAAAAAGTCGCACAGTAATACAATATTACTACTGTATTTCCATTTTATAGTTAGTAGGTATACAAGATTTGAGCTTCAATTTGAAAATCAAGGGGACTTGTGTTGCTGATTTACTTGAGTGTTGTTGTGTGTGCAGAGGGAGAATGTGGCAGCGTGGCTGGAGGTGGCCGCTACGACACCCTCGTGGGCATGTTTGACCCCAAGAACAAGATGGTTCCGTGTGTTGGCATCTCTATCGGTATGGAGAGGGTATTCTCGGTCCTCGAGGCCAGGCTTGCCACCGACAACGTCAAACAGCGAGCGGCCGACGTTCAAGTCTACGTGGCTTCCGCTCAGAAGAATCTCCTAGAGGAACGAATGAAGATCTGCAAATACTTGTGGGATGCAGACATTAGGGTTCGTCAACTCCTTAGTTATGTATTCTTCTCGAGTGACGGTTGGTTTAAATGTTGCCTTCGGTTCATTCCACTACGTACTTGTTTGATGGTTGCAGACGGATTTCTCGTACAAGCGCAATCCCAAGCTGCTTGCCCAGCTGCAACATTGTGAAGAAGAAGGCATTCCTTTGGTAATCATCGTTGGGGAGGAGGAGATGAAGCTGGGCTTCGTCATACTCCGGGAAGTGGTCTCTCGCACGGAAGTGCACGTCGCCAGGGAGCATCTCGCGATGTTCGTCCGAGCTAACCTTCAGTCCGTGAAGGAATTTGAGGTAAGTACATCAATCTATCTTTGTCCAAGTACCATATTAACCTGAATAAAGTACGAGGTTTTTTCCCCTTACCGACTTTCGTTGCACTCTGCTGCGCCATGCGCTCTTGTATCGGTTGGAGACGAGCCCATATTATTGCTTTATATTTCTTACGCTATGTCTTCTCATAGTAATGAATGTCTCCTTCAGGCAGGAAAGGTTGGCGCTAAGTACCCGACAACGAAATGGCCACAGAGTTCCGAGGCGAGTACGTAGTCGCTCGTGAGCAGATGCCCGGTCACGCAGTTTCCGAGCTGGGCCCAGGTGCAAGACAATAGGGAAGGCTCACACATTTTTTTTATTTGCTTACTGGTTACCTCAAGTTAAAATAAACGGGAACTAATTGGTCTCGGCTCGAAAGGTGCATTAACATCGCTTAAACAGCACGTCAAATGTATTGCTGTCAAAACACGCTCAGAAACGGACCTGCGCCATCTTGCTCGTGATTGAAAGGTTCTGACGTCATAACTCTGTAAACAATCATTTTATATCATACAAATAGTACTGAAATCCCACAATTTAGTAGATTATTGCTCTCATAAGACTTTAACTGAACCAACGTTTATTTCTAGTTAGTAAATGAACACTGCTTAACATTTATTTACAACAATATGTTAAATAATTGCATAATTGTAGACACGTTTTGGTAAATACTGTATCAAAATGTATTTTCTGAAGAAAACAGTGGTATAAAAGACATTGTTGTAAAGACACTGCATCCTAGATATTGTAAAATGTCCAACTTAATAACCTTGATATTATTAAGAATACTTCAAGGAGGCAGTTGTTGGCAAGAGTTATGACGTCACGAGCCGTTTTTCAATTACGGAGCGGGAAGTTCCAAATTTCAAACTTTAAATGCTAATAGAATTGGAAATATACACTTTTTAGATATAAAAATTATGTAGCCCGTATTTTTAGATAATGGCCTTCCGTTTTTAGGTACTTTGAGGAATATTTATTTTTCATGAGCCTTCCCTATTGTGTTCGTGCCTCGTGTGAAGACTCGAACCGTACGTAGTGATGCGATGTGATGTGATGTTAATGGTGAACGTTGGTAACCTACCTTACATGAGGTAATGAACTTTACTAGAGTATCCATTGACCATTGATGAACCAACTTGGTTAATATATATCACTGTGATATGTGTTTTAAATAGGTCTAAATGGTACGTAGCTAAATTCTGTCTTTTAGTAAGTGGGCAACTTTTTTTTTTGTCAGATAACTGTCTTTGTTTTTGTCTCTTTTTAGGTGTATTTCATTTTGTATTATTGACAGCTGTAAAAATATAATTTATTGTCTTTATACATGGAACCCAGTTCTTACAATGAAACAATGAAACCAACCTCTGCTTCTAGAATACAGTAAAACTTGTTTAACAAACACTAAGGGATCAGAGTATTATTTTGTAATAAATAATACATTTCCTTTTAAGGATAGCAGTACATTCTCGTGTTTTAGAACTTTGGGACTTCACAAACAGTTACTGTATCATCAACTGTATGGTGTAATTAGTAATTACTAATTACACCCTACTGTTAAATGGATCGCAACAAAGATTATACTCAAGGCACTGGGCTTGAGTAACCACCTTCATCTAGCTTCACAATCATGCAGACCATTGAATGGATTTAAGTTTACAAAAATTATTACTATAGTTATAATAATATCCCTACTAGAAGTCTGTTACCATTATGTTTAGGTTTGCTAATTACCCCTACTGTTTTCAGTGGTATGTGAAACAATGTCAACGTAGATTCAACAACTCTCTCTCCGAGTGGAAGGAACACAGTAAAAAAACTAAAAAGTGAATAAGCACAGTTTTCAACCAAACAAGGTTTGCAACTGCAACTCAAAAGCAGACACCTGTTCTAAACAACTCTTAAAACAGATAAACCTGCTGGTGGTGTTTACGTCACACAGTTAGGCTGGTATAGCTGGTAATTTACCCACCTTATTTTCTCGGTGTTGACACTAATTTATACTTGTGTGCATCAAATGCAGGTAAATGAATAATTTGCACCCTACTGGTACATCTCAGACTGATGGATGCTAATCTTCACCTAGGAAAACAGTAAAAAAGAGTACAGTATTTGAATACATGGTAGTACACTATGGGCATCTCTATGTGTCCCTAATTGTTTAGAGCTATCAATTTATTATTACCAGTAACTCAAGGTATATAATTTGGATCTGCTTTTGTGTAGAAACTTTGAGTGTTTGAAATGAATGTACAGTACAATTTGTGTCCCATTTTATCAAAAATGTGTGTGTCTTTTCTGTGTTCATTTTACTTAAAGGCAAAGTCAATCATTTACTACAAAACTAGTTCTAATATACCTTCCTACTCGTGTAAACTGACTGCATGTTTCTGTATTTCAAGAAGGGTCTCTGTGTAGATTAGTAGGAATTATATATTATTTCAAACTAATTAGTGTAGTTTCTGTTCACTATTTATTTATTCTAGTATAGTTGTCCCAAGACTACCTTACACATACTTCCGTCACAGGCGACGGGCTCGTAGCCAATCAGCGATCGATATTTGCGCGGGTGTGTCCTGGGTGGTTCGCTGGTTGGCTACGAGTGCCTCGCCTGTGACAAAAGCATATGTAAGGTAATCTTGGGCCAAGTGTAGAAAACTTTTCGATGTATTGTTTTTATTTTTGGTTGGTATTGATTTGTTCATACTTCATATGTAGCTGCCCAGTTGCAATCTTATTCTCCAATGACCTGAAAGGCTAGCTCTCCTTTAAGTGCATTTTGACAATACTTCTAGGCTGCCTGCTATATGATTGTACATTTCTTTGGCAATACAATAAATACTATCTTGGAAAATTGTTCATAGTTTGGTGGCAAATAAATTCAATGCATTAGAGTTTTTAACTCCATTTAAGGAATGTAGCCTATGTAACACAATCGATTGTGATTGTGTTCAGAACTGCTATGTGATACCACTAATATTTTCCCTGAACTACCGCGCCGTATGTCATAGAAATTTCTTCATGATCTGGATCCTGTCCATAGTTTTGTCTTTGGGTCAACTGTCACAATGTGCTCTGAAATGCCAATTTTCATATAGTCTCGTAGATGTACACAAGCAGCTAATGTTGTAATGTAATGGGAAAATTTTTGCAACTTAAGTTACAAAATAAAATAACTAATAAGGAAAGGAAAGTATTTATATTATGCCATGCTTCCTCAACTCCATAACCCCTTGCCTTTATTTTTGACACACAGATGATAGAAATCATCTTTAATCATGTTTTATAACTGAATAGAATAGACATTAAATGAATAAATATTGAGCAGAAAATATTGGTGAACAAAATATTATTTCATAACAAAACAAGGTAATTTCCAAAATAATGTGATTTTAAAAGTCAAGAAATCAAAATTTTTCATTTGATGTGTTTCTTGCTGTAGATTTATTATAGTTCTATGGTCTTATACTTTGTGGCAATGGGAGGGTGGGATATAAGAATAAAGGATAATTACAATTACATCGATACCGTACACAGGATTCCAACTCAATAGCCCTTGGTTGCTGGGCTCTTCCCCAAGATTCCCCATTACTCAATGCATTATTCGTACTCAAGATAATGAAAGCAGCCAGGACGATTGCATTGTGCCTGTATGTAGGCCTACTACAATCCTCTGCGGGTGGCGGCAATGAAGCTACGTGACTTAATATCGCATCATTCTTAGCTTCACGGGCATCATCACTACACTATATCTTACCAATAAAACAGTATTTATATTCCTGTATTGGTAACAAACTAAAAAATCTTGTGTCTACTTGTTTTTTATGTTTGTCAATCATAGGCTACAAAATTACTACTTTAGTACCAAAGTTATAGAATATTAAGTAGGTATATGGTTGTTCTAAATAGGTTTTAATATTTGTTTGAATGTTATTTGCACACTTCTTTCTTATTTGTGGGTTATTTTTTATATGCACTGGAATGGCTAATAAATTGTCGAATAAACTTGCAATTCCTATATTGAATAACAATGACTTAGTTCTTGGTACTTATTATTTACTTTAGCAATGTGATATATTTATTATTTATCCTTACATGCCCTTCCTTATTTTGGGGCACCTCATTATATTTTAATTTAATTCATCTTTTTCCCCTATTCATGTTATTAGCATCAGTTATGTACTGATATGGTTGATTCTTAATACATAATTGGGGCACCTGAATAGGTGTAGTGAACTTTATGAGAATACTCTCAAAATGGAAAGGTTTTATGGAAAATCCTGCTTAAAGCTAATTCCTGCTTTTGATGATAAAAAGAAAATAGTACACAGTAAACATATTATTTCTTTTTCAAGAAATATTTTCATTAAAAATACTAAAATATGAATTGTGATTTTATCAATTAAAAAACCACTACCCCAGCCACAGGCAAGATCAAAGTTAAAAGAACCATCGAGGTATACAAGAAATTAAGTTTGCATAATCAACTTGACATACAGTAATTTTAATGCATAATATTGAGCTGATACTCGGTCAATGAAATTTACTTGCTTGTTAACAAGTCTATCTTTCATGTAGCCAGATAACAATATAAATACATCCCCCAAATTTGATGTAGGCCTACATATCTACCAAAGAATGTTTTTTTTTTTTTAAAGTAAATGGTTTTAGTTTTAAAATTTTCACAGTGTATCTAGGCCTGGAAGCAATTAGCACAGTACCGGTACTTGTCTGCAAAGTCTCCCGCGGCTGCCACTCTCGTCAATGAATTGACTCGTAAGTTGATGTCTTGAAGCGCCGAGGCCTTGAAATGCAGTAAAAAGACTGTTCAGTGAACCACTGCATTGCATTCATCACTTCCAGTCAGCACGACAGTCTTACGACAACCACTTTCAAACACAATGACCAAGGTCAGAGAAAATCACAACCAATTTGTTGCACACATTTTACCTGAAACAGCAGATTTTTTAGGTTGGTCCAAACAAAGCTAATTGTTGATGCAGTGTTAATTTAAACCACAAGATGGCACAACAATACATTACTATTTCCTTTGTTTGTACCAATAGTTGCTATACCTACTTGGAAGGCATAAAGTGTGAGTGACACATTTTGCTATTCCAGTGGCTTTCACGTAGTATAATTTTTGCCTATCATGTAGGTTCCATTTATAAAGTACATGTCAGTTATAGATGAATTAAGGCTATCCCAGTTATGTTTTCGTTTTTTAAGATATCCATAAAATGAGAATTTTGAAGAGTGGACTTTATAAGGGGTCAAATACAGTGTTAAAAAATATGAAAAATACATATTTTGGACAATGCAAGTACCCTCAATATTGTTTTACATTTACGAATACTGAATCATATTATTAGCAAGCAAGATGAAAGTGTGAAGGTTCATATTTTTTTTGTATATTGCTTTAACGTGCCTTTGTTTATGGAACGAAGTTTGGAAAAATTGATATCTTTAATAGTTTTTAGTACTGTATGTGTTTTTTCCCATCAGCCAGTATAAAACCACCTTAATTATTGCTTATCACTATCAGACACACAACAATTAATATACCAAAGACTGTTGAAGATATGGTTTTTAACTTTTTCCAAACTTCTCACATAAAAAAGTGTGTTAACACTGTAAAAAATACATCCACCAATTCTTCTACTCAATGAATCTGTAGCTACATAATCTGTGAGCTCACCTAATTAATATGTATCAGTATAAATTGTTGCATATCTAGTATTAATTAATATTTAATTATTAAATACGGGATTACTTTTGACTGTTGGTAGGTAAGTCACAAATTATTTTCTTCTTTTTTATCCACCTGATTAGTGACTAGTAATCAAACTACAGACTTCCCTGTGACCTGTGGACTCTGTCAAATTGAACATTCAAATAAAGGTACGTGCATTTTTATGATTATTTATTTATTATTATCATATTCTTGTTCTTATTAATTATTATTATTATTATTATTATTACATGTTTTTTATCACATTAATTTGACATAATAGATTGCACATCAACAGCATGTTTTTGTTTTATTTGTTATCATAATATAATAACAATCCACAATCAACGATAAGCCGATAATACATAATGTGATCTCTTTAGATGTCATTGAGTTAAACCCTTCTTGTTGTTCATTTATGATGACTGATGAGGTCAAAGACTTGTAAACCTGTTGTTGCAAATCAATGCAAAAAGTTCTTTGTGCTTAAGTGTGAATGGTTTTCTGTTTTTGTATAATACATTATTTTTCATTAAATTCAAGGTCTTTAAAAATAATTTCTAATATTGACATCTTGAGATAAGAGCCATCTATTCTAGTAAACCATTCATGAGAAACCACGAATTTGTTGGCATAAAGGTCATGTCATGATACAATGTGAATTCATTAAACAGTTAAATGTTTTGAAATAATAAGGATATCCTTTTGCTTATTCAGTGTGACCAATGAAACCGGATCCAATTTGTGACAATTAAATTGGCAAAGTGTCTCTTTTTCTACTTTAACACAATTTTTACGAATTGCAAGGTCGTTCATTGTTTTTCATACTGCTATTTACACATTACAAGCGTGACGACGAAGTATATAAAAAGCCCTACAGTAAATGTTCTCATCCATTCACAGTTCAGGATTTGTAGCAGTAACAGCTACCACCTATCGAGGTTAATTTCAACGTATTAACATGTTCCAGTTGACAGTGTTGTGTTTAGTGTATTTTATCGAGTTGTCAAGGTGCGGAACTCTTCAAGATGCAGAACTGATACCAGAAGAGATGCGCACTCCGGGGTCAGAGCTTTTGGGAAAGAGCCTCTCGTTGGGAATCGGCACCATTGCCCGACAGAGAAGGAACTTTGATCTGCCGTTAGATCTGGACCAAGAGGGATCTGCATCCGTACTCGAAGACAGGGCCCGACATGGGAGCGGTCCGTACTACGGGGCGGAGGACCGAGGGGTATTGCAAGCGTCCGGTGTGCAAGCCGGTAACCGATACGGGGACAGACGCCACTACGGGGCGGAGGACCGAGGGGTGTCACAAGGAGAGGTGGGGTTCTATGGTCGCGCAGGCAAGCAGGGTTCCTCGGGACGCTCGGCAGACGACCGATATCGCGACGTGAACCGAGCGGAACACGACGGTCGCTCGGATGCCGGTCGATACGTCGCTCGGACCGGAGTCGACAAGGAGCGCGACCTGAACAAGGTGTATCGGGGAGCGCAGGGAGTGAGCAGACACGGAGAAGGAGTACAGACAGTCGGCTCTAAGGGGGGACATCGCAAGGGACACCACAAGTCTGGCTTCACTAACTCGTACCACAAGGACGAGTCTGGCAACAAGTCCGACTTCTACGACGACGACAACGACGAGGGTCGACACTTCCTATTAGACTCTGGAGCCGGATCGTACTACGACGTGGCTGCCGACGACGAGCGGGCCAAGTTCAGAGATGCGGCCCTACGAGACGAGGCCCGGGCCGACGCCGGCAGTTACCACACCGGACACGACTTTGCCGATCGACGAGGACAGAAGGGGAACTTTGGCCGAGGGCGGTACTTCGACGACGAGGTAGACTACGGAAACCGGAAGGCGGGTCGACGATACGAACAGGCCGTGCTCGAGGCCGGTGCGCAGCAAGGCAGCAATCAACTAGATGACAGTGCCCAGATATATAACCGACGACAACCGGTTGCTCTTGTACCCGTGCGCAATTACTACCCGGTTAATGAACCCGTAGGCCTGGAGTATTACCCTTCCCCTGTTCAATCTGGCTCCTATTATCCTTCTAAGCCGACCGTCGGCAGAGGAGTGGCCCTCTTAGAAGATCCTAGAGCTACTCCGCAATACTACGCACCCCCGAGAGACGTGTACTACGCATCTTCGGGGTACTAACTGTCGCCCCATTTCATTTATGTCCAGTACAAGCTAGGAATTAGTTGTATTTTGCTTCGTACATATACACGCAGTTGTTGGTTGTCCAATTTTTGATAACTTTAATAATTTTATGTGCTTGGTGAATTTCTGTGAAAGTGTAATTTGACCAGACCTGCCATGATAACCTGTGTTGTTGGTTTTTGATAAAAGTGGAATTTGTTTTTAGGCTACTTTTTCAAGACAATAATACAGTTAGTTGTTGACTGATTATTTGCGAGTCTCTGAAATTATTAGTACCTTATGGTATGCTTAACATTAATTATCCTTTATAAAAGAAATAATTTTTCTTTTGTGTTTCTACTTCAAGAGACTGTCTGCCATCAACTTCAAAGGCTTAACTCATTTTGTATTATCTCACCATTTTTATACAAATAAAATGCCAATGAGTTATAACAAATAAATGTGTTATATATGTTATTTATATGTGATAAGCTACAGTAACAAATAGTTCAGGGGATATATATTTCTGTGATCGATGTTAGCAGTAGCCGCACTGCTTCACAATGTATTATTGAAAATGTATATTGTTTTAATCTGAAGCTAACATAACTGGGAAAGCTCATTTAACTAGATGCACTAGAAGTCTATATAATTTCGTTCTTATGTCAGTGAGTATTCATGTTGAAAACATGCTTGCTATAATATTAACATACTTAATTCTTCATAAAGTTCAATATTATCCTCAATTAAAAAATCAAGTGACTTGCAGTGAATATTTTCTCTAAATATCACATTAAAAAAAAGTTAGTCATGACATGTGCTCTGTCTACCAAAAAAAAACACTGAACCTCCATTTACTCACTATCGCGAGTAAATGGAGGTTCATTTTGATATCGATGTAGTCTCACCATGTTTGAAAGATTGCAATACATAGAAAGAAAAAATGAAAAATCAACTTTCCGTCGGTTACTGCAAGAAGTAAAACTTCAATAAGCGAAGGGGACATGGGAAAACGATATACTGTACTGTATGTTATATCTGAGATAATTGATGTTTGAAAGTGCAACAGCGCAATGTGTATTATTGCTCTTTTGAGGACTTTTATTGTCATTTCTTTTCATCTACTTTTCATCGACTACTTATTTCGAAATATTAATCATAACACTGTTTACTGGATGATGAACAACAATATTCGTATGTGGCTTGTATCATTTTTCCCGTGTACCCTTCATATTTCAGATCTCGAGCATTGATGTACTTCCTATGTTAAAACTTGTCTACAATCGTCTGTATTGTTTTGTAAATGTTACTACAACAGTACAACTACTACTTTTACTAAAAGTGGTTTTCCACCAGCATCCCTAATTCATACATTATTTTTATTACTGCCTAGAAAATCGATATCGCCACAGCAATAGGAAGTTTACATAACCAAATTGGGGACTGGGCCGAGGCACGTCACGATTTATCCCTCTTGGCCGCTCTTCTTCCCGGAAGTGGAAGGCCGTCTGAGGATGGCTGTGCGAGAAGTTAAAAACCTAATATATTTCATTACCTGTTACACTTATTATGACAAGATAAAAAATTTAAAAATATCCGTTGTTCGTTTTCTGTTTATGGTAGGCCTAGATTAGACTTCTACAGTACTTCCAGAAATGTGGGCTTTTGTAAATAGCTGTTCGGCCGCCAAAACATACCCAATTCGAACACATTTTGAGAACGATATGAAACGATAATAGGGGTGTTTTATAGTTAATATTATTCTCTTGGAACAGTCCGTTTTAGAGCATATTTAATATTGCATAGCGCTAGGATCGGAAGGTGGAAATGAGAGCATGGATTTATAAAATGTACAACTCTGTAGATCTGTTCTCCTGTTCTGCTAGGCTGCTATAACGCAGAGAGAACAGCAACAAGCAGCTAATTGAGCGTTTGCCTGTAAAACATGCAGCTGCCAGAAAAGAGAGAAAGCAGTGCTTTGCTACAGCTTGGGGCGTTCTTTTACTATCTGAATCTGAGCAATCGGATGTTGCTCAAGGTATTCTTTTAATAACTCTGATCGTCATTGGTGCCATTCTTTTATACCAAAAAATACTGAATACTAGTGAAGGTATTCTGATTTTGTATTTTTGAACGAGTTTGTACCAAACACGAGCAATGATTTAGATTTAATGCTTTAGATTAGATTTAATCCATCTATATTTGAGGCCTAGGAATACTTAAACCAAAAGGTGTTATCGCATTAATGCTTAGAAATTCATTATATACCGTGTTTACTTCAACTTGGAACTTTGAATTCTTTTCATTGGTAAAAAATCCCACCCCACATTTCAAAAGAGCCGCCCGACTTCCAGTTGGGGATTTCTTTCCGCAGTTGGTAGAAGTGGCAAAAATGCGTATATTCCAGCAGTTGTCGTAACTACTAGTGAGTTGTTCAGCTCCCCTCACCGTTGAAGTGTCAAGCAGTTGAAGTGTTTTTTTCACACCCTTGAAGATTATTTAGGAATAATTTGGATCATATAATTTTAAAATCACAAGTTACAACAATCACTAGTTATTACCAACTGATTACCTTCAATTCAACATGGAAAGAATACCAGTTGTAAGTTTCTGTTGAATTGTTCTTGGCTGGTTAGGCCAGGCGCAGTTTATAGGTTAGGAAGCTAGGCGTAGTGTCAACCATGTGACTAGGCCTAGCTCTGATAGGCCTAGGCCTAGATCAAGGCCTAGCCTAGCCTAGTTAGGGTTTGTTTTGACTTGGAGGAAGTTGAAGTTATGTAGTCGTTTGGCGTGTGCGTATTTTACACCGTTCTGGGTATTTGGCGGAATGAATGTGAAATATTTTGTTTCAACGAAATTTAACAAAAATCACTTTTTTATGTTACCTGTTACTGTATCTTTCAAATTATGTAAGGCGCATGCTTCAAAAAGTACATATTTATGTTTTAAATCAATTTAATTCTGTTGAATTGGCTAGAGCCTATGCCTAGGCCTAGGCCTATGCACGCCATTTGCCATTGTTCAACACTAGGATGAAGAGAAATATTGTCATGTAGCAAGATCACGCGCCGACCCACCCTTGTCCCTACCACCCTGGTACGGGACTCGAACCCACGTTCTGGTCGGCTGTCTCAAGGTTTTACTGGGGACGTAACACTCTCGATATACGTGAACTCGTACATGCGGGATCTTTGGCAAGACTGAGGAGAACAGGGAATCTAGGTTATGTTGAATCACAAGACCCTTGGTTCGAATCTTGAGGAACCATATTTATTATTACTTACATTTATCCTATACGTGGCTTTAGCGTGGCGAACCTGACTATGGTCATAATCAGCCTGATGGGCACATTCCACCTGATCTAACGAGGGCCAGCGCTCCATACCTCATAACCGCCTTTCCAGCTGGCAACCGTCAACCTGTTGGTCCTCCAATCGCCTGTGTGTATCCGCGTCTTCGTCCTCAGATCCTTCCGTCCTCTGCCACGTCCATATCGTACTCCTCCGCTCGTCTCCCACGAACCCTTAATCTTCGCCTAGGCCGCTAGGACATGCTTCCCCCGTTTCACCACTTCTTCCCTCGCGGGGTCAGCCCACCACGGCGGCCACGGCCTCCTTGACTCACGAACCTACCGGACAACCATCTTGCCCGGCTCCTTCGGTGAGACTCCACGTCCGTCGCGTGGCGCAAAACTAGCCTCGCTTCCGCCTCTGCTGACTTAGCAGTCACGATTGAAATAATGACGAAAACGCTGACAATCACGCTGTGGCAATAGACTATGTTGCACACATGTAGGTTGGTTGACACACTTAGAGCTTACATAAACCACGGATTCCAATAAATAGTAAAAGATGGACAAGTTCATCCTTTTACATCACAATATCTCTGCAGCAAAATAAGTGCTTTGGTTCTTTGTTATCAGCAGATGCACCAACTTAAACATAAGTTACTGTATAAAAATCACAGTTTTTTCAATAAATTACCCCTTCTTCAAGTTTGCGGGCGATATTCGGTTTCATTTCATACGTTGGCTACTGAATCAACGTAGAACAGCTGATTGTAGCATCCGTAGGCTATGTGCATGTTGATAATGCTTAGACCATCTATCGGGTAGACGGATAGCTCGGCTCTCTTTGTGAAGCCGAGCTGTGGCAGTTCCAAGAACTCGGTCTGGGCAAAACATTGAATATGGTGAACTCTTGCGCTGCGTTTGGCTGTACGTCAAGAGCTGGAAAACAGTCTGGATTATCATTCCATGCTAAATCGTGAATGGTCTAACTAATCAATATTTCCAGATAACTAATATCTCTGCTTACTTCGTGTATGTTGATTTAATTTTGATAACATGCGAGGCCTAGTAGGGTAGGCCTACCTATTTGTAATCTAAGAACATCGTACTGTTTATGAGGAATATTTCGCAAGAAGGAGACAAATATTACATTATGACCACAGTTTATTTACTGTATACAATTTATATTATAATGATGTGAATTAAAAGTAGTATTTAATAAAATACAGTAATATTTTACAGTTAATATTGTCTTGATCATTTTTTTATTTTATAGCTCACTATAGTACATGCAAAATATCATTTCATATCCATATGCCTTATTATGCTGTGAGCTTTGCCGTATGCAGAGTCAAGTGTCAAGTTCAGTACAGGATTTGTTGCTATGGAATTGTTTTATTACATGGAATTTTCCATGAGAAGAACAAACTCCATAGCCTATAGCAACCATTTAAACAAAGCACATACTTAACTCGACTGTGCATGCATTGTTCATGCTCCTAAAATGATATGGCTTGATATTTGTGCATGTCCGTAGTAGCCTAGGCCCTTTTGCTAAATACACACTATCTCGTTAAGTTAAATAATAATTCATTATCCCCACAATTTTTTTCATAAAAATCATAAATGCAATCCCTTGATCCCTTCAAAAAAGTGCAGACCCATGTTCTTTACAATGCTATTATTTGTAGGTAATACTAAAACCAAACAATAACAGAGTGATTTTTGAAATGGGGACATCTGAAGTTCCTCTCGTCTCCCTGCTAGGGTTGACATAGTTTTGAAATGATATGCTTAAAATGTGTAAAACAAATCTTCTGTTACTAAAAGGTATGTATTGCATTTTACTCTTTACGATAATTTACATATTTCCAGATTTTATATTAAGTAGTAGCAGCAAGCTCAGATTAAGCCTCTTTCAAATTCAATGCGATCATTCTTCATTAGAGCATGTTGGCCTAGGAGCTGTTAGGCCTAATATATTAACACGTTTTTTTGTTTAAATAACAAATTTGAAAATACAAACTGTTGTTTAGCATTAAGCCCTAGCTTAGCTTAGCTTTAACCCACTTTATTGCAGGTTTTTTCATGTGGGTTTTTGGTTGAAAACCCCACGTTTATTATTGGGCTGGGCAACATTTTCCAACCCCCCGCCCCCTACTTCTTTTCTACAGCAGCATCACTTGCATAATAGGCCTACAAACAATTTGCACCTTTCCTTTACCCAATATTTTTAATGTTACCAAATTCCATTCTAAATTCATTCAATCATTACCCTTTCATCCCAAGTGTAAAAGGTTCCATATTATGTCATCTTGGGTTTTCGATTGATTTTGTATTTTTCAGATTCTCTGTATACATAGGCCTGTCCGATTTCTTCTTCAGACAAACATTTCCTTCCCGGATATAAAAATATATAGTAGTAGACATGCGAGGTTTTGCAATGTTGGGATTTGAAGGTGTTAATCTGGCATATTCTCACTTAACACATAGAAATAAATTTCTATCGGAATCATGTTTTGACGTGGTGTCCCAACGAATAAATATGCACGAATACATTTTTTTAAATCACCACATTCTTTAAAGGAATGAGATATTCCTACTCAAAGTACCCGAAATTACGGTACTGTACGTTTTAATGGCACTACGCGCTTTCTGCCCAGACCGACTTCCGAGAATCGCTCCCTCTCTCTCACTCCTTTTGTTCTCAGCTCGGCTTCAACCGCTGCAACCGCAGGTATAGGCGCGCACTCTGTCCACCCCCCTAGGCTATATGGTCTAAGTGCTAATGGTGAATGGCGTGCATAGACATAGGCTATAGCCAATTCAACATAATTAAATTGATTTAAAACATAAATACGTACTATTTGAAGCATGCGCCTTACATAATTGGAAAGATACAGTAACAGGTAACATAAAAAAGTGATTTTTGTTAAATTCCTTTGAAAAAAAATATTTCACATTCATTCCCCAAATAGGTACCCAGTTCTGGACTTTTCTATGATTTAAGTGTTTTAAGCCCGGTATTACAACGCCCGGCTAAATGTTTTATACCACCGCTAACTTGTTTTCTCCTTTGAAACCACGCTTCTGATTGGCGGTTGCCATGGAGAAAACAAGTTAGCGGTGGTCTGAATATTTAGCCGGGCGTTGTAATACCGGGTCTTAATAGTCTCGGAGATTACAAGTGAAAAAGTAAAGACTGATGCACAATAGCCCCCGGGAAGGTGCTTGGGTAACTGAAATGGGAAAGTTGGCTACGATTAATTGCTAGCTAATTAACTGGAAGGGGTATTGCCGGGCTATTATGGACCGTGCTTAAACCTAGGCAGCCCATAAAAAAGAACCAGAGCTAGGCTACTCTATCTTACTGATTGTCCTTTAAAAATTAGTATTCTGTATTATAAAGCCGATTAAATTCTGTATTATTTTTAAACTTTGTTTTTAATAAACTAAACTAAATGAGTGGTTTCCAATCTTTTGCATTTTGCAGGTCCTTGCTTTATGGAGATTCACTATTAATGCATGCTAGGTGTATTGAAATAACCTGGATAGGGACAGAGTGCAGCACATGGAAACCCAATTGGAGAGCAGGTGGTCTACAAAGACACAGCAATAAGTTACCGTTATAGTTGCCTGGCAGTATTGAATGATGCCAACTTTCTCGTTACCAAAGCTGCTTCCCGGGCTGTTTATGATAGTGATTAAGTAAATTCTAACCTAAGCCATGTTATCTGAGAAATGGATACTTCCTAAGTTCGCTGTTTTACATAGGCCCCTACGCATCGATTGTGTCCACAAACTACAGTAACCATCAACCTGCCTTTGTACAGATTGCAACTAATTTTAACCAAGCCAATTCAGCCCATGTTAATTCTATTATGCTAATTCTTCAATCTTGTTTTCAGGAGATGCCAGATTTTGAAGTATTTCGAACAGTATTCTATTATTGTTTTATCATAATTGTGATGCCAGTTGTGTCATTCTTTGGATCGAAGTTTGTTGTTTTTGATGGTAAAGTATAGTTATTATACTGGTCTACTTTAGATTTAGATAGGAGATGGGTAGTATAGTCCACAATGTTAAAGCCACTCAAATATGCATGACTAGGCTACAATAGCTGACCTTTCTCCAAGAGAATTAAAGTCCCAGTTCATTTTCTTAATTATGTATCATCCAAAGGACATTATATAGTTGGTAGGTAAGTTTACAGTTTGCGACACAAGTAAATCAAGGGCAGGTGAGAAGATGTATTTACCCTAACAACTCTTTTGCACTCATTTTGAATCTAATAGGGTACGCACAACACCAAAACACAACAATGAAACAAATGAATTGAACCGATGGACAAGCAAGCTGTCAAAAAAAAACTATGAAGTTCTGAAGTTAGAAAAAACAAACGTTCAGAACGTTTACACACTTTCAGATAGTTGCTGTCCATTACTTAACATAAATTTTAACTGACGAGCAGTTACTATAGTTACAACTAATTTTTTTCTCCTCATTATTTGCGAAGATGTTACTTTGACGGCTTGTTGTTTGTCCACCAGTTCAATTTATTTATTCCATTGTTGTAGTTAGGCTGTTACGTCAGATGTGCGTACCCTATATGTTTACTGATCGTTATTTCTCATCTCATGGTGTATAACAAGGGATGGTTCAGAGCGACGGGTATGCTATTTACATTTGTTTATCATTGGCGTCATCAAATAATTCTTTTAAGAAGCAAAAGGTGGGGAACATACTAAATCTCTCTAGCTAGCTCACATATTGTGATAGTGATGATAGAATACCAATATACCAAAGTATGAATAAAATAAGGTGGTAGACTGGTGCTCAAGTTTTGAGTTGGTAACGTTTCAACCATCTTGATGAAAGTCCCACTCTTACTCATTCTCACTTGTTTGAATTGGGATGCATGTTTTGTTTGTAGGCCTACCTAGGTAAAGGGAAAGTCTCTTGGTTCGCTTGTAACCCTATAACAGTTTAAGAATTTCAACTGTTTTCCATCTCATGTGCCAATTTTCTTGTACATGACGTAAGTGATATGTGTAATGATTTCCTTGGGAAGGCGCCTTGTGTGTGTGTGTGTGTGTGTGTGTGTGTGTGTGTGTGTGTGTGTGTGTGTGTGTGTGTGTGTGTGTGTGTGTGTGTGTGTGTGTGTGTGTGTGTGTGTGTGTGTGTGTGTGTGTGTGTGTGTGTGTGTGTGTGTGTGTGTGTGTGTGTGTGTGTGTGTGTGTGTGTGTGTGTGTGTGTGTGTGTGTGTGTGTGTGTGTGTGTGTGTGTGTGTGTGTGTGTGTGTGTGTGTGTGTGTGTGTGTGTGTGTGTGTGTGTGTGTGTGTGTGTGTGTGTGTGTGTGTGTGTGTGTGTGTGTGTGTGTGTGTGTGTGTGTGTGTGTGTGTGTGTGTGTGTGTGTGTGTGTGTGTGTGTGTGTGTGTGTGTGTGTGTGTGTGTGTGTGTGTGTGTCATGCCCGAACTATAGTACATTTATCTTCTTCTATGTTTAGGCCTGCTGGGTCTGACAGATGTGTCCAGTAATGTATACGCAGCGGCAACAGCAGTAATTATACTTCACATAGCGTTAGCGATGTTCATTTACCGAGCATACCTGGAGGTTCCTTCACCAGCAAAACCAGCCAAACAGGATTAAACATGCCCATTCCAACATTCAGGTAGGAAGGCCTAGGTAGGCCCATTGTAATAGGTTGCTTTGATTTAGTTTGGTCTCTCACTGGAAAGTTCTACTACCGCTAGACAAATCCATTGTATGGTGTGCCCAATTGGTAGTTTGAGTGGTAGAATTAAATGTTCCTTTCGTGTTTGTCTCTTTTGGGCCATGCTAGAATTCTTGGTATTTTTTTTCTTTTTTTTTGCTATGTATAGGTACACGAAATGCCACTGGCCATCAAAAGTCGCATTATGCATTCTAGGCCTAAATGCCCATTACCACATTTTTTTCAGATTTCAACCGGTGGTGTTACCAAGAATACAGAAGAATCGCAGCACGTGTTGGTACGGGGATTAGGGGTTACTCCACGTCTAATTGCACCTGCTGGCCATGAGGACAGATCTGATGTGAGTTTGGTGCAAATTGGGTAGGCCTACCTGTTTAGTTTCATTGTGGTATGGGTTTCTCTTACTCATTAGACAACTGCATTTAATTTTTAACTTTCAATGAGGGCAAGCAATACCAAGTGTTCATGTTTTTATTGTAAGACATAATTTATTATTTACTAACTGGGTACTTCCATATATTTTTGAGTGATTGCATTCAACAAACAGTAGGCCCAATGAATGGTAGCATGCTCTTGACTTTTTAATGCACCATTACGTATGCTAACTACTTGTGATGACATGGAGTACTTGATTCCTAGTCGACTCGTTTTGTAGTAGTTTCCATTTTCAAGAGTTGATTCCTTTGAAAGTAGTTTGCCGTGTCAGACAGGGAAGGTCCTCTTATCTCTGTGTCTTTATAGCTAATCAAGGAGTTGATTCCTACTATGTAGATGCCCACAGCTCCAAAGCCAACTAAAAAATCTTCTACTCGAGATCATCGCTAATACATGACACGTATTTATGTGCGTCCTCACCGGGATACGGGGGGAGGAAGACAAAACTACCCTATCCATTTGATTTGATTACAGTATATGGGGGAGGTCTGTGCGGGGACATTACCCTCCCAGTAAGCCCGTAGCCTAGATTATTTTTGGTGATTACTGATGTTAACTTTTTAACCTATTATGTGAGTGTGACATGTAGGTTGTGAACGTATGAATTAGCCTACTGTAAATGAATTTTAAACGCATATTTGTGTTAGGGGGCTACATTTTTAATTTTTCCTGAGATTTGAGGGGCTAACTGACCTGACACCTTTGCATTAAAATGCAAGATTGTTTTCCATTTTAACTTATGTTTACATCAAAAATAAAAAAATTTGTAGGACTTGTTGTTTGTTTATACAAAGTAAAAGCAACAAGGAGTGGCTGCGGACACAAATTAAACTTGGAACATTTGAGTCCCTCTTCCATCAGCTTCCATCAGTTCTCTGTATGTGAAATACCATTTAAACACAAATACTACACTATCCTTTGGGTCAATGACAAGGTACAGTACATAGTGCTGAAAAATATACTGACCAACTCACTGTAATTAATATTGTACTAAGTATGTTAATGAACATATTGAATAGGTAGGGAGACAAGAGGTTATTGACAAAGAAACACCACACTCTTTTAACTTAGGCCTATTTATAAACATAAAGTTGTTATTGACCTCTTCTTCTCCAAATTACCTGTTCTCATTTGTGAGGTTATATTCATCTAGTCACTTTTGGGGGCAAGTCGTGGAAATAGTTTTGATTTTGGCTGCAAGATAAGAATTCAGTGTATGGCATGAACCAGACAGCCAGACATGGTAAACTACATAAGGATAGGAATAAAGAGATGTCAAAGTCTTAAAAACGAAATGGATTCCTTGCCACAAGGAATTAACTAGGGGTATGAGAAGAACCCTGTCTTGACTGGAAAACCAGAAAATGCATGACAACCATTGAAGTTAAAAATGTAGGCAGATGAAAAGAAGCAAAGAATAAGACATAAGGGCAGTACTCTTGTGATAAGACACCGGTCAAAGTTGGGTTTATTTTATACACATTTAGCGAAGTGCAATTTATCGATTGTTAAACGGATTTATTTGTGACGATAATTACAAAATCAAATGATCTCTAGTGCAAAAATGAAATTTTAGGTAATATTAAGCATTGAACAAATGCCAATTTTGTTCATAATTCAGAAATGTTGTAACCTGTACTGTACACAGGTTGCCACCACAACCATGTTAACTAAATTATATTTTAAACATTCACTGTTTCTCGTTTGGTGTGGGTTGTACCAGAACAACATCATTGTTTAGTACTTATTGTTTGATGAGTTTGGTGTAGGTTGTACCGGAACAGAAAATCTATTGTTTAGTACTTCTAGCACAAAAATCTCATTTTGAAATTGAAAGTTATAATATAATTGTCCTGGTTTGTAACCTTGACTAAGCTATGGATAACCAGTTCTTAGACAGTATTTTAAGACAAAGACTGATACTGGTAGGGTTGTCATGGTATGTAAGTTATGTGCAAAAAATTCCTTGTATTGGTAAACTTAGGTGTCAATAGTAGTGTGGTTAATAGTGAGTTATATTATGGTGGTAGATTGTACACATAAAACTAAATAAATGTTCACTAAATTAAAAGTTGTTTTTTATGTTAATACTGGAATGTAGTTCTTATTAATATAGTGCAATTCCCATCACAATGAATCACCATTTCTTGCCTTTAGGAGGGTTGGCGGTACAGTCGGAACTCGACTTAAATAAATAAACAAATAAACATTTAAGTGTTGCGCGTCTCCCTGTCAGTGGATGATGATGAAAAGAGCCTTCTGGCCAAGACCACCTTATAGCCTTGTTCGAAAACCTCTTCCTGCTCAATATGCTCCTGAGGAAGCTCGTTCTGCTGGTGGTGGGTGTGTGCTACTTGCTTGTATTGTTAACCTGCCAGCGTGGTTTGCCCTACGTCATGGCGAAATGTGTTTCAAAACTGCGTTTTGGTGCTAGCTCGCTTCATTTAATAAAGTGCGATGTATTCAGCATTCTGTATATCAGGTACCGGTAGATTAAACTTATCTCCATTCTAAACCTTGTTTACCATTGGTGGAAATGATATTAGGTGGCCAATAACAATTTTTAAATTTTAAGAACCTGTGGGCGTTTCTTCCGGTTGTGGTGGATAAAACATGACAAGTTCATCGTAAAAATGTGGTTTTGACTCTTATTACTTCAGATATCGGTGATACATTAGATGAAGATGATATTTACAGTTATCTTTAGAGTGATATGGATTAGACGCAAATGTGAGAGCAAGTCGGAAAACTGAAGTGTTGCCCGTGTTCTCCCACCTAGTTTTTTGCCTCGAGTTGCCAATCAACAGATTATGTACACCAGTGACTAGCTTGATTGACAATACTTATTGTGTGTTGTATTATGTTAGTATTTCTAATCTGGAAAATATGTGGACAACTTTGAATCGCAATGAGATACATTGTCGTGCATACACCAACGTAAGCATACTTACAACACAGCCGAGTCCAATGGTACCAACTTAATTTTCTACTTTTCTAATTCCAAACGTGTAATTATAACATGGTGATTAGGGACAATTTACAACCTACCATTGGTTTCCTGGAACCGCTGGCTGATTAGTCTTGTGCACCTTACTCAGCGGAAGACTGCATATTTTACGAATGTGTAAAATCCGCCAGTAATCGGTTGATTTCCGTTGAATTAGCGCTTGAAAGGGGCAGTAGATAAGGATCTGAGGTCGTATGCAACTACTTATATTGGGGCTAGTCTAGTGCATTCTTCACTAAATGGTACGTCCCCAATGAATACTCCATTTTACTCATAACATTCTATGTCTGACCAGTGAAGTGTGATTGCTGTTAGCCCAAAGGAGTGGAAGCCCTGATATTATTGTAACCCCTCCATACCCTATATCAGTTGAAACAAATTGAATGCATTAGAGTTGAATGAATGTTACAAATTACCAACACAGTTAACCTAAAGACATATTGAGGTCAGGATTCACACAAGAATTGGTATTTTAAGAATTTCTGTCACAGGCTGACCTTCAGATAACAGATTTATTTCTTGTGAAGATTTATATACATGTTGCACAGGTAAGGCCAAAAATGACACTGAAGCATTAAAATATGAATTACTTTTATTTAAGTTCCTTGCACACAGCATATGAAGTGATTTTATTTCAATCAATCTTGGCTCTTGTTACTGGTAGTTGACGTTGCAAGGCTTTAAAAGTAGTACCCGACATAGATTTATTTTTTGTTTGGAATTTATGAACATTTGTATAGTTTAGTCCAAAAATGACAAGCATTCAAGTATGTATCACTTTAAATTTAGTTTCGTGTGCACAGTGTAGGAAGCCATATTATTCCAATCAATCTTGGCTTTGTTACTGGCAGTTGACATCGCAAGGCTTTGAAAGTATTATCCGACATAGATTTATTTATTGTGGATTTCCATAGGCCTATGTGTTGTACAGGTTAGTCCACAAATGACACTTAAGCATTAAAATATTCATCACTTTTATTTAAGTTTCTTGCCAACAGTGTAAGAAGCAATTTTGTTCCAATCAATCTTGGCTCTTGTTACCGGCAGTTGACGTCGCAAGGCTTTGAAAGTAGTATCTGACATAGTTTGATAGTTATTGGATAATGCATTTTGGTACTCATTTTCAGAAGAATCCATTAGTTGAACCAATTGTTTTGCCAAGCGATCTTCCGAGCTCCCCGGAAAGCTCAGGTCCACTTCCTTATGACTCACTAGCTGCACATTACCATCTTCATAGTAATGCACTTGCACCCTGAACATTCCCTTTACTATCACCGAGTTCTCGGCAATGCGAACGCTCCACGTTGAACGCCAGCGGGCATTCCAATAATTGTTTGGCTGAAATTGATGGTGCTCAACACAGGCATTTAGCAAGATTACTTTTTCTTGGGACTTTCCAAACACAGCAGCTACACCATCTTTGAAGCGTTTCGCTACATGATCTGTTAGTTCTCGCTCCAGTGCCACACGCCATGGCTCCACCAAGGCATCTATTCTCCATGGCTTATAATCGCACGTGTCCTTTTTTAGATGATCATACAAAAAACTTTGGTGAGACCTATCATCGAAAAACCGACACCCACCAAGGTCATTATAAGCAGTAATTAAACTCTTGTGATCGGAGTTTTGTATTGATACAGGCATCAGCTGATCTTTGTTGTATTGTGGGAGAGCAGACGAAGCACCTTCTTTTAACAAAGAATCATTGTTCAACAAGACGCGTACGTCATTAAATACTTCGTTGAATTCTCCCGGAGGTGAATGCATAATAAAATTGGTTGCAATTCTGACTCTTTCCTGATCTGTAATACTTTCTTTTTCGCCAGCAGACATCGTGAGGAACTGAAAGAAACAACACAATTGGGTGAAGGCAACTATATTCTTTACATGTCAGTAAACTGCAAACTTCACCCTACACTAACCCTCAACCTCAGCAGACCTAACAATGCATAATAATTAAATGTAGGCAGAGCTATGAGTTCTATAACTGAAGCATATGTAGGCCTAGCTAGTACGGCCATTCGTAATAAAAATATAGACGGTAGGCCTATTATTAGTTTAGCCAAGGGGTTATTAATTTTGTTTTAAATATAAAGTTTTCTTTGTATTGCCACTTTCCCAGGGTAATTAAGAATATAGGTCCTACTCGGGGTTAAATTAAGTTCAAAGTTAATGATAAGTTAACCCGACAGATAAAACGCAATAATTGTTTATAATAGAACCATTATAGAACCAGATATTATGCAGGTGTCAGTCTTGACAGGCCTAGGCCTAAGCCTAGGCTAACCCTAACCTAGGCCTAGGCATGCATAGGAGGCCTACACTAGGACACTACAGATATAAAGCAATTTACTGCAGGATGCTATTTAACAATATGACTGACAACTGAGGCCTAGCGTTAAATGTAGGTATATCTGTCTTGTAGGGTTATCTAAATGAAAACCTGTGTATGTGTGTGCCTAGGCCTACATTCCTAGTTCTAGGATCTAGGCCTGTGTAGGCTAGGAACTATTATCTTGGCTAGACAAACATTTACCTTTAATTACACTTTCAATTATGATTTTAGTCAGCCGTTCTACAGGCCTATACGCACATACTTCGGACTCTTTTGAATCGCGAATCGGTTCACAACTTTCAGATTGATCTGCAGGCAACACCTCCACCCACCTTTGCACCCACGGTGGGTGTTACCAGCTGCACCAGTGACATGGGCTGGGATAGTGGGCGGGATTTTCACATGACAGTTCGTCGCAGTCCTGTTCAACTTTGGCGCGAATTCAAGTGTACAATGAAGCTTTGAACCACAATTTAGAGTTTGTGTGGCTCGTTGATCTAGTGAGCTAGTTCATGCTTTCAGTGTAGAAGATCCAATGTTCGACTTCCGGTTGGAGTGGCGTTTATTTTTTTTACTTTATAACTTGACTTCCATCTATCTCTGTGCTACTATTGTACATAAAAGGGGATTTTGTTTTGCAGCCTTCATAACAATAAGAACACAATAGATTGTATTAATGTCCCTCACTGAAAATCCATTCTTGTAACTTGAGTGGGTAAACTACAGGCCTATACAGAGGGTCTAGGTATAGATTTATTTAATCTAAATTGTTTGTAAAATAAGAATTGGGGCTTTTTGCTACAGGAATACTCTAAAGGAGGCTTCAACAGTTACTTATAACCCTCGGGCCCTCCCTTGACCAACGTTTCAGAAGATTGTCTCATCTTCCATTCTCAGAGGCCTTGGCCTTGGCCTCTTGGCATGTGGTCTCTCTCAAGAAAAATAAAACAAGTAAGTAGTTTCAGGGGTATCATCACATGTGTAGCTACATAATGTGGGTTTGCACTTCAAGGGTACATTCTGAAACTAGCTGAATATGCCATTTCCGTGCTGAGGCTGTTCCGTAACCTCCTGAATATCATAGGCTGGGCGTTCCGTAACTTCCTGCGCCAGCATATTCAGCATCATAAAAACGCCAGCCGGTTCAAGCGAGGGCATCTGCCAGCATTCACAAATCAAGGCGGCGTTTTCAAAATGCAATAATTTTAAAGCTCGTCAAATTGTCAGGAATTATATAATTTGACCGTTATTTATACCACGCGTTGCAGGATTTTATTATTTTTCATATCGTATTTGTTATTATTCGGAAACGATTAGAATATTGTTTTTTTAATTTCATTACAAATTTTTAGCGCGCATTTCCGCCATCTTTTCGCTTGTAGGCATTCCGAAACACTTGACAAAATGTGACGCTGGGACGTGCTAGCTGATGCTGGAACCCCATCATTTTCAGGTTTCGGAATGTACCCACAGAGTGACTATTCCCACGATATCGTGGCACAATACTCGTGGCCATTCAACAAAGTACAGCAAGCAATAGCTATTGCCATGATCGGCTCGTGAACCAACAACTCGTGCCGCAACTCGTAGTGATAGCAACCCCGATCATAGAATAGGGCTTCCCTTGCATTTACCCCCCCCCCCCCCCCCCCTCCCCATCCATCCCACCGTTTTAATGTGATACATTATCCTCAGGGGAGCACTGGGTTCGTTTCTTTCATACATTTATTTTGTAGGTTGAAATAATTTGGAGTGGGCAATCATTTTTATGTTTTGGGGATAAGAACAATAGCAAAGTAAAGAGCAAATAATTAAACAAAATGTAAATTTTTATTGATGTGTATATATACTAAAGTACACTGTGATTTTGTGAACAACAAAAGTAGTTGAATTCTCCCACTCCTCACATGATCAGTACTTATTACCCAACTTCTGGTAAGCTCTGCCTCCAGCCAGCACGCAGTTGTTTACGCAAATGCTTTGTAACCACACTCATTTCTTTTCTATTAAACAAATTATTATTTTCATGTGGATCTAAATGGTGGTCATATAATTCTGTACCAAAAATATTTGACCAAATAGGCTTGAAATGTTCTTTGTCAAATTGAACCCATTCCGTGTAGCGATGGCGACGAGTTCTTAGCGAATATCCCATTATTTTTATCGTTGCCAACCTTGGTTTGTCAGAGTTGGGTTGCCATGTGGGATACAACCCTGGCCTAGGATACTGGCTAAAAGCTGCCTTCTTCCATTGCCGGTCTGATCGATGCAACAAGGGCACGAGAGACAAGCCCTCGGTACACACACTCACAAGGTTCGACACATTTGGGCACACTGGCAATGCCGGAAGATTTGCCAACTCAACCAGAGTAGGAAAGATGTCTACTAATTCAACCAATTCCTTGGAGACTGTGCCTCCCTCACTTAGATTGGGTACGTGGAGGATGAAAGGTACCCGGACGGAAATATCAAAATTGCTGTATTTTGACCACTCGCCATGTTCTCCCATCGACCAACCTGCAGTCAAATGTAAAACCAGTTTTACAAAATGAAGTAAAGAAAATAATAAGAAATTAGTCAAATTACTATAGATTACTTCACTAGAATGTCTCACCGTGATCTCCAATCAAGAGAATAGTTGTGTTCCTGGACTTGCCCGTTTGATCTAATTCAAGAAGCAATTGTCCGATCAACTCATCTATATATGTTACAGCAGCATAATAACTTTGGCGAATACGCCTGCTATAATCATCTGAAACGAAAGATCAATATTCTATTCTAATCAATCTCTTAATAGATGATTAGCCTAACATTTCAGAAGTATGTCTATAACAATTGATGAAAACAAGTTGGAAAACTTGGGACTTTATACTATAGGGGCCTAATTGGTTTGTCTGCTTATCAATAATATTACCTGGTATTGGTTCAAACGGGAATGACAAGTTTAATGCCTTTATGTCCTCTCGTTGTCTGAGATCGCTCCATGGGTTCCAAGCGACAGTTGGCATGCCATACGGACGCCAGCGGTCAGTCGCCAGTGACACCTAAATACCAAGAAGACTAGTAAATTAACAGAATTCTTTTGATTTCCTCTTTGTCTAACAAGTCTTCCTTATAAGTCTTATCTTTATACCGTTAATATATTATTTCTTAAAAATATTTGATACACATAGTATAAATATATTTAAAAAAATATATGAATTCCATATGATATTCTTATAAATTATATGACATGCATTACATGATAGGCTAAGCGTGTTTTATATGATGCCACATTTGCTACAGGTATTGCAAGCTCACCAGATCACTTACAATAGCCTATAAATTGTATTCCTGTTTACTACAGGGATTCTGTGAACATTCTTGTGTGATTACTTTTATGAGTTCTTATTGTGTTTCTTGGAAAGTAGGCCTATTGCAAAAGGTTGCTGGAAAAAAGCATTAATTAGTAATTACCTTGTCCAGTGGATGGAAATCAAGGTATTCTCGTGGAAACTTGAGCGGGATATGAGGCTTGTGGAAGCCAACTGCCAGGAAGAAAGGTTTTTCCAGTGGATGCCTCAAAAACTTTTTTGTTTCCTCCAATGACTGGAGATCTGGCAAGGATTGGCCAGGTTGAAACTTGACAACAACTGGACAGACAATATTTCTTCTCAAAACTCCAGCTTTATTGTTCAGACACACGGGTGATTCTTTAAACTGTTCTGTTGCCGGGTGAAATGGATCCTCGGACCAGCTGTAAGGTTGGTCATCACTTGAATTTGATGAAATTCCTTAAAACAAGAACTTTTGAATCAAATCCAGCTCTATTTTAACACTTATTATATAATCATATATATAATTAAGGGTGTCTGTAACTATATCTTTTCAATAGCATGATACTGGAGCTGTACAACAAACACGCCCCTTTCCGCACCTCCCGCGTGACCCGGCCTATGGCTCCATGGCTCACGCCTTACATAAAATCTCTCATGAAAGATCGAGACATAGCTTATCGGCTTAAAGTTAAAGACTCTTCTCCAACCAACATCGAAAATTACAGAACACTTAGAAACAAAACTTCCCAAGAAATAAGGAACACGAAATTAAGGTACTCGTTTCATTCATTTAATACAAGAGACTCAGGTAAAATTTGGAAAAACATACGTGATATGGGACTGGGTAAGAGTAAAAACAGCAGCAACTCTCTCATTGACATACCTCTTAATGTCCTCAATACGCAATTCTCAACTCCACCAATAACTATCGACGGCAAACATAAAGAAGAAATAATAAATAGAATTAAACTAAGTTCAACTCATTTAAATAGTGGAAGTGATGACAAATTTCATTTTCATTATATAACCGAAAATGCGATAAAAGAAGCTTTGAAAGGTATTAAAACCTGTGCGAAAGGTGTGGACCAAATAGAGATAAAACTTATTAATTTCATTCTTCCTGCCATTCTTCCAGCTCTTGAGCACATTTTCAACTTCTCACTTCAAAATAGCGTATATCCCTCAGTGTGGAAACACTCTATTATTACTCCTTTACCGAAAAACAGTCAACCAAAAAGCGGCAGTGATTATCGTCCTATAAGTATACTACCAGCTCTTTCAAAGGTTCTAGAGCGAATTGTCCATAAGCAAATGACTAATTACTTAAACTTGAACCATCATTTTGATGAATTCCAGTCAGGATATCGTACTGGCCATAGTACAAGTACTGCCGTTCTCAAAGTGACCAACGATATCACCTGTGCTATGGACAAAGGACATGTCACAGTGCTCTGTTTGTTAGACTTCAGCAAAGCATTTGATTCGGTTGACAAAAATATTCTTCTAGCTGTCCTTGAAACTTTAAATCTTTCTCAAAGTGTTCAGAATTGGGTAAACGATTATATGACAGGTAGAAAGCAATGTGTAAAATCTAATAATACGTTTTCTGATTGGTTGAATGTCAATGCTGGGGTTCCACAAGGCTCCGTACTTGGACCACTACTTTTCTCACTTTACATCAAGCCAATTGCAAAGATTTTAAAATTCTGTCAATATCACCTCTACGCCGATGATTTACAACTTTATATATCAATTTCAATCCAACTTCTATCCAAAGGCATTCATAATTTTAACTTGGATCTTGAAGCTGTTTATCAAATGGCAAAATTGCTCGGCTTGAGAATAAATCCAGCAAAATCACAAGCTATTATACTCGGTTCAAAAATTTCATTACATAAAATTAATCAAAATCCAATCCCAAAGCTTGTTGTGAATGCTGCGCCTATAAATTATTCTAGAGTAGTTAAAAATCTTGGACTGATTATGGATGAGTGTTTAACATGGAGTGATCATGTAGCTCAAATTTGTCAACAAGCCTACAAGACCTTACATTCTCTGAATAGACTGCGAAACTTTCTGCCAACGAAAATAAGAACTATGCTCGCACAATCTCTTATATTGTCAAAAATTGACTATTGCGACACATCTTACGGCAGTAATCTCACTAAACATCTCTCTAACAGACTACAAAAGATTCAAAATGCATGCTTAAAATTTATATTTAGTCTGAAATATTACGACCATGTTTCTCCACAAAGAACGCAGCTCTCTTGGCTTACTGTAGACCAACGCCGACTTCATCGCTCCCTATGACTTTTACATCAAATTATAATTAATCCTGTACCAAAATATCTTGCAGACAGTATAAAACTTCTTAACAGTGACCCAGAAAGTAATACACGCTCTACTACAAATTTGACAATGCAAATACCCAAACACAATACATCGCAATACAGCAATTCATTTCCAGTCGCAATAGCTCGTGCTTGGAACCTAGTACCTCCTAGTTTACGGACTTTAAAATCGCCAGTGGCTTTTAAGCAAAAATACCGTTCTCATCTCCTTAATCCCGCCATTTGAAGACAACAGATTAACCATATTTAAGAATATTTACATTACTTTCATTTCTTATTTTTCAGAACTTTTACTTCTGTATTAAATGTTATTACATATAAATATAGGTGTGTTTTTGTTGCTGGCAAAACAGGCTATTTTGTGCTTATTTATTTTATTTTAATGTGCTTCCGTGATCATTTATAAGTATAAGTATAACGATTGTATAGTATTAGTTTCAATGTTAGTTTTAGATCTAGTTATTAAGTTATTGTAAACACTATTGTAACCACAAATTGTAACGAAATATGTTTGGTCAAGCAGAAGAAAAGGCCTCGTGGCCTTAAGCTTCGCCAAACTAAAAATAAAGACTCATTATTATTATTATACATATATATAATCTAAAACAACGTTTCCCAAACATCGGGCTGCGACCCAATTGCTGGGTCACCATGGGTTCCATTCCGGGTTGCGGAAGACCGAGATGGCAGCCAATAATTATTATTTATTACCTATTATATATGCGGACGCGTTTGCGTCTTACTGGACTTCTGCAAGTTTGAATAATTTTCCGGGCATTTCCTCTCGAACGGAAATTTATCCCACAACTCTGTTTAAGAGCGAAGGATACCTCTTCGTCAAAAACCGCAGAAAATTTTCATTTTTTAATTATATCTCAAGATTGAAACACAAAATCGAAAATCTGAGACACCATAGCACTGTGTGTGATTATAACGTTAAATACATTTATTATTCAGTCTGTAGGGCTAACCATACCACAGTGCTATGGTGTTTCAGATTTTCGATTTTGTGTTTCAATCTTGAGATATAATTAAAAAATGAAAATTTTCTGCGGTTTTTGACGTAGAGGTATCCTTCGCTCTTAAAGCAAACCTTTTACCCTTATCAGACCTACAGCTAAAATAAGTTAAAAATACTAAAGTACCCATTATAACTATAGATAAAAGGCAACACAAAAAATAACGTTACTGCTTTGCCGAGGTCGCTAATTAAAGGAAAAAGAAAAACCACGTTGCGAGCTTTTAAGTTTGGAAAATGCTGATCTAAAACATACTACACAATAAATTTAGTCTTACAAATCAAAATTAGAAATAATATACGGTACTGATTGAAACCAAAATAGTTTGTTTTCTGCACTTGTTTCAAATCCCTATGTGAGTGATGCTCATGCCACACTATGCTAGAACTTTACCTGGATGGAAGATCTTTCCAATGGACTTAGTATGAAAACCATTCTCTTTAAAAAACTGTGGTATTGTTGTGAAGTTTCCAGCTGCAGTTCTCCAGTAGCTGTAGAAGTCGTACAGATGTAACGAGTCCGGCCGGCGACTTGTCAGAAACGAATTCCGACTTGGTGCACATAGAGCTTGCTAAAAATAGAATTCAAGAATATCAAAGAAAACGTGGTTAAAATCAATCGCAGTGCTACAGTTCACAGTGCAATACAGTTTGTGACAAGTGCCAGTTGAACCTAATGTTGAATCCACATCGATGTACTATGAAGCCTAAGAGACGCAACTGAACCATTCTTCTGCCAACATTAAAATAACCAAATTCAAATAACTGTTTTAGTCACGAAAATATGCATATTGTGTTGAGACAGTGATTACGTACACACACAGTTGCTGACATACAGACACATAGGAATGACATACCTATAGTGTTTTTTCAAGAGTAGGAGGATAAAATGATCGCAGGCTGTGCCCATAGCCTTAGTGACAGTGGGCCACTGCTGGGAGATGTGTGCTGACCAATCTCTCTTAAGTAATCTGCTAACAAAAACATCATGGGATCGTAACCAAATATTGATGAAAAAGCCTCATAAGGAATAAGTAGAGGTGTTTGTAAATGGTGTTATGTTTTCTTAAATTTCGTTTATAGATTTAATAATTTCGATGTTATGGCGAAGTTATGTTTTTGGGAGATTTTCTACAATAAATTTCACCAGAAACATGTTTAAATTAAAAAGGAATTTGAATGTAATTTAATTTATTTGAATTGTATGTACAAACTAGTACTATTAATATTACCATTACCTGTGTTTGTCTAGTGTGTCTTTACGGTCGAATGAAAGGCGGCAGTCACAACACATAAGAATTTTCTTATCCGTCACGTAAAATCCCTCAGAATTGTACTCGTTTGCTCTGCTTGACGCCGAATTTCAGCAAAAATAAATTAAATCGTTGATCTTCTTAACGAAATCATCATTATAATGAAAAAAATATTAGGTCCCCACGATTGTGTTGTAATGACGTTTGACTGTAATAATAAATTTAAATTTTTTTATAATAAATTAAAAACAATCGAAATTTCGTGTTATTTTGCTCTTTAATACAAATTTCGAAGTTATGACTGGAAATTGACGGATTTCGCGAATTTTCGCGGTGAAATTTTGATGTTTTTAAGGTGCCTATTAACAGATATACACTTTGTTTATCCGCCCCTTCTTTATCAACACTTTTCGCGATTTTGCGGTCCGCAAAAAACACACACCTCTAGGAATAAGGTGTCCATTGCAGCAAGCGGCGAGCTGCCCCCAGGCAAATGGAGTAGTGGAGGACTGAAAAAATAGCCTTATATAATAAAAATAGGGACCATCAACATTGTCACCCTCTCAGGCAAGGTGAAAGAGGTGGTGGATGCTGTGATAGAAAGGCCAAATGATATTTCGAGTGAGAAGTGAAGTAAAACGATGGAGGAATTATGGATGGAGATAAATGGTTAGTAAATGTTATGGTGAAAGAAGAAAATAGAAATGGATTGGGAATCATAGTAAGCCCAAAATGGAAAGAGAAAGTGATAGGAGCTAAGAGGAGAAAAAGGCAGGTTAATGAAGATACCGGTATTTAACATTGTATTTGTTTTGATCGGTAGGCCTACATTGACAGATTTAGACATCTCCATAAGAGAGGGTGTGAAGATAGTTTGGGTAGCTACGAAACCCATGATGGAAGATCGTATGCCCAGTAGAATGTACTAAACGAGAATTGAAGGAGGAAGACGAATGGGGAGGAAGAGATAGGGAGGAGACCTACATGAAAGAGGAGAGAGCTGGGAGGATATGGAAGTGAGACGGTTGTGATAGGATATACAGAAAGTGGAAACATTTGTGTGCAACTGGGTTGTGCATAATTAAATCACAGATGATGGATAATCATAAAGTTTGGCATTTGATGATAAGAACAAACTCCCCCCTCCCCCCTCCACACACACATATCAAGGCGCGTCTACACAAAATGATTTATGTGTAAGTCGTATGGTTTAAGGTTTAATGTTTAAATCGTAACGTTGTCCCCGCCCCTATATATGTCTTTGAAAGATCTGCGACTACGTAACGAACGTTGATTGAATGATCGTAAGCCTTACGACAGTAGTTCGATCTTGTTCAACTACTTAAACACTAATCATTAAACATTACACCTCACGACACTGTGTGAACGCTAACACGTAAATCATATGCCTGAACTTGCTTAAACCATAAACCTTAAACATTTATCATTTTGTGTAAATGCGACTTCACCTTCCAAGCATTAAAATACACTTCCGTACCAACTCTGTATCCATTTACTATTTATTACAAGTTACCATACTAGCCAATTACATTTTATTGTTAATGTTGGATTATTGTTGTGAGCTTACCTGTACAAATGCATTTCTGAATAAAATACTTTTATTAGCTAGCTTGTCTATGTTTGGGGTGAACGCGTTCTCATCTTTATAGCATCCAAGGGCAGGTCGTAAATCATCTACAACTATAAATACAATATTTTGTTTAGAAGCAATAGCCACGCTTACAGCTATTAAAAATACTAAAAGGCTTGCATTGAACATAATGTAAATAGGCCCATGCAGTTTAAAAATGCTTGCATTTTCGTAACAATGCATCAGCTGATAGAGCTGTCATCGATAACTACCATGGTCAGTGCAGTTATGTGTACTTTATTTTAAAAGCATTATCTTTTAGTTTTATATACATACGCTTAGTGCCATCAGATATTTGTTAAAAACCATTCAAAACAAAGTAATTTGGTTGTGTGATTTCTTTCTGAAAACTACAAACAAAATATGGGTTTCCTTTGTTAGCATCTAATTTGTATTCTTTAGTTGGTGGTGCTCATTTCATACTGTTATGTTGTGACGTCACTATTTTCTTGCGATACACAAGACAGCTGTCAGCTAAATGACGCAGTGGAAATAACTTTATTTAGCACAATGGCATCGTTTATGTCATTCACAATAGTAAGTTATATTAAAGCCTACGTCCTTTAATACTTTAATGAGTTTTTCTGATAAGGTAACCTACCTTGTAGGCTATCAGATGTTGTTGAAGAAATTGTGAGTTCCAAATTTATGTAAGTTAGACCTAGGCCTAGGCCCTAGCCTAGGTAAGTCTTAGGCCTAGGCCTAGATCTACTAGGCCTAGGCGTAGGCTTTAATAGTAGGTCTAGGCCCTAGTTCAGGGTCCTAGGGCTAGTCCTAGGCCTAGGCCTAGGGCCTAGGCCTAGTAGAGCTTAGAATAGGCTGGGTCTAGTCATTGTCTAGGCCTAGGCTATATTACTCTGTGCCATTCTTACATGCCAAAACAATAGGCCTAGGCAAGTTTTTTGTTTCTGCATTACTTTAGGCCTAGGCCTAGGCTAAGCGTACAATTGGCCTAGCCTCAGAGGCTGCCTAGCCTTATGCCCAGGGTCAGCGATTTATACAATTTTGTTTTTAATAACATTTAACAATAACATTTAACCATTGTAAAGAGCGCAAGCTCATTTTGGTGAATAAAGATATTCTATCTATTCATTTGACTCGGTAGGGCCTAGGCCTAGGATACAACAGTGTATAGCCTAGGCCTAGTCTATTCTGCAAAACACAACAGGGGGCCCAATGGTAATGCCAGGGGTCCTTGCCCTCATAGGGTTTTATTATTATTTATTATTATTTCTCTCTCTTCTGCGGCTGGGCCCGTATACCCGGTGGCAGAGACTCCTCCCTCCCCCCAAGATTTATTAAGTGGGCATTTAGAATTGAAAATTAAAAATTGTATCTATCATTGGTATAAAATATCACGCATTTAGAATAAATCAATACACGCGCCTCGTGATTTAGGTGACAACCAACTAATAGGGCCAAGGCCAAGTCTATAAATCCTATGATAAAACAGTATAAAAATAGTAAGTAATAATAATAAGTTGCTCAGACTAGGGAATAGGCCTAAGCCTAATGGGTCATTCCATATCAAGTCAACCAAAAAAAGGAGAAAATATTCATGTACGCTTTGGATTTTTATGAAATTTTCAGCGTTGGTTAAAAACTTGAAAAAATCACATACGTATTTTTTTTTTTGCCTCTACCTTTACCCGTTTTGGAGTTACGGGCTGCCCAAAAACTCAAATTTGGGTCCGTGTTAGCGCACCCCTATATTTGTAACTTTTGAACCGTTTGACCTAGAAGGCTGATTTTTTTTTGTAAATTAACCTCTTATTTCATCCTTTCTAATTAGTCAAAAACATCTACACTAAATTGTTTATGTGTGGTCTTTATAAATTAATTTTGTACTTAAATAAGCCCCCCTCCCAAAAGGGTATTTTTAAAAAAATAAAAATTTTTGTTTGGATTTGTACATATGTTTGTTACATGTACAGCAAATTTCGTTTTGTGGAAACGTTGGGTTTAGGACTCATAAATGTTTAATGCCCCTAATGTGTAGGTATAATTGTCTGGAATACATTATTGTATGTGAAATGCTTATCACATTTTTTTGAAATTGGTGTGTAAAAGTAGGCTTAAGTGCCAAAGGCTTGTGTGTCTTGTACAAACTTGGAAGGGCTGTGTTTTCTACAATCTATAGTAGAGAGGGCTGTTGCATTCTACTTCCTGTGAGTTGTTCTAGGCCTACTTCCTTGGTGGAAGCAGATGGTTTTCTCAGCCTGTTTAAACATTGTGTATGCACACAGTTAACAGTGTTTATAGTGTTATGTTTATCTACTAAGGCCATAAGGGATTATATAATACTGTACCTACATTACATTCAGTGGTATTTCTAGTTATTAGCCCTGTAAGTGTAAGTGTTCAGGCATGTAGGCCTACAATAGGTAATTGAAACTAGCACAGCTCTTGGGCAAGACTAACCTAGCCCCAAGAAAATGGATAAACCCACTCAAAGTTTTATGTATGTTTGTTGCATTCCATTTAACAAACAAAAACATGGAAATCAGGGGAAGAATCTTTTTGGAATAACTGGTGCAATGAAATTCCTCATGCCCCTATTCGAGAAAAGTTCTTACTTCTCACTTAAATTGATCCGTGAATCGCAACAGGGCGAGCTTACACACTTAGTACCAAGGAAAGTGAAGAAGCCTCATACAAACTTGAATCATGGAAAGAAATGGCTTCATAAATCATAATACATTGAACAGACTACGAGCATTTCCTACCATACCATTATTTCAGACATATTCTACACTAAAACTTCTTTATAACGAGCTCTTGGGGGCTCGATTGTTGTTTTGTTATAAAGAACATTTCTTTATAAAGATGGTACCTTTACATGCATAAGAACCTTTTGGGTCCTCAAACACAGTTAGTTATGTATAGATCATTTTGTTATAAAGACGTTCTGTTGTAAAGACGTTTTGTTGTAAAGAAGTTTCACTGTAAAAATAAATGTCCCACACACATATCAACACTCTGGTTTAATCTCTACATGACTAAAAAAATACCCCATGCCATGGTTGATACCGTGGAGTGATTGTGGGGCTTTACACAAACTTCAACCAGTTTTATTATTATATAATATCATATGTAATATAATTGTATATTTGCACATTACCACACCTTTTAGGTTGTATCTTCTAAACCTGAAGTTTCCACAAAACTAAATTTGCTGTGCATGTAATGCATATATGTACAAATATAATATATTTTTTTCAAAATTTTAAAAATACCCTTTTGGGCAGTAGACTTATGTAAATCCAAAAATCGGTTTTAATGTGAAGTTATAAACAATAAAGTGCATATGTTGTTATGTATGTACAAAGGATATAATAATAGCACCATTTACCAAAAAAAATCAGCCTTCTAGGTCAAACGGTTCCAAAGTTACAAATTTACGGGCACGCTCAAGTAAACCCAAATTTGGGTTTTTTCAAGAACCGTAAATCAAAAATGGTGAAAGTTAGAGCGAAAAAAAAAAATACGTGTGCGTTTTTTTTTGTATTCTTAACAACTGTACCAAATTTCATCAAAATCTAAAGGGGACATGAAAATGTGCTGGTTGATTTCATATGGAATGACCCTAATGTCATTATTAAAGTAGAGTATCCAACACTGGTACTGGCTTAAAACTAATTGAGCAATAAACATAAGTCAAGTATAAAACAGCACCATATTGTCTTGCCCAATTCTAAGATATATAAAATATTAAAATATGGACAACGTCCAATAATGTTCACGAACTTATCGTTCATCGTCAATGGCCAGACCCAAATCACGAGTATAAAATATTAATAAAAAAAAATCACAGTAAAATCACAGTAGAATCTAGGTTCATTACATAAAAACATACTATAAAACCGATGACCCTATAGTTGTCTGCAACGAAAGATAAAAAATAAAAACCAACGAAGTTGAGCCTAAAATACCTATGTACATTTCCCATATCAATCTCACGAAACCCCCACCCCCTTCTTTAATTCCCTCCTGAAAGTTTTCACGCATCGCTGGTCAACCACCCCCGCAGGCAAGGTATTCCATTCCCTGATTGTGCGATCTAAAAACGAAAATTTCCCTACATCAGTAAACCTCGCACCCCTTTGGTATTTCCACTCATGATCGCTCCTTGCTAGATACCTCCCTTTCACCAGCCTTTCCTTCATTTCCATCCACCCACCCATCCCCCTAGAGATCCTATAGAAGTTCGTCAACCGGTCCAACCTTCGCCTTTCCTCCAAAGATTCCCACCCCAAGTCCTTCACCATTCCCGTAACACTATCGTACACCCTCCTCACATTTCCAGCCCCATCATCCTCCCATCTCCACCGTTTAACCTTTCCCGTAACCCTCCTCGCTGCTTTACCCTGCACCTTCTCAACCTCCTCCACCTCGCCCTTCCTATATGGATCCCAGACCGCCCCTCCATACTCTAACACGGGTCTTACTACAGTTCTATATGCCCTGTCTCTAACCTCTCTGCTGGCTCCATTTAAATTTCTCATGACAAAGCTCACAATTCTATTCCCCTTCCTAACCACCTGCTGAACCTGTTCCCCCCTTGCCAGACATTCCAATTTATTTTGTATCAAGGCATAGGCCCTAGGCCTATGCTATCCTTTTTTTAATTGCTAAATACATTTCCAATTAAAAGTGACAGAGCTATTTCTATTATGAAGAATGTTTTGAGAAACAAAAGAACAAAATCTTCCATAGATTTTATGGTAGGGCCTAGGCCTACAAAATTAAGACAATGAATATTTGTTCGTGGTCTCATGTTAAATGTTACCAAAAGTCATCTTAAAAAGTCATAATGTCGTAGTCGTAATAAAGTCATCTAGATAGGCCTATTCTACGCAGGTGTATCATAAATAAATATTCTGTGGATTTCAAAGTCAATTTCAAAATTATATATTGTTTTATTGTTTTTTACCCGTTCTGTAATGAGACTAGGGGCCTAGGAGAAGTTTAACGAATTCTCTCTACTATCTACAGCCTATGTTGATACATTTGACCCAGTCTGAGGCAGTGCACATGTCTCTTGGTAAGGTAAGCCTACAATACAACCATTCATAATTATATTTGAAGTGTATGATTTTTGTTTGTAGGTCCTGACCTAGATATGCCTAGTGTGTACAATGTCAGCTGAATCACCTAGAAAATCGAATCGCCAGGGAGGCTACGTTGTTGCTCCACAACCAGTCACAGATAGGTCCATCATCGAGAGCGTAGCTGGATTCATAAATGAAGTGGTCCCACAGGTAAGAAATTGATTGTTTTCTGACCTGTCATTTAATTATCTTTTGTCATCTCTTTAACACATGTTTTTATACATAAATGTGCAACACCGATACCAATTAGGTCAAGCTGCTGTGGAGGAAGGAGTGGGTCAGTGTTCTAGCTAACCTACATAACGTTAGCTGCGTCTCTTAGCACTTGTTTTCTCCTTGATGCAGAGTTATAGCAGTGCCCCTGTGGGAGACTGTAAGGAGACTGTGATAACATGGGCCAGGTTTGAACAGGCCGACATCAACGATCCAAGCTTGTATCCGGACTCTGTGGACGAGCCGACAAGAGCACCACCTCTTTTGCTCATTCTAGGATATGCCAATGGTGTACAGGTCAGTACGTCTTAGTAGAAACCTATTTTAGTGGTGTAGGCCTACATGTGAATACATCCTATCAGAAACCTATTTTAGTGGTGTATAGGTCAGTACATCATAGTAGGATCCTATTTTATTTGTATACAGGTCAGTACATCTTAGAAAGGAAAGATAAGATAAGATTGTGTTTATTTATTTAATGTACAAACCTATTTTAGTTTCTAGTTAGTTGGAAGGAAATTTGTACCCATGAGGTACCTACGCAAAGCTGGGCAAAATAATGTATTTTGATGGGAAAATTGACATTATAATACAAAAATATAACACATAATACAATATAAAATATATGTATGAAACTATTCACATTCTCTCTGGAGAGATAAATAATTGTACCACATGTATGAATCCATGTGAAAAAATAACTAAAATATATCACATAGGCCTACATCACATAATGAATGACTGTACTTAGGTTTGGGCCGTGCCGGCAAGTGGAGAAGCCACAGAGGTTCTGTCATGGCGTCAAGGGGTGGTGCGTACACTGCGAATACTTCCGACGCCGCCTACCGGAGACTCATTTGCCCACAAGAGACCTTTGGTGGCTTTGTGCGACACAGCATCACCGGGCCCACAGTTCTGCTCACTTAGCTTCATTTCACTTCGAGCTGGTGACCAGGTATGTGCCCTTCCATTATCAACCATTGACAACTATTTAACCACATGCCATACAAAGACGGCTCCCAGCCGTCGTGTGTTTGAAGTGCGTCGCATACAAAGACGGCTGGGAGCCGTCGCCGCTCCAAGCATTTTGAATTTCGCGGTAGCTTATTCAATGTGCGTCGTAGACACTTGCTGATTAGTTCTAGATTCTCCTATAACTTGCACCTACATTTTCATCCAATCAGAATTGTTGTATCGTTCCTGTACGCATTGCTACGAGGAAACATACGCAAAAACAACAGCCGATCCGCGCGCAACGTCTAGACAACGTTGTAGGTGTAGAAATGGCGACTACAAGACGTAAACAAATGACGGAGCGCGAAATTGTTGATAATACCCTTTGTGAGTGTGATGTTGAGAGTGATATATGTAGAGATGGTGATGGAGGGAGGGATGAGGATGTGAAATTGAATAAGTGTTATCATCTGAGTCGGAAGTGGACGATGTGTTGTCAAATAGTGACAGTGCAATGGTGTAGGCCTAGGCCTAGGCCTAGCCGTCGCGCGCCCCTGTTTCAACTACCCGAGTGTTTCCTGCAGTACCACACCGTCAAATGACTAAAATAGTGTTCTAAGGGAAGCTCCAACACAACACCTCACCTCAATATTTTTTTTATTTTATTTTTTTTAATAATATTTAAAGCTTTTTATTTCATTTTTTAATGATATTCCAAGGGGTTAATGTGAAATTTAATGTGTAATTTCCAATTCGTGTGTCTTAAACCACTTGCCTTCTGCCTGCAATTTGGTCACTTGGAACCCCCAGGATCATTCTGAAATTCATGAAATGCAGATACATTTTATAGGGCTTATTTAATGGCACTATAAGAAATCTAATTATTATTATATCAAATTCATCATAACTAAGTTGTAGCATCGAGTGATCTAGGCCAAAGGCTAAACTTCCAATCATTTCTGGTTGAACCCTTTTGTATGTCTATATTTCAAATACATCACTAAATACAATTGTCAATGTAATTGTACACTATGAGACGACAAACTGATTGCAGGTGAAGAGTATCAAGTTCAAGAACCCCGTGACGGCCGTATTGGCGAACGTGCGATGCATAGTGGTGACTTTCTTGGAGCGTATCGCCGTGTTTGATGCGTGCACCCTTGAAGACCGTTTGACTGTGACGACGTGCTACCCCAGTCCCGGGGTGAATGTTAACCCTGTTGCCTTGGGGTCTCGTTGGCTGGCCTATGCAGAGCGAAGACTCTCGCCTGCCAAGCGCTGCTCGGGAGGTAACGTACACTTCTTGGTTGCTTGTTGCTTGTTGAGACCGAGCATGGCTCGGATGTAAAATGCAACCTGAACTTAGTTCTGAAACCTTTATAATGTGGAAACTGAGCCCGGGCATTGCCTGGATTACCAAAAAGCATAAATTATCAAAATAGTTTCATAAACGTGGAAACTCAAATTATGACATTTTCCTAATCAGCACTTTGTCTAGTAGATATTGATGTCGTAATCTCTATTCTCGCGACACTATCTACCAGTGATGATCAACAGTGTTGATTATTTGAATTCAGTTATTAAAGGTAAATTTCGATATCGAATGTAGTTGTGTTATATCGAAGGCATAGTTCGTGTTGATCGTTGCAATCTACAAGATGCGTTGCTGCAGTTCACTGCCCGAGTGTGTCGGCAAGAATCTATCTCTTGTTTCCGGTGGCTGAGGAATAATGTAATCTTGTGGTTTCTCTGTTGTAGGGACGGAGGGAGAAGGTATCCAATCTTACACGGCAACTGTTCTCCATGCAGCCAAGTCCCTTAGCAAGGGCCTACGAGAGCTAGGGGAGACAGTGGCCAGCAGCCTTACAGGGGCGACCAATCCTCCAGGGGTACGGGCCCCAGGGGGTCTTCCTGACACAGACTTTTTAAACCCAGGCATTGTCACAATCCTTGATATCAGAGGTAAGTACTAGAAGGAATGTTGCTAACTGTTGTTGTTGGTTCCGACGAGGTTTAATCGAGTTTTGTGCGCAGGTACACAGGAAAGTGTGGTGGCGCACTTCAGTGCTCACGCAGATGCCATAGTGGCGATGCAGTTCGACCCGTCTGGCATGTTGCTGGCTACTGCAGACAAGAGAGGCCATGACTTCCATGTGTTCAGAATACAGCCTCACCCAGGCGGATCATCCCTGGCAGCTGTTCATCACCTCTATGTTCTGCATCGGGGCGACACCACTGCCAAGGTAGGTACACCTTTAAGCATACGTGATTACTGATTTATTTTAGTTTGAAATTATTTTTACCAGTGTGTTTAAGCAATGGAAGATCATATATTGATAGTTGAATATCAAAGAATCTTATCTCTACTCTCTCCAAAAATATACAGTTCAATTCTCATTGACTGGCCTGACATCAAAGTAGATCTCGTTCATCAGCTCATATTGCTACGTAGCTGTCCGAACAATTTAAACTTAATGAATAGTTTGCAGATCAAAAAGAAGTACAGTAAAGCCTCGTTAGATCGAACTCGGTTACATCGAAAAATGTTTTAATTCAAAGTGAAGTCAGTCCCCCAGTCCCCCCTCACCCCACTCCAATGCTAAAATTTTCGAAATTCGAAATTCGAAATTCGAAAAGAAATATTGTTTTGTAGAGTAAAATAACATTATTATATGATCAAATAATTCAAAATACTTTCCGAAACAAACTTTTCGTGTCGTAATTATTTCATCACTTTCATCGTCCCTAAACTGACAGCTGGCGCGCTGTATACACCCCCCCCCCCCCCCCCCCCACACACAACGTTCCAGTCTAGACAGTAGGCCCCGCCCTCATGACGTATCTCGCACGAGCGAGCCAATGGTCGGCGTTGCTCGAGACCGCGTGGGGGTAGGCGCCCTAGCACGTGTCTCCCACTCCACAGTGCTGTGTGATTTATCGTTGCGGCCATACCTCTCCTTTCCCGTGCGATAACTTATCTGTCTTCGCGTTATCGTATTTCTATAATTGGTGTTGTCTTACCACTTTACTTTTCCCATTTGTTTTTTAAATTCTATTCGCCATGCCAAAACGTAATTATAAGGAACTAAAACTCGCGGAAAAACTAGAAATACTTCAAGAAGTGGACAAACAGGAACTGTCAAAATCCCAGATCGCGCACAAATTTGGAATTCCAAATTCGACGTTGTCAACATACATAAAACACCGAGACAGAATTGAACAAAGTGCTGTCGTTGTGGGTAGTTCTTCTGACCGAAAACGAGCTCGAAGTGCCAAACATGAAGAACTCGAGGAGAAAGTGTTTGAGTTTTTTTCGCAAGTTCGTGCTGCAAATTTGCCATTGACGGGGCCTATGTTGCAAGAAAAGGCTAACGAGATGGCTTTGAAAATGCACATCGATGACTTCAAGTGCTCAAGTGGGTGGCTTTGGCGTTTCAAAAAGCGATTTAATATCACTTCTTTGGCAGTGTGCGGAGAAGCGCAAAAAGTAGATATGACTGAGGTTGACAAATGGTTAGAAAGCAAACAGCCGCTCTTCGACAGGTATGAAGCAAAAAATATATTTAATATAGACGAAACAGCACTCTTTTACAATATGACACCTGATCGTACGTTGGCTATAAGAGGGGAAAAATGTCATGGGGGAAATAAAAGCAAAGAGAGGATTACTGCTGCTTTGTGCTGTAATTTGGATGGCAGTGAAAAACTTAAGCCTGTTGTTATCGGCAAGTTCGGCAAGCCACGATGTATGAAAGGGATCAGTCCTCTTCACCTTCCCGCGATATATTATTTTAACAAAAAAGCGTGGATGACCGGGGCTATCTACAAAGAATGGTTGATCTCTCTTCAGAGAAAAATGGCAGCACAGAACAGAAAAGTGTTGTTACTCTTAGACAACTGTTCATCCCACAAAATTGCAGAGGGCCTACATACACCCAACATCGAGGTCATGTTTTTTCCCCCGAACACCACAAGCTGTATCCAACCACTTGATCAGGGTATCATTCAAAACATGAAAATGCACTACCGCGCACGACTCGTTCGGAGCTACATCCGACAAATAAAAAACGGAACCAAGCGAGAGGACATAAAAAAGTGGAGCATTTTAGATGCAATGAGAAATTTGGCACTCTCTTGGGACGACGTTACTCCCAGTACAATATTCAAATGCTTCCGAAAGGGTGGTATTGTATTGTCGAGCAATGAACCCGAGACCGAAGAGGAAGAGGAAGACAATGTAAATGTCGAAGAGATCCTTTGCAATACAGAAGAAACTGAGGCTACCTGGGGTGTGCCGTTCACCGACTTCGTAGAAGCGGACAACGAGGTCTTGACGTCGGAAATATTATCTCCTGCTGAGAATGAGGACAGCCCCGGCCCATCGACTTCACGCTCGACGGAAGACGATAATGAAAAGGAAGATGACGAACAACAAACACCGCCATCAAAAGAGGAGTTACAAGCTTCGTTGGTGGTCATTGAACGGTTCATAGCTTGTGCAGATGTCCCGTTAGGTGTGGTAGAGGGGTTTGACAAGCTTACAAACTTCGTTCAGCAGTCTTTCAAACCACGATTGATTCAAAAGAAAGTAGGCGACTTTTTTTCTTCCAAATGAAAAAAAGACCTGATGGATTTTATACATTAGGACTTTATTTTATAAGTGAAACATTGTTACTGTTACCATTTTCATATCTCTACGGCTATTATAATATTATGTTCGCGTCTGCATAATCTATTGATGCATTGGTTCAAGGTTATTTTTATAAGTTCTTATTATTAATTATTTCATAACACAATATAGGCCTAGTTTAAAATAAATAATACATATACTAATGCCAATATTTGCTGCGAATATCACTCGACAGCTGACAACACTCCCTTGGCCACCCCTCCCCCTACCCATCCCCCGTCGCATATTATATTCTTCTTTCCACTTTCACATAGAAGTCGTTGACCCACTTCCAGGCGCTCCCAACCCTCAGCAAGAAGTGGCTGCATTCTTTTAGGCAGTTTCTGCCGGTCAACGCTCGGCACCTGCTTCCCTGCGCTTGATGCGCAAGCACGTTCAACGCTCCCCCCCCCCCCCAACCCTCTCAACATCTGGCCTTGTCTCGTAAGTCACACACTACACGAGGCTAGGCAACGCTACACGATGACTGAGCGGGATGGGTGTGCTATTATTCTTTTATTTACGTTTATTGTTTCACGATGTAGGGCTACTCAATTGCAGGCTTATATTAAGCCAGTATGTTTCATTCTAATTGCAATTGCTATGTAAATCTTGTTCTTTTTGACGTCTCTATGCATAAAAAAATGAAAATAAAAAAATCGCCGTATTTCGAATTTTTTTATTTCGAAATTGCAATTTTGATGCCCCCTCCATTTCGATCTAACGAGGTTTTACTGTAATAACATATTTGAAAATATAAGTGAATTATTCACACAGGCTTTTATTATTATTATTATTATTTATTTACCCAATAACAGACATACATGGTACATAGTACAGTCCAGAATGAAATGATCTTGTTTGTAGGTCCAGGACCTGGTGTTTGCCTGGGACTCTCGCTGGCTTGCCGTGAGCACCCTTCGAGGCACCACGCACGTATTCCCGGTGACTCCTTACGGGGGTGCGGTAGGCTTGCGCACTCACTCGACACCCCACGTGGTGAACCGTCTGTCTCGGTTCCACCGGTCTGCGGGACTTACTGCCGACGGGCGTAACAGTCCCCAGCCTTGCGACGGGCCCAATCACCCCGCCATGGCACACGCCAACCCTCGACTGCCCCCCTACCCACACCCCACCGTCGTGACACCGCTCGCTCAGATCAGACAGTCGCAGCCGGCCCCAGCCCCGGCCCCAGGCAGGAGCCCCAGTACACGCCGGAGTAATGCCCCGGACGAGACGGGCACTGTCCCTCTGAGAGTGAGTCGGTACTCTGTCATCTATTGAGGGGCTGGTTATTATTAGAGCTCAGTTTGGGTAGCCTAATCATTTTTGGAACTCTTGAGTGAGTCGGTACTCTTATGAATGGATGGGGCTTGCGTTGTTCTTTCGAACGCACTCCAAGCCTTGACTGATGGAAGTGACGTAAAATGCAATTATCTGGCACGTTATTCCATCTCATAATTTGAATAAAATGTAGGCATATGTGTTGAAATGAAATAATTAGAAACAAATTTAGTTGTCACTACCTATCACCCAAGCAATGCCGATAAAGTAGTCTCCACAGCACTTTCTCGTCACAAGGACCTTGTCGATTTCCAATTAAATAAATCGGTAGATTGAACTCCACTCGAAAATTGTGAAAAACACTCGTGTTGAGTCAACCAGTTACACGACACAAACTGTTGAATACTTACCTATGAAACTAATTAAAAGCTAGCAAAGCAAAGTAAAAGTTATTTTCTATTATAAAATTGTATACATGTATTATTGTAGGCTATTATTTCAGGTGAGCGCTTGCTTTGGCGCCCCTCGAGCGTGGCTAGTGGGCTCTCCGACTGCTCCCCGAGACAGCTCAAGCAGGGCTCGTAGGAGAGCAGTGGACTCGTTGTTCGTGATGGCTTGCCACGGCAACCTCATCCAGTATGATCTTGAGACTAAACATGCTTCAGGTTTGTTACGTTTTACTCTTTTATTATTACTAAACCTGTGAGTATGAGTATTGCTGCTCCCTTTCCTAATATTCGTGAATAGAAGAAAATGAATTCAAATGCAAAGCTCTTTCATTGTGGTAGAGACTTCTGAGATATCTTTTTGCACCCATAATTTTTTGTTCAGCAGTTTTCCTCATTTATTGGCTGCCTTGCCTCTGTGTCTGTGTGCTCTCTTTCTACTGTGCCTCTTACAGCCAGACGTCATACAGGGACCCTTCATAAACCCTCATAGAATACACAGCTGCCTTGGAAGACCTCTTTTTCCACATAATTCTTCTTCACTGTAAGCCATAGAACAGGAGCCTAGTGGCGCCAACATTCATGGCTCCCTTGGGAGGGTCTGGCTGCGCCGGTTCGCTAAGGATTGGCATTTGGTGCCGAATTTAAAATCATTACTATTTTAAGGATTGACAGAAAAATCGCTATTTTGCGTCCAAAATTAAATAGTACCATTATCGTGATTTCAATTACGATAATCTAATGTTAAGTGGTGTTTCAGGTACGCCGCGTGAGAAAGTGTGTGACGATACCCCCATCGAGCTGGACGTCCAAGCCAAGGCCCAGTGGAGTCTGGGAGGTTTGCTCCGTACGGGGGGCGAGGTTCAGCCTCCGTTACCGTCCACCAGTCTCCTCCTGGCACCTCCGTCTCAGCCGAGCGGAGCACAACTCCCTGCAGACCAGTCAGACGAACAGTGGCTGTCGCGGGTGGAGATAGTGACCCACGCCGGACCGCATCGTCGCCTCTGGATGGGCCCACAGTTCACGTTCAAAACGTACGCACAGCCAAGGTATTGTACGAGGTTTCACCCAACCTGTCGTTAGGCTTCGGGTGGGGTCTTGTTCTTTACAGTAGTTTGTTCTGTTGTTTTGTTTTGTTATTCTTGCTATTTTATCATTTGTTCATTATTAATTATTGTAAATAGTAGAGTCTCTCTTATCCAGGGTAATTGGGAACGGTGGCAGGGGAGAAACTGATTATTAGTGTTATCACTTTTTGTCAGTGTAATAGCTTTAGGAAGAGCTCAAACATTATTGATGACACTTTATGGAAAATAATCAGTCTCAGTCGTCATTCAACTTTAATAGAGTGGTTTGATGTTGGGAAAGAGGGAGAGGGGGAACAATAGTAATCAGCAATGAAGTGTGCCTAAATCCGTGCCAATTAAGATCGCCACAAACATCAAATTTCACTAAAAAACAAACACGAGCCGGTCTGGATTAGAGAGACTACTGTATTTATATTTATTTTAACTGAATAAGATGGAGAATTAATAAGTGAATAAAGTGTCTGCAACAATATGTTCTGTTTTGCTCTAGTGTGGAGCCAGAGGGACCAAGTGCCAGGCTTGTGAATAAAGTGTCTGCAACAATATGTTCTGTTTTGCTCTAGTGTGGAGCCAGAGGGACCAAGTGCCAGGCTTGTGAATAAAGTGTCTGCAACAATATGTTCTGTTTTGCTCTAGTGTGGAGCCAGAGGGACCAAGTGCCAGGCTTGTGAATAAAGTGTCTGCAACAATATGTTCTGTTTTGCTCTAGTGTGGAGCCAGAGGGACCGAGTGCCAGGCTTGTGAATAAAGTGTCTGCAACAATATGTTCTGTTTTGCTCTAGTGTGGAGCCAGAGGGACCAAGTGCCAGGCTTGTGAATAAAGTGTCTGCAACAATATGTTCTGTTTTGCTCTAGTGTGGAGCCAGAGGGACCAAGTGCCAGGCTTGTGAATAAAGTGTCTGCAACAATATGTTCTGTTTTGCTCTAGTGTGGAGCCAGAGGGACCGAGTGCCAGGCTTGTGAATAAAGTGTCTGCAACAATATGTTCTGTTTTGCTCTAGTGTGGAGCCAGAGGGACCGAGTGCCAGGCTTGTGAATAAAGTGTCTGCAACAATATGTTCTGTTTTGCTCTAGTGTGGAGCCAGAGGGACCGAGTGCCAGGCTTGTGAATAAAGTGTCTGCAACAATATGTTCTGTTTTGCTCTAGTGTGGAGCCAGAGGGACCAAGTGCCAGGCTTGTGAATAAAGTGTCTGCAACAATATGTTCTGTTTTGCTCTAGTGTGGAGCCAGAGGGACCGAGTGCCAGGCTTGTGAATAAAGTGTCTGCAACAATATGTTCTGTTTTGCTCTAGTGTGGAGCCAGAGGGACCAAGTGCCAGGCTTGTGAATAAAGTGTCTGCAACAATATGTTCTGTTTTGCTCTAGTGTGGAGCCAGAGGGACCGAGTGCCAGGCTTGTGAATAAAGTGTCTGCAACAATATGTTCTGTTTTGCTCTAGTGTGGAGCCAGAGGGACCAAGTGCCAGGCTTGTGAATAAAGTGTCTGCAACAATATGTTCTGTTTTGCTCTAGTGTGGAGCCAGAGGGACCGAGTGCCAGGCTTGTGAATAAAGTGTCTGCAACAATATGTTCTGTTTTGCTCTAGTGTGGAGCCAGAGGGACCGAGTGCCAGGCTTGTGAATAAAGTGTCTGCAACAATATGTTCTGTTTTGCTCTAGTGTGGAGCCAGAGGGACCAAGTGCCAGGCTTGTGAATAAAGTGTCTGCAACAATATGTTCTGTTTTGCTCTAGTGTGGAGCCAGAGGGACCGAGTGCCAGGCTTGTGAATAAAGTGTCTGCAACAATATGTTCTGTTTTGCTCTAGTGTGGAGCCAGAGGGACCAAGTGCCAGGCTTGTGAATAAAGTGTCTGCAACAATATGTTCTGTTTTGCTCTAGTGTGGAGCCAGAGGGACCGAGTGCCAGGCTTGTGAATAAAGTGTCTGCAACAATATGTTCTGTTTTGCTCTAGTGTGGAGCCAGAGGGACCGAGTGCCAGGCTTGTGAATAAAGTGTCTGCAACAATATGTTCTGTTTTGCTCTAGTGTGGAGCCAGAGGGACCAAGTGCCAGGCTTGTGAATAAAGTGTCTGCAACAATATGTTCTGTTTTGCTCTAGTGTGGAGCCAGAGGGACCGAGTGCCAGGCTTGTGAATAAAGTGTCTGCAACAATATGTTCTGTTTTGCTCTAGTGTGGAGCCAGAGGGACCAAGTGCCAGGCTTGTGAATAAAGTGTCTGCAACAATATGTTCTGTTTTGCTCTAGTGTGGAGCCAGAGGGACCGAGTGCCAGGCTTGTGAATAAAGTGTCTGCAACAATATGTTCTGTTTTGCTCTAGTGTGGAGCCAGAGGGACCAAGTGCCAGGCTTGTGAATAAAGTGTCTGCAACAATATGTTCTGTTTTGCTCTAGTGTGGAGCCAGAGGGACCGAGTGCCAGGCTTGTGAATAAAGTGTCTGCAACAATATGTTCTGTTTTGCTCTAGTGTGGAGCCAGAGGGACCGAGTGCCAGGCTTGTGAATAAAGTGTCTGCAACAATATGTTCTGTTTTGCTCTAGTGTGGAGCCAGAGGGACCAAGTGCCAGGCTTGTGAATAAAGTGTCTGCAACAATATGTTCTGTTTTGCTCTAGTGTGGAGCCAGAGGGACCGAGTGCCAGGCTTGTGAATAAAGTGTCTGCAACAATATGTTCTGTTTTGCTCTAGTGTGGAGCCAGAGGGACCGAGTGCCAGGCTTGTGAATAAAGTGTCTGCAACAATATGTTCTGTTTTGCTCTAGTGTGGAGCCAGAGGGACCGAGTGCCAGGCTTGTGCGCTCCAACCCGGTCAACATGCCGCTACCACCGGTTGTTCCTGTGCTCATTGAATCAGGTTCGGGAAGTAAGTTAAGGTTCCAAAGACCCCTGCGGAACGACCGATGTCTGTCTGTTCAAACTGCTTTAAAATGCTTTACAACTATCACATTGTAATAGGGCTGTGCGAGTACTCGAAAAGTCGAGTTCGGTCGAGTAGTTACTACTCGACTCGAGGTGATCGAGTTTTTCATGAAAAACGAGTCGAGTTCGAGTAGTTTTGATCGACTGAGCCGCCGTACTCAACTGGTTAAAAATACCGCCAATAGGTAGCGCTAGTATCGATTTTATAATCGACTTTGAAGAAAAAGTGACCTATCGGTCATTATCGAGCAGATCGATACACGCAGACCGCGCAGACGACGCTTTTGGCCTATACTTCTGCAAAATTCGCAAAAAGTGTCTGCGTTTTTTGTGAACTAAGTGTGGATGATGTAGAAGTGGCAGCCAAACAAATGGAAGGGAATCTTCGAGAACCTAGGCCTACGAGATCGCTGACGCATAGGCCTACTATGTTCAAAGAGCCTAGGCCTAGCATAGCCTAGGTCTAGGCCCTAGGCCTAGACCCTGGTCGTAGGCCTAGGCCTAGACCTAAAAGTACCTAATCATCAAAGATATTATATTCCCTACTGATCATCATGTATTTAGAATCATTTTTAAAACGTTCCATACAACTTAAGTTCAAAATGTAATCTTTGCATTATTAACCTCAAAATGGGGAAACACTCGCCAACAGTCTCACAAAAACAAAAGTGGCCATCTGACAACCCATCTGCAAAACAGATTACACTGTAGTTCTATTGTTTCTCTTAAAGTCTTTCTCCTGTGCCAGGTCCCCGTGTACAGTGTAGGCCTAGTCCTAGGCCTAGCATTTGGCCATGCTTCGAGCATAGCCCTAGCCTATCCCAAGACCCAAGACCTAGGCCAAGCCTTAGTACTTTCCTTGTCTAGATCACGTAGGCCTAGACCCAGTTGGCAGAATTTAGCATCGTTTGAGCCTTAGGCCTAGGGAGACAATAATATTGAACAAATTACAGTATATGGTTTTAGGCCTGGCCCCAGGGACAGCTTTTAGGCCAAGGCCTAGCCTAGGTGAACTCGGCGGTAGCTTAGATGGGGTCCTAGGTCTAGTCTGCCTAGTCCTTTACCGGTAGTTATTCCTTTCCTGTATCTTTTTATTATATTCAGGCACTACTCGAAACTCGACTCGAAACTCGCGAGTTATTTACTACTCGAACTCGACTCGATTTGGAAAAGTGCTACTCGCACACCCCTACAATGTAACACAAGTATGTCATGTCCAGAGAGAATTTAGTGCTTTAATTGGAACAAAGAAACATCCATATGCAAGAGCAGAACATTTTCTAGAAAATGATATATTTTGTTTTACTTTGTGACAATTTTAGAGCATTTTAAAGCTATTTTAACCGACACAAATAGGGGGTTCGCAGGGCAGATAGACGTGCAGTTCGTCTAGTCGCAGGTTTTTGTATGAAATAGGGGGTTCGCAGGGCAGATAGACGTGCAGTTCGTCTAGTCGCAGGTTTTTGTATGAAATAGGGGGTTCGCAGGGCAGATAGACGTGCAGTTCGTCTAGTCGCAGGTTTTTGTATGAAATAGGGGGTTCGCAGGGCAGATAGACGTGCAGTTCGTCTAGTCGCAGGTTTTTGTATGAAATAGGGGGTTCGCAGGGCAGATAGACGTGCAGTTCGTCTAGTCGCAGGTTTTTGTATGAAATAGGGGGTTCGCAGGGCAGATAGACGTGCAGTTCGTCTAGTCGCAGGTTTTTGTATGAAATAGGGGGTTCGCAGGGCAGATAGACGTGCAGTTCGTCTAGTCGCAGGTTTTTGTATGAAATAGGGGGTTCGCAGGGCAGATAGACGTGCAGTTCGTCTAGTCGCAGGTTTTTGTATGAAATAGGGGGTTCGCAGGGCAGATAGACGTGCAGTTCGTCTAGTCGCAGGTTTTTGTATGAAATAGGGGGTTCGCAGGGCAGATAGACGTGCAGTTCGTCTAGTCGCAGGTTTTTGTATGAAATAGGGGGTTCGCAGGGCAGATAGACGTGCAGTTCGTCTAGTCGCAGGTTTTTGTATGAAATAGGGGGTTCGCAGGGCAGATAGACGTGCAGTTCGTCTAGTCGCAGGTTTTTGTATGAAATAGGGGGTTCGCAGGGCAGATAAACGTGCAGTTCGTCTAGTCGCAGGTTTTTGTATGAAATAGGGGGTTCGCAGGGCAGATAGACGTGCAGTTCGTCTAGTCGCAGGTTTTTGTATGAAATAGGGGAGTTTGAATTAATTAACATTTTGGATCTATTTAGTTTAGGAAAAGATAATAGTGACAGAATAAAATTTTCCATTAATTTTCTATATACTAGGGGCATGAAAATTTCGAATAATACTGAACGATATCGCGAAATATTAATTCACTCATTACATTGAGTGTGTTAAGAGAAAGTCTGCCTTGTACAGTGTAGTAATGCCTCGTTGTTTGTCCAGGCAGCTACGAACAGTCTCCCCGCCTACTAGAAGCCTACGGGCATTCAACCGACGGCTCGGATGGTTCGGGGGGGCCTGGAGATGTTCGACTGAGGGAGGACCTTGCCGATGCCATGTTGGAGAGCCCAGGGGTGGCAAACAGACACACAGGTAAATCAGAAACAGAACCATACAATGGGAAATGATAGTTTCTATATTAAACTACACAAAACTCACATTTTTTATATTAAGTAACAACTACTTATTAGAATGGAGCCGGCTATTTGAAACTTTTTTAATCCAATTTTTAGTTCCTGTCTGTCTTATATTTTCATTATAAACACTTTAATTTCTTGGTATTTTAAACTTTTAACATTGAAACTAGTCTTTCCAATTAAATCCTGTTATAAATTCTGGAGTCTTCCAGTTCAAATGCATTCCCGTGTCAATACGCAAATTTTCAAAATGTGGTCCCCAAAGGTGGTTCCCTCCTCTTGGTGATCGGTGACCGCAACGAGGGCTCTTGTGCATCTCTTTTGTCACTCCTTGATTCCTCTCCCTCTTACTATTCTTACTTTCCCACTTCTTTATACCTCTGCGATCCAAATGCTCACCAACCTCCCCCCTCTATTTTGTATTCTCTTGTGACGACTCCGGCATTGTGCAATTAATCTGATTTGGCCGCTGTCATATGAACTAGCTGTCGAGTATGTGGTAAAACACCAAATAGTAACTAACCGACCTCAAAATGGACTTAAATTCCAAACATTCTCATCAATTTCAACACTTCAATGTTTCTTGTAAAAAAAAATATTCACTTGCCTAAATTATACAGTAAATCTAGCTTTGATCCAAAGTAAAATATTGGAAAACCTGCAAAACATCTTCCAAATGCAATTTAAGTAAGTCTAAAAGATATTTTATTTTGGGATATGAAATGTGAGAATTAGGACAATTTGGAGTGTTGGAGCTTCACACATGGTATTCAACTGTAAAGGTAAGTTATTTTATCATGAAATAGAGCCTTAGATAATCCTAGACATACCGTACAGAAGCTAGCTGTATGGTTGCACTTCCATGTGGGTAACCCTAGCTTGATCATCCAATTGCCACTTTTAGTTTCTTGTTATTAATAATAAACAATATGCCTAATAATAATGATGATAATAATAATAATAATAATAATAATAATAATAATAATAATAATCGCTAATAATAAGAGGTCGATAATAATAAATGTTGGTGTTCTTATGCTTGCATGCTCTTGTACCAGATTATTTGGGCCTGAAGTGTAAGCGTAGGATCCGCCTAACTCGGTACTATTGTGACTCCAGGCTCTGGTATTTAACACTGCAACGATACTACTGTGTGTGCTCAGCCCCCTGACTTGTCATTGGGAGCAGCTAAGTGGTCGTAGTTGATAAGGAGCTTGTCAGGTTACCGTTGCCAGGTTCAAATCCTGGTGAGGGTAAAACGACATTTCTTCGTTTTCGTATGGTTTTGATTACCTAGACGAAGCTCTAGCTTGAAGTGGTATTTGTTGACCAGCATCTGATTGTTTAGAGCCACTTGTGACAACTATTGAGTATCAAGCAGAAGAGCAAAAGACCTAGCCAGAGTCAGGTGTTTAGTAATTTGACAAAAATTAACCATGTATAAATGGGATCAGTGTGCTTGATTCAAGAACTGATTTCTTACGTCAAATCCGATTGATAAACGGTCATCTGTGTGTTTTGTAGTTTCTTATTTAGAAGGAAAAAAACTTGACTCTGGCTTTCTCTTTTGTTAAAGGGCGGCGCGTGATTGTTGAGATATGCAGCGGGAAGCGAAGTAAGATCGTTAACCCGGTGGGAAGTGTGTTGACGGTGTTGACGGACGAAGGTTGGACCGAAGGTGCTACCGGGGAGGTGGAAACGGAGGAGGCAACTGTCAGGTGGCCCACAGACGTGATCAAGGTGCCGGACGAGGACCGACCGCTGCCTAAATGCGAAAGTTCCAAGAAGGGAAGATTGAAGTCGAGAGAATCTCCTTCCGGTGAGAAGCCGGTGGAAGAAATAGAACCGAGCAACGCCAAGCCGAGGAGTGGGCAGAGTTCTTCCGCCAGAAGGGAGACCGGAGAGAGTTTGCCGGAGAAAGTCGATAAGAACCGTTGGAAAAAGAAGAATGCTGCTAGGGATAAATATGAGAGTTGTGTTGAAGTCAGTGACAATACTCAGTCTCTTGCAAAAGCTACGACCAAAGAATCTGATAGTTCACCCAAGGCTGTGGATTCGAGGGGCATTTCTGCAGCTCCGACCGAAAGACTGGCAAACGTAAGTTTAGATACGGTCCCTACGGAGGGGAATGTCGATCGGTCGCAACCTACTCAAAAGACCTCCAAGAAGCAACTGAACGGTTCTAAAGCAAAGAAGCTGCTGAATGTGAAGAGTGATCAGGAACCTCCAGGAACAGAGTTAAAAGAGGGTTTCAGTGGCGAGACTGAGTCGGCTGCTTCTGTCGACCTACTTCCCTCAGCTTCTAAAGATTGTTTGATAGGAGAGACAAGTGGTGAAACGGCCGAGGAATCTGTGTCCACAGATGGGTTCATTACTTTTGTTCCGGAAACGGATTCGATCGAGTTCCCGGAGCTCAAGTGTGAGACGAAAGTAAAATTCAAAGATAAATCAAATAAAGACAGAAAGTGTAGATCCCCATCGAAATCAAAAAGTAGTTTGGCAGCCAAAGGTGATACCGAACTGTGTATGTCTGGTATAGAAGAGGACAAAAACCAGTTTGAAGTCATAGATGTTGAATCTGAATCTGAAAGTGGCCAAGCCAAACTTATGCCTGAACTGGAAACTCAAGAGAAAGCAGATTCCAAGTTTACATCAAGATCTAGAAAATACCAGGGTTTGGATCTGATTGATGTAGACCATTCACTGCAAGAAAATGTTTTGAAGGGTGGTTCTAAAAAGAAGTTAAAAATGTTTGAAATATCAGAAGGTTTTCTAATGGAAACTGGTTTCCCGTTAGACTCTTTAACTCAAAAACCAGATGAGATTTGTCCCCTTGAATCTGTGGACCCGCCTGTAGAGCGTGCCGACGAGACAGAGAGTCCGCAACCCGAGTGCACGGACGATGTCCCGACCACCACTGCCGACAGTGTCCCGAGAGAAGAAGTGTTATCCGTCAAGTCTTGGAGTACAGTTGTCAAGACATTCAGTGCAGACAATAGTGTGCCAGAGCCCGGCTCGCTCGCTATGGACGAGGAAGAAGAGACGCCCACCTCGGTTCAAGCTAATAAGAAAAATAGAAAGGTTAAGAAGAAAAGGAGATGAATTTTAATGTTCATAGGAATTCTAGTTATCTTGGTGTTAATTCACACAAACCGCTGATATTTTCTTTTCTTTTAACTATCAGTGTTAAATCATTCAAATTAACAATAGTTGTTAAGTAATAAATTCCCGTAAAATGATGCAATACACAAACTTAGTTTTCTTCTTGGCTAAAACATATAAAATTACACATCATTCTCAGGCTAAACCACTGCCCTGTGCTCTCAAAGTTCTCTCTGGCTCACATCTTGCCGGCTCTTGAGAGTTCTGTGTTTCAATACAGTATTTTACTACTTGTGTTCATATCCAAGGCATCACAATATTTTACAAATTAGAATGATGATGAAATGTACATATTGTAAATTATATTTTCCTAGCATTACACTAAAGAGTATTGAAAAGCTTTGAATCTTAATTTATATTTAAGAATGTGTGTTGTGACTGCAAAAGAGCAGCTGATATTGTGTGTTCTTGTTATTACCATGTTGTTATTAGGGTGCAGCAGCATAAGACTGGTTTAGTTTTAGTGGGTAGCTCTCTTTAATTGCATCGTTTGCTGGTTCTATTGGCATACGTTTCGAGTAGTCCAGTTTCGTAGTCTGCTTGAAAGAAGTTGCAAGACATGCACACCTGTATTGTGATATGTGTTTCCAGCTTTAAACTATCATTTTTACTTCTTTAAAAAAAAATGTGGGCGCAAAATTACGTTATTTTAATGGAAATCGACCAATTTTCTGTATTTTTATCCAAGGGGGATCTTTACATCGCTCTGACAGCTGATCAACCAATTCAATATTTCATAACTTCAAGCCATATATCCTAACTTTCAAACAGGATTTATGTAGCACACAATTTCCGGTGCCTGTACTTCACAGGGTTTTTGGGAATGGTATAGTATACACCTGTTGATCAGCTTTGTTTTAGCATCTCCTAATTTAATCACATATCCTAACCTACTTTCAAACAAGATTTATGTAGCACGCAATTTCCGGGGATAGACGCTTTCCGCTGTACCGGTACTTCACAGGGTTTTGGGGATGTTACACTTCCGTGCATCGGCTAATGTTTCAATACCTAATATATGCAATAAAATAGTTTCAAAAGTTTTTGTGAGATCTGACATACGTTACATGATAATTATTATTTATACTTGGGTTTTGTTGAGAGAAATGGGAGACAACTTGGAAAGAAATGTGTTCAACTCATTTTACAATGCACATGTGGTACTGACTTTGTAGCACTGATTTGTATTGCCCATACTAATAGTGTCAAAACAGAATATGCAAATAGTACTGACAAAACTTGTTGCCTAGTATAATTTGGAATTAAAATTATGTAGTTATAATGTGTATCAGTCCATATTTACTTTATTTAAGACTACTCTCACTTAGGTTAAGTTAAATGCACAATGTTTTAATCACCGATGTTATATATGTGATATTAGCTTGCATCAGAAGTGGTTTGAGAAAATGAGTTCCAAACAGGGCAAAGAAATCTCACTTAAAAAAACAAAACTACAATTTAATGCTTCTCTTATTTGTGTGTTCTTTAGTTATTCATATTGTGTTTGAAATGTCTTGTTTCTGGATCAGAATAATTAAAGTGATCAGAGTAACCAATAGGCAATAACCAACCTAAACACCAAGTTTGGAAATATGTGATGCTAACATTCAATAGGTTTTCATTGTAATGATGGATACTTTTTATGAACTTAAATAACAAGACCAACCTTTGCAATAATTACTGTTTGATCAAGGTTTGTTTAGTTACCGTACTAGTTACCTAATGCTCTACTTAATGGTAATGAAAGATTATTTTCATTACCACTTATTCTGGTTTCTCTCTTGATTGCTTTGTGTTAGTAGAAACTAATACTAATATTGTAAGCTCTTGAGCTAAATATGACAAAATAAAATATTTTGTTCACTCTCTAGTGTTGATTATTGACAAATTAACTATTTATAAGTTTCTGGTGCTAATTGAAAGATAGAAGTATGAATACCTGCAATAGACCTTCATAATTTTAAAGCTCTCACTTTACCACTGTGTGTCCTTGTATTGATCAATGTAGTCTTCTAACTTTATACACTGTTGACAGTGTAGTATCCCCTTTAACATGGTTTAGATAAATAACCTGAAACATGGTCTTTGTGAAAAGACGAGAACTTTCCTTTGGACTAGGAATTAACCACTATTTCATGATTAATAAATGTACTTACATTCAGTTCTTTGGGCAATGCGAGGTCTTAAGCTAATGAATGTTGAGGAAACAGTGCTAAGTGGTAGGTTTAATAATTGGAGCCAATTTGCAAGGCTATGTGAGTGCAACCTCTCATTAGAAAACTTCTGTATGGTAAATGTGTAGGGTCTGCCTACTGGAGCTCACTGCTGTATGTTGACGAAATAAATGGTAGGTAAACATTCATGCCCAAGTTGACAACAGAGTAATCTACTGTACTTGAGGTATGTATCCATATTCTGTGTTTGTTTCATTCTAAGGTGGAACAGTAGTTTCACTTCAAAAAAACTCTCCACGTTACGGGTTTTTACTTATATTTCGAGAACACACAATTGGAGCAATATTGAAATACACAATACACAAATACACAATACACAATATTAAAAAAGCTACAAATGAGAAGGATGTGGTTTCGCATTTTTTAATTATTTCCATCATTATGGTTGTTGTTAAGGCAACAAATCAAAGAATTAATCATGAGTTTGTTTTCCCAATGATTGCAATATTAGAAATTTTGTTAATCCATTTTTTAGTTCTTACAAAACCATATCCTCCTCATATGTAACTTTTTCAATATTGTATAGTGTCCTCAATATATCTTTAAAAAAAGAAAACATTAATGTGGCTCACGTTGTTTTTACTGTAAGACTACCCTAGTAGTTGTAGACCTGAGTAAGCTAAATAGGACAGATAATATTATTGTGGAGGGTTCTGCTTGGTTTTAGGGGGCAGCCAATCATATGAGGAGCTGAGTTCAAGCAGCTTCAGCTCTGCTAGCCGAGCTTCCCTGGATGCTCGATGCTCACCGTCTCCTTCCTTCAGTGCCGAGAACAGTTTGGTGTTCCCAGGTGACTCGAGCGGATCAGTGTGACCCAGGCTTTGTTACGTGTAAGTAACACAAACCAGTATTTATTGTCTAACTTACTTCTTGCGTCTCAAATTGTCATCGTTATACTGGAATTTAAAGCTGTTCAGTTACTAATATTATTCCATATACAGTAGTGAATACCATAAGGTATGTATTGTGTATTGTACTGTCTATTATAGCTAAATAATTATGTTTTTTTGTTGGTTGTACATTATAGTAATTTTTTTTTTTTTTAATTGCATTTTGTTCTGTATCTTCACAGGCAATATATCGCACCATGAGGGCGAGAACTGGATTTCTAGGTAACCAAGTCACAGAGGACGAACGTGATTCTGTTTCAAAGCATTTTTTCACAATTTTATATTGAGCCTTCCTCTTTTGAAACTATCGACTGTTTGTGGATTAGGCTTTTGTGAACCACACGGTTATAGATCCTGTACTTATTTGATCATAAACCTAAGACCACACATTTATGGGAAGCAAATTATTTAGTGTATCATGCAAAAATATGTGGATTTAGCCAATAGTGCCTCTCATGGCAAAGAAATTAAAGTTGTTCAGTGTATATTATGTTTTAAGTTATCACTCTTGTAGTATTCTTATATCGATATTATTGTGTTGTCTTCACACAAGTAAGACAACAGTGTGACCTGTATTTGAATGGTAAGTGCATGTGCCCACACACACACTCACACATGTACATACCAGTGGCGGCTTGTGGTATAAAATAATAGGGAGGCCAGGACAATTCGAGAAAGATCGAATATGGAAGCAATGGAAATTAGCGGCAGTTCAGGGGGGTCTGGGGGGCGATTTTTTTAAAACTGCATTTTTCTACGTTGTTTTAGGTGTTATAATGTGGTTGTGGATGTGGATTTAAGTTGCCCGATTTAAGTTGACGACACTTGCCATTAACCATAACAATCTCCATACCATAACGAACCAAACTCGTCTGTTCCTCTCCATCCCTTTGCAGTTATGGCAAACCTGGTTTCAGTCTTCCGTCTTGTTTTAAATCTTTATTTACTCTTTCCTCGAAGCATGTCTCGTTAATGGTCGCACTAATAACTCGTTAACTATATTTGACTTCATTGAATCAAGCAACAACACAGGAAGAACAACAGCAGAAAAACAAATGGCAATCCCCTGCAAACTACAAACTGCTGAGTATGATGTATTATGGAAAGCGGGCGACTCGGTTACCTTCGTGAAAAATCCGAAAATAAACGAAGCGGCCGGCCTCCTCTGGCATCTTATTGCACGTGCAGCAACTTAGGCGGGGAGGGCGGGAGTATGCCTACCGCATTCCCCCGCACACCGCTCAGGTACCTATATGCTGAACGACTGAGAGGCCCGGACGCACGAAGTTCCTCGCGTTTCTACTGGTTCAACGCGGCTAGCAGCCACATTCTCTAGAGGCGCGAAACTTTGAAACGTTGAACATTTTTTGTTTGAAAACTTTTACGATAAATATGTATATTATGTAAGATGAACATTAAAATACATAGATCCATTTTAAACAAAATCACAGACAAGATTAATCCTCCTCCCTCCGGAAATGTTTGAGGAGGCCCGGCCTCCCTTGCCTCCCCCCACCAGCCGCCACTGGTACATACGAGGTATGAAATATGTAGTTTGGATTTATAGATACTTGTCTGTACTCGCAAAGTTGTCATTTTAACAGCCACAAGACTAAAATAACAATTTTGCTCAGTTACAAAGACCCTTTACATAGAATAGTCAGTTTGGGTTTAAAACCTAGTCCTTGCATATTTGTATTTACAATTTCTATCACTGATTTTGAATCTGTGTTCTCGAGAGTTCGGCAAGAGGTATTGTCACCAGCCAGATTTGAACAATATATCACATTGATAGCAATAAACATTGAACAATTGATGGGTCGTTGTGAGGTCTTGCAATATTTTGTATTTTAAGCGGTGGGCACAGCTTTTGGGTAAACAATAACTTATCGTCATTTTGTCTGTCTTTGTCACTTTTGTTACCTGACATCAAGTTTGGGGGAGGGGGGAGTTGATCCCAGTGCTCAACCATGGTGTCGTCTTTGTCCAGTATAAACTATTCTATCTAGTAATACATACAGTAGTTGGTTTACTCATTATAATCCTGTCAAAACTTTCTAGCAGTGAAATACTTACTGCAATGGCTCTAGAACCCCTGATCTCATTTAAATCAATCCAAGCAGTATATATCTTTAGTTTCTCCAGAGGGAGGACTACTGTGACAAGACCAAGTCACTGTATGGTGTCTGCAGTATCTCTCGCTGTACTAGAAAGCTGTTTAGACCAGCTATACTCCTATGATTACAACTAAATACTTATTGTGATAGAACCACTGAATATGAACTTGATGCCTTGGTAAATGAAAAAACCCACGGTACATTCCATGTCCATGCTTGTTTTCACTGGTAGATCTCTTTTACGGGTTTTGTGAGGGTATAAGTGTGAAATACTTCAAAGGGAAACTTTTAAGAAAGGCATGTGCAATATTGTTGCTCATCAAAACTTTTGAAATGGACCAAGCAATAACCTAGTGTGCTGTATACAATAGCATAGTCACAAATTGTTTAAAATTCTGTTCTAATGCATCTCTTGAACCTGCTAGAAAGTTATAGAATCTTTTGATTTTATTCAATATCTTCCTTATGTAAAATAAGCAATAGTGGCTCATTTTTATGCAGCTTGATCGATGTAATGCACAAATTTTGTTTGTTGAATAAAATATACTTTTTTAAGTTTGTTAATTGCATTGCAGGCTTGGATGCTATTCATATATTATTATTTACAGAACATAACATTTTTGTTTAAGTTCCTAGAAAGGGCATCTACCTATATTCTAAGCAAAGGCATACATAATTGTCTTGCACATCATTTAAAACTGCTGTTATAAAAAATTTGCGGATGTGATCGTCACATGTAAGTCATCCTTTCTACATAAAATTGTGAAGTAGGCAATTTTGTGTTTGTCCTTTATAACATTTCAATCTCTAACAGTAACTATCATTTGTTAATATATATGGTGTATAGTGAGGAGAAGACAAAACAACCAATTTGAAATATAAACAAAAATGAAATATGTAGTTAATCCCCTGTTCAATAAAACATGTCAATCATCAAAGAATACTAACTGGAATTAATATAATTTATACTGCAGATGGATCACTTAGTTTTTTATCACAAATATTATTTTAGGGGCTTTTAGTAGCAATATGAACCTCAATAATGAAATTAGGTAAAATACCAGTGAAGTGAACATGTGTGAAACATTTAGTAAAACTGAATAATCATTCATACGTTATTTGTCAAGCCTTTCTGAATGGCATACCTTGTATTTTAACATCTCTGGTAGATTAATAGGTATCTTCCCTCAAGCTTGGTGAGAGCTCAAAATATTGTTGGTTCTATTAATAATTGAATTGATTTCTTCATACATAATTAGTATGGTGATAATGCAAACCTCTGTAAGTTCTAATATCGGATCATGTTGCGACCTGTAAATGTATGATGCTAAAAGGACGAACCTCCGGGCACTTCCAAATATCGCTAATCAATCACACACACACATATATGATAAAGGACTGGATTATTTATGTACATAGTGCTCGCTTGATATCGCCGATATTCCTCTTCATATTTTACGTAGTATTCCATACGGAAAATTGTGAGTATAATAAACACTTGTTTCAAGTTTAAAACACATCAAAGGCTGGGACTTTTTACATTGTAAATTAAAATGAATCAATTGTACACATTTTATCGCTAATAAAATATGAAGTTAGTTTTAGGTAAAACAGAGAAATTCTCTTAGATCTGTTTTAAGTAGATACTAATTAATCCCTTACACACCAAATACAGTTAATAAATATGTCTCGGGTTTGCATTTTTGGAATCGATTTATAATCTAATACAGTTACATAAGAATCCGGTCTATAGATACCTACTATAGTGATAATAAATATAATGAGAACAATTAACTGTTCGTGTTATGTTGTTGTTTCAATCTTACTTAATTTAGATAGCTATTTAAATCATAGATGTGGTTGAATTACTTCTCAACTATCATCAAAATAATTCTGATAGTTTCTTTGATGTTTTTGAGTAAAGACCATCATATTCATGGGTTACAACTTACAAGCTGTGTAGGCCTATCTGGCACAGCATATTGTGTTGTTGCAAGAGTTGAGAACAAGGATGGTAGAATGCAAGTATTCAAGTTCCAAGAACATAAAAAAATCAACCAAAATACAATAAACAACTTATATTAAATAAAATATCTATCTAGTGTGTTATTATCCATATTGAGAACAAATGTAGTATACATGTACACAGTGAGGTGTATCAGCCTAGAGAGTGTTGAAAGTATGAATACAGAAGGAGGAACGGACAATGTATGATCTATCTACTTGCCATCTTCTGTATTCTGTTGTAAGACATGTACCATGTATATACGCATGTACCTGACAAAGAACTGAAATGAACTGACTTTGCAAGATGGGAAACATGTTTTGATGTATTCTTTACTATTTTTTACTGTGACAGGAAAAGGTTCAGGTACCATATACTATGCCATATTGAAAAACTACTCTATTAAGGATTATAAATTATATTATATTATATTTGCTAAAATAAATCATTTGTACCGAAGTATTCCGATGTGTATTATTTATTAGCAATGGTTATCTGTTATCTTTATTTATGTAGGTAAAATGTATTGTTCCCCATACCTCATTCTCTTTTCCAGGTTTATGTGCAATTCTGTGATACAGTTGATATAGTAGTAAAGTTGGAAGTGGGGCAATGGATGGGTTTTATGCTTCCATACAACAACAATACTTTCATGACTTTATTATGCCATTGGGACATACTTATATTACAAATACAATCAATCTGTGCTTTTCTGTAATTCATGTATGCTATTTTACAACCTTTGACGTTAAAATACATCGGGTACAAAATAGTTTCAAAAACTATATACATATAAAAATATGGGTTTTTTTACTTCCATACAACAGCAATGCTTTCACGACTTTATTATGCCATAGGCACTTATGTTCATACAATCATTCTATACTTTCCAATTATTCATACTTTTGCTATTTTACAACTTGGACAGCAAAATAAGTATCGTGTACAAAACCAAAAGCATGATTAGAGTTGTAAACATTTATTGTTAGTAAGTATATCATAGACGACATCGTGAGTCTGTCAATCCTTCAACATGGATGAGATCTTTAGGTAATTATTTCTAACAGCTTAAATCAATATTGTCGGTTTTTTTATTTTACGATAACACGTGGAATATATTTCTAATCGCAATGCTCATGTTTTTTACATATATATTCCATTAGCGTGCAACTTGTTCAACCATCGGTAAAATTTCGAAGCTCGGTCAAATCTGGTTGAACATCTTGAATGAGAGAGTTAACCATTGTGCCGGAACCGAACGCAAATTGGTTGTTTACGATACGTGTGTTTGGTTTTTAACACTTTTTCTTATTGTTATGAATATTACTTAATAATACTATTCATTTTCGTAGTATAATACTATTATAGCATGTATACAATAGTAAGTAATAGTCTAAGCTATGAATACAAACAAAAACAATGTAACAAATACTCAAAAGCCATTCACGGTGCTCAAAAAGTCATCCTGCTTGTTGGTTGAGCTCATCCAGATTGAAAAGTGTTTGTTAAGGTGGTTCCACTTATTGTTTTTCTAAAGTATGGTCAAAATAAACCTTTTTTCCAAAATGATACTGAAAATCTCGTGCTATATAAAACAATTGCAAATATTTTTAAAAAGCCTAACGCAAAATCAGTCTCCATCGTTGAACGGTACTTACGATGTTTTCATTATGTTTTAGCAGCACCAGATTTCAATGTCAGTTTGAACAAGATTAACGTTGGAACACGGCAAGTCGGTGGTTGAGTTGGTGTGGTAACTGCCTTGATTTCAACAGAGCCAACAACAATGAACAAATGGTTCGCATCCGGGTTTCAACGCACCAAGCAAATGACAATGTCTGGAATGCATTGCGTTGTCATTTAATCAATTACAGTTTCCAAGTGTTTTATTGGAAATAGCATGGCAGCAATTCCTCGACTACCTCTTATGGTTACACCATAGTCTGTCATGTAAGTACTTAAGTACAGATGGTTAAAGCTCAAAACTTATTCAAACTGGTTGCGTGGGTTACCAGCTGCATGGTTAAGTTTCCAAGCACACTTTTTACAATTTTTTCTGAAATTAGGTTTTAAAAAACGACGTACGTGAAAACTGTGGCGTAATTCGATGCCTTTAATATAATTATAACTATAATTAATAAAATTATATAACTATAATATAATTATTGTCATTTCTTTTATCGTGCCAGCTGGATATCTCGTTTGAATGTGAATCAGATAGTCATAAACTCATAATATCATTTTCAGTAGTCATTAATCATTGAAGAACCAGAGAGCTTGCTGGTCCCCTTACTGTCAATCACACACGCATTTGTAACAATACAACATAATAATTTATTATAGTAAGATATTACCTCTCAAACAGGCCTATACATATAATATAGTAGTGATCAGTATCATCACTACGAAGGAACATTAGAATAGGATTACGTGCTTTCATCTGTGTCATACTGTCATACTCATATGCTTCGCAGAACGCTACCTGGGGGCTTGACCGAAGAGATGTACGATTCTTTGGTCAAGTCAAGTCCATCAAACAACTCGATCTTAAAGACATTTGTACCAGTTGTCTTTACTTCAAGTGAGGAAGCATCATTAAAGCCGGACTCTATCTCCCGTAAAGATTTGCCTTTTGTTTCTGGAAGAAAGAGACAGCAATACACAGCTCCGCACAGAGCAGTGGCGCTGAACACCCACAACGTTCCATCCATACCCAAAGCAGATAACAGACTAGGATAAGTTTTAACTGAGGTAAAGATTAACAAGTGAGCTATGGATGAGACAACGCCCCCCATTATACCCCTAACTTTCAAGGGGAACAGTTCTCCCGTCATGACCCATGGTATCTGAAGGAAACCCACCATAGACAGGCACACGTGCATGAGAATACACACTAGTGGAACCCACACCATTGGTCGGTCGCCAGCTGGCACGTGGTAGTACAAGTGCTCGTAGGTTCCACACAGCACCATTGAAAGTGACATTCCAAGTGCTGAGAATATGGTTAAGGTCTTTCGTCCGAAATTCTTGATTAGAATTGCACCAACGACAGACATTACAAGCCTCATGGTGGCTACCACTATTGATGCAGCATATTCGTTGAAACCTGTTCCAACTTCTTGGAAGAAGCTCACCGCATAATACAGAATAACGTAGATGCCAGAACCTTCTTGGAATACAAACAATACCACAAGGATTACAAAAGGTTTCCATATATGTTTATGTGAAACGTTTTTTAGGTGTGTTTTTAGTTTGTCCTTGATGCTCTGACCACTGGCCAGGGTGGTTTTACTCTGTTGTAGCTCTTTCAATTCGGTTTCGACCAAGTTCGGATTTGAGCGTAGCCACATAAGAGCGTCTTTAGCTTGCTGCTGGTGACCCTGGTTGACGAGCCACGCAGGTGACTCAGGTACAGAAGACATCCCCACGTAGCTGACGATAGCACTGAGACTACACCAAGCCGCCACGTACTGCCAGTGACAGATGTAGCCCAGGGTGTAGACTAGCAGCACTCCCAAGGACACATGCACCGGCCCAGACGCTGACAGGATGCCACGGTGCTCGGACGGAGAGATCTCTGCCACGTAGACATAGCTGGCGGTCGCCATTCCTGGAACATAGTGCACCATGTAGCTGTAAGTAGTGTGCACTGGCCCAGACGCTTAGATATCTTTGCGACATGACCGTCCCCCCCCCCCCCCGGAACTCTTTAGCCCCTTAACTAGACTCCACTCCAGCGATGTGTGATGGATCTGACTAGCCCGACGTCATAATATGCATCTATAACACAAGTATACAACACATTGTTGCAGTAGGGGGTGTGGTTTGTCTAACTCTGGAGTTTTGCTACGATTTCAACAGAAATTGTAGGCCTATACTTTCACCGATCGACAATCGTAATGCACTTACCTACGGCAAGTCCAGTTATGAACCTTCCACAATATAACTTCACAATGCTGTCAGAGAATGCGATCAATATCCAGCCAATCAGATACGGTAAGGTTGTGAATTTGATCGTCGCTTTTCTGCCAAATATCTCCATCAGTATCCCAGCGAGCAGCGCGCCCAGTGGGTTGGATATCACGCCGAGTGAAGCTGAAACAGAACAGAGATACAAGTGAAACTGCGCTTCCTATTGGCATCTTTGAGAGGTGAGAGTTTTCAGTGTGTGACACTAGCGGGGGGGGGGGGGGGGGGGGGGGGGCTAAAGAGTAAAGCCCTCGCTTCCAGTCTTCCACCCAGAATTGACCTTTCAAAAACATTCTGTAAGTTAAAATCTCTGTAAAATGCGCCCCATGGGGCTCCACCCCCACCCCCCCCCCCCCCCTCCCTCATGGGATACATGTTTTCGTCGTCGTTGTGGTTGTGGTTGTGGCGAAAGAAGTACCGTTATCGGAACACTTGTACCGGTGTCCCGAGAGATTCATTGAAATACGTATTTTTACCGGTTTGTAATTTTTGGGGAAAAGGTGTCCCGGTATTCTGTCAATAAAGACAACACGGTCGATTGTAACAGTGGGGGAGGAGGGGGGGGGGGGGCTTTCAGTTGGTGGTCGGCTCTCTAGCCCTCGACACATGCGGGTTGCATTCGCAGACGCTGACTCACGCACTCGCGCCTTGCTGAGTGAGGAAAACCTCGGAAAAACCTTCAGTCGGGATTGGTGACAGTTGGCGGAGTCGACCCGGCTATCTCCCGAATCCGAGTATCGAGTCCTTCCGCTAGAAGGAAAGTGTCATAGTTCTTCTGCCACAGAAGCCAAAGTCCAAACGCCGGGAACAGTCGTAGCAGGTTAGTCACACTAATAAACTAAATGGGCGCATGCTCAAAATTGTTGTTTTACGCGAGTAAGATGATGAAAGTCCAGGACTTGTCGGGATACGAACCCGGACTTCTTGGATCCACGCTCCTCGTGTCACGTACCCGTTGGGCGGATTTATAAAAAATCGCCTCTCATTGGCTGGGCTAAAAAATTTAGAAATAAGAGCTAAAGTTGTAATAGTTTCAATGTCCGTCCTAACTCATAAATCTAAGAAGTCGCGTGAACTTCATGATCTTTGAGTGAGTAATATAGATTACTCACTCAACGCTATGATGCTTGAATGAATGCTTGGCTTCCTTCACGTTGCTCACTTTCTGTCTGTACATTTCCAATCTAATACGTACAATAATTTGCATTTTAGTTAGAATTTAATTGTCACCTTATTAGATAATTCTAAATACCATACTAAACTTTAGTTTATTCTATTTCCCTTTTGTGTGTCGATGTTTTCGCGTGGTACAAACAGTGAGGTGAGGATCTTGGACTGGGCTGATTGGAATGATAGCGATAGAGAGCACACTGAGAGTCCTGGGCCTGCGGTATTGTTGTGTGAACTTGAGATCAAAGGGCCGCTTCCTAGTAAGGTGGGAGTATTGACTGCTGTACGTGTGTATGTGTAATGCATTAGCCTTGGGAAAATTTGGTCACCTCGTAATTGTCTGCCTCTCTCCGACATGATGTATGAATGGTATGAATGGCACACTTCAAATACACTAAATAGGCAACTCGTGATGAGACCAGAAAATTTGAAAGAAGAGTCCTATTTTTGGACATCCCTGAAGAACCATTTATGATCAAATTTGGACGTAGTGGAATTGTTTTTGTTCTGCGCCAGTTCAGTTCCCTAAACAAATGGCTGTAGGAAGTCAAAGCCCGCGTCTCGTCTCGTCAAGGCTTTGACCCAGAGGCTCGTATCACTTTCTTTCAGCTATACCGATATTCGTGTACCGTCCTTTCACCTTGAGGTCTCGCGTAACCTGTGTCCCTTGACGGCTTCTGATTACCTAACTAGTGCATTACCTCACTTGCTTCCAACGTATGTCTAGGGGTCGAAGCTTGCTCTTATAAAGTCAGCGCACGTCAGCGTGAGTGTTATCAGTGGTACGAGGTGTGCAGTGCCCTTATTTGTGTGTCAACCACCCGAGTGTTGACAGAACTGTCAGATGTGATGTTTTCAATAGTTGTTGTCTCTTGTAAAACAAGCTGAACTGTGATTGTTCTCTCTGACCTAATCTACATAGTGTTATATTTTAAAGGTCCGTTCGCAATCGGACGGTATGGCCGTACATGAATAGTAATGTTTTCTAAATCTTATCTGTTTTATATTAATATTTGGCTGTTTGGTTTCATCTCGCGAATTTAGACAATTTTGGGGTGAGTTTTTGATTATAATATCGCGTATTAAGTTTTCAAGTCTTTAGTTTCCTATAATTAATGATGACAGATTTATATATTTGCTTCGTACAGATTCAAGACTCGTTCAAAAGCCTTCAGATCGCTTGTTCATTAATTTCATTGTAGGAGCCGGCCATAGGGTGAAATGTTATGTCTTTGTGCAGCAGTTTTTGTTGTTGAAATTTTGTCCTGCTAGAAACAATTCAGCATGAAAATGTAAATATTATTTCATTCTTTTCTTTCTACTTTAGTTTTGAAAGTTAAGTAATATCCCTGATTATCTGCAACCCCCAAAGCGATGCGGATATCCTCGGATATGCAGGTCCCTACATATCGAGCCTTGATAGTAGTTGTGTTTCCGGTACCGACCTCCAATCCGTTGAGCGTTGATCCCATACTACCACGGCACTCTGGAGGTCAGGCCAGCAGTCAGACGAAGATCGGCCGGCCAGAAATATGCGCGCACACGGATATCGGAATTTTTAAACATTTACAAAAATTGTCAGTATATACTATTTACTGGTTTTATGAAAATGAAGGTATGATTTTGACTATAAAAATGTTATTAGGTAATGACACGAATAATTCATAAGAAGAATTGCAGCATGATTTCCCTGTATCTTACAATAAGGACTCTAATTCGGGAGGCCGCCGGTTCGGTACCAACCATCGGCAGTTCTGACTTGAAGGTTTTCCGATGTTTTGCTCAGTCACATTGCAAACACCCCTCGGATATTTCTTCTCAAATTCCAAATACCCCAATACCTAGTTAGCCCCTGAAAGAGAGACGTGGTTTGTTCCTTGACGGGTTTTCTAAGAAAAACTATTATAAGCCGTCTGTACCTTGGAATACTGTACTGACCGAAGGGGAGTTGGCAATTGCTTCGAGTGGAGAATTGTTTCTCATAATGAATACACACAGAGTGGGGGATGTAAAGTGGCACTTCTCAGCTGTCTCCGTATGTCTGTCAGCTCAAAGAGGTTCGACTGTAGCCCAACTTACCTATCCATGAGGTTTCTTCGTCTGTGATGTACATGCCCAGGGCTGTATCATTCTTCAGCTGAGGGAGAAGAACTGCCGAGTATCCCTGGCTTAGACCCACGGAGATGGATGTCCCGTGAGCAGCTACAGTGGCGGCGATCTGTAACATGGCGACATGGTGAGAGAGGTGGACAGGGGGAAGCCAAGAGGTTGACTGACCCGAATCACTTTTTTATGAAACGCTCTCAATAAATCATTAAAATGCCATTAATATTGTAAGATATTGCCGTTAATAGAGTGAAGGCGAGTTGTCGGAAGACTATTCACGCATGGCGACAAAGAGGGACGCAACGGTGTTCGGTACGCGTGTATGCAAGGAGTACCCCTGTTATATACAGTAGCCAGTCTAAGAGTAGGAGAGTCGTGACTGTTCGTCATGTGGCTAACCACCCCCTATCATTATGTTGTTCTACTGGTGACAGACAACCTTGACTACCACTTCCTCATTCTATCAGCGCGATGAATTTTTCCCCCTCCCCTCCCCCCCTCCCCCCCCCCTCATCAATCACTCGTGCAATAGTTGTGCACACGTTTGGAATAGGTAATTACTTATCTAAGAAGACTGATGAATGATGACACACCCTTAGATATCATCACCTCATTGCATAACTTACACTTTCAAGTTGTTGCAGTTGATTTTTTTTTATAAATTTTACTGGTGAGCGTTTGGCCTAAGGGGTGAGTAGAAAGGAATTTGAGAATTCATTGGAAATTAATTTCGTTTTCTAAAAGCAAAATCTATTGATATACAATAATGGCCGAGTGAATATACAACGTTTTAACTACTTGTATATGAAACTCCATGTGTATTTCAAATATCATAATTTGTTGTACAGGAATCTGTGCAGTAGGACGCACAACAGCTTTACCCAAAGATATCAGATACTGGGCCATCTATTGTCCAATATATTAATTTCTTCATCCACCTTATTTTAAATAAATGTCTTGGATATTTGAGCAAAGCAGGCTTATTTGAGCAAAGACTAAACCCATACCCTTTTCTTGATGTTGTTGATAATAGCTTTCTGAAATCTGAGATCAAGAATCAAATGGTATTACGATCATGTCGAATCACGCTGGAATGCCTGGGGTAAAACCATTTCTTCATAAGGAAAACAGTGTTTATCAGAAGTCCAAGACAATTTTTGTATTCACTTGTAGCCATATATGCTTGGCAATAACATGAGATGGCATCTCGTATAACTAATTGCAATATCTGAGGATCTGGCATCTGTCAACAAGATTTCCTTCTATTTACGCCATGTTTGTTTGTCGCTTTTGTTTTTTCGTAATGTCCTTAGTTCTTTCGAAACCACATTAACTCAATTATGAATTACATACATGACGTAACATATTATGTTCTTACTTCTCTGGTTATCTGTAACGACCTAGACAAATTACTAAAACGCGATGTTTTTTCTGAGTCTCCCGTTTTTGTTTGGACTGTGTCTTTATTTTCAATTTATATGCTCTAATAATCCTAATTTGAATCTAATCTTCCCCCTATGTATTTAACGTGTGTGCTAAAATATGCACATAGTTTTTCTATGTACATTAAACCACACACAACAATACATTTACACCACACAAATTGGTATGCAATTTTTTCTCTGTGCAGAATATAAGAAAACAAATCAACTATAGTTGTCTGATGTTCTCAATTGACGGGTAAGCGGCCCTTCAGAATAAATTGCATTATAACCGAGCTAGCTAGACCACTTGTCTCCGGAGAACCCGGTATCATCTTAGGACGTACATCTCTACGCGTTCCAAACCAGAAAGCGAACTGGTACAATTCCACCAATTCCACTGTTCCACTTTTAAAACCACTCCAAATAAACGTATTTTAGTAATATTTCAAGTACGCTATAAGCACCATTGGAATACACTTTTCTATTGTATAATGAGTGGGATTGTTATTTTTGGATATACTTTAGTGAAGTGACGTATGTGACAGCTACCAACCTAAATCTAGTTTCATCCCGTTCTCATGCCTCCGGTATTGTAATTATGTGATACCATGAGCGCGTCTGTTGGGAGGTGTTGTCTAAGCACATTCCAAACGAGGCTGGTGCACTCTATGCAGTGCAGTGGACAATAACAAACACGCTCCTTGATTGTAGGCGTAGAGCGACCGTCTCATCATTGTTCCAGTGTTGTGGAACGTACTTGCTAATGTATTGGTATGCGGCTATAGACGCTGCCTTTAGCGCTTTCTACGCGGCTACGGCTTAGTAAGTAAGTAAGTACTAATGAGTCTATTATCCAGATACTCGTATCACAATAATTACCTTCCAATCATGTTACTCTAGCAATAAGTTTGTAAGTTGAATACAGATTGCCTTCATCACAAGGAGAAGACGAAGCGATGAGGAAGGACAGTAATAGCTTATGAACCGGTTACCGGTCGAAATGGGTTCCTCCTAATGGTGACCGGTACCCGCAAAAACGGCCCTGCGCCCAAACGCCCACCAACCCCCCTTATTCTGAATTCTCTTATGACCATGGTCCAAGAAGGTTATTTGGGTGCATTCCTTATGACAACCCCAGCGATGTGTCACGTGCTATGGATCTAATTCAACACCAGAAGCAACAACTTGTACAGACGCGCTAGCATTATGTCTTGTCATATTGTAGTGCTGACAGACAATGCTTTGTATAGTACTAAAAACTGCTGACATTGACATTCATTGTTATTACCCTGTTTCGCGCCGGGATAAAATAGATACAGGTCAGCTCTGCCGGTCGTACGAGGCGACAAATGGGCCGCGGTAATGATGATCTATAAGCTTACACCAAAATTATTATATTTAACACTTGGAGAGAGTCGAGCAACTGTATTTATGAACGTCAACACGCCGGTGTATCATTTTAGCGGTTTATTTAGGCATACTTATGTCTATGTCCAACGAAACATGACGTGAATATGACACGTGTCAATGTAATATGTATCGGATGCGTAGATTGTATTAGTCAATCCTATCAAACTGGGTGACCTTGTTTATAGAAGGAGGAGTTATCTAATATTCTTATGCCACCTTAGACTGAGATCTTGTTTTTGAAATGAAGTTCAATGTTATTATTCACACCTGTTTGCGCAATCTTCGAGTTAGCACGATGCACAGATTATTGGACTGCTCCACTTCCTGTTTAGTGTTTACATTATGTGTGCATGGCGTACACCAAGTTCCGTGGTGTATGCGCTAAACACTAGTGTAGCAGCTTCCGGTGACCAGGCGGCTCAGCGGTAAGACGCGACACTGTCATTCCTGAGGGCGCCGGTTCGATTCCAGCCACCAGCAATCCTGACTTAATGGTTTTCCGGGGGGTTTCCTCAGTCGTAAGGGTGAATGTTGAGATTTAGATCTACTAACAGCCTTTGGACATTCCTTCCCAACATCCAAACACTAACCTACCTAGTTCTGTAGACACATGAGGTAAAGATGGTGTGAGCAGTATTCCTACTAGAATACGCTTCATAGCATATATGCGGTATGCCCTAGCCAGTGTTTCTGACGGCCACAGTCTTACCAACAGCAATAGACAACGCTACCGATGATATTTATGATATTGTCAGGCAGTGGCGCACCCAGGATTTGATCCTGGGGGGGGGGGCTGGCCAACGCAGGTGTGCGTAAAAAAAATACTAACAGCGCACAGGGCTACACCATGGGCGCCGGCAGGATATTTTCAAGGGGGCGCAGTATGACATTCAACACTTTCTACCTGGGTGGAAGAGGTTTGGGGGGGGAGGGGTAAGCCCCCAGTTTGCCCCGCAGGGCATTTTTTTTATTTTCAACACTTTTTAACCGATTTTGGAATGTTAAATTAGGTTCTGAATGAAAGGAATTGAACCACGTACTTTGCCAAAACATGGTTTCATTTTATTAATAAATCAAAATTGAACCATGTAGACATAAAACATGCTCGTATGCATCAAATAAAAAACAGTATGACATTGAAAGTATCAACAGTAAGGAACAATATCTTGAGAGGTGCAAATGGTAAGTGGCCATGAATGATTGACTATTGTAGTCACAAATATATTTAAATTGTAGTTAATTGTTATGAGTTGAAAACAACGTAAGAAATAGTATTTATAATTATATATTATCGTTTATCATCATACTGCCATTTTTTTTTAAATCCTGTAATCCAAGGCCCCCCCCCCCCCCTTCGCGGCGCCCTTGGGCTACACTCTGCGCAACAAAGATGGTTTTCTTTCAAAAATGAATATTATTTTCATCATTATTAATGATCATTATTAATGATGAAAAAAATAATGATCATTATTAATATTAAGTTTTGACTATCAATAAACTTGCGGTGTTTGTGGGGTTCTGGGGGGGGGGGGCTTTAGCCCCAAAAGCCCCCCCCTTGGGTGCGCCACTGTTGTCAGGGTAAATGTCTTGAGAACGCTTCAAAATATTAAAAACATGATTCCTACGCAGAATGTGGTTTTGAATCAGCGAACATGAATTCAAAAAACTGACAACTATAATTTCTTACGTTTGTTATTTCAATAATTAAGTAATTCTAAATTATTGAATTAATTAATTAATTAATTAATTAATTAATTAATTACAGAAATGAGAATCGTAACAATTACAGTATTTCAAAGTATTTAAATTAATTGCTAAGCAATAGCTGATACAAAATGCCAAACGGCTTCTCGTATCCTCAGTGGTTGCTACATGCTCCGGAAACTAAAAATGATTGTAAGTCCCTCAACACTACGACTAGTATATCATGCATATTTGCACTCAATTCTAGCCTATGCAATACTTTTCTGGGGAGCATCGCCACAAGCAAAGAGGATCTTCCTGATCCAAAAGAGAGCCATTCGAATCATTGCAGGCATATCTAGACGACAGTCCTGCAAACCCTATTTCACTCAACTAGGAATCCTCACCCTCCCAGCAACTCTCATAATGACAGCAGCCATGTTCACCCACTTGAACCCTGCCCTCTTCTCAAATAATACAACTGTACATTCACACTCAACCCGAACCAAATCTAATATATATATATATATATATATATACCATCTTTTAAGCATTCTTTCTACAAGAATAGCCCAACTTACCTATGTAGTAAAATTTTCAACAGCCTACCACAACACATCAGGAATACAGAATCTACCCCATCCTTTAAAAACAAACTCAAATCTTTCCTATTAGAAAAGTCCTTCTACTCCTTAGATGAGTTCCTCCAACCACCATGACATTATGTTTTGTTAATATTATTGGAAATATCATTATGATAAATTTAATTTAAGACTTCTATATTGTTAAATGTATGTTGACCAGTTATTTGTATTATTAACCCTGTTAAAATGTATTATTATATTATAGAACTTAATTTTAGTAATGACGATGTCCATACATGTATAATACATATCAACGGAATAATAAAATGAAATGAAATGAAATGAAATGAAATGAAATGAAATGAAAACCGCATTTTACACGTCACCATTTTCAATATCTTGAAGCGTCCTCAAGACATCAATCAAATATCTGTGTGCTGTGCGGGGTTTGCATGTGGCTTTATTGTGGTGCTATTCTGAGCTATACCGTTATTATCTTAGAAATTCTGCTTTCGGTTCTAAATGTCCTACAAATCAAATGCCAATTGTTACACCTCCGTGCTAGAAAACGATTCAACGAAGGCGTAATTCAAAACGTAAAATGCCAGTTTCTGTTCGCTCAAGTTGTTGTAGAATGTGCATTGCTGCTTCTTAAGGGCAAAGGGTAGTCTCTACGTCACAAATCGCAGAAAATGTTCATTTTTAAATTATATCTCAAGATTGCAACAAGAAATCGAAAAACTAAATCAGCAGCGAACTTTGCTTTGGTAAGCCCTACAGATTGAATAAAATATTATAACCATAAGCGTAGTATTATGATTATAATTCGATAATTAGTAATTAAATTGATTATTTATAAAAAAACATACTGATTATAATTTAAGTCGCGACTTAGCGCATTCAATGTGTAGGGTTTACTAAACCACAATGCGCTGTTGATTCAGATTTTCGATTTCGAAGCCCATTCTTGTGATATAATTTAAAAATGAAAATTTTGTGCGGTTTTTGATGTAGAGGTATCCTTCCCTGTTAATCCTTAGGAACTGTCTACCCCTAGTCAAATATGTTGGCTTTTTCTTTAAACAGGCCCATCAAACTGTCTAGTGTCTAGCGTCCACTATTCGTGTAAATATTTATTTACACATAGTTTGAACTCGGAGGCTCGACACTGTCAAGGAGAGAATAACTGCATTTTAGTGTCAAGGCAAAATAACTGCATTTTAGTGTCAAGGCAAGAAAGAATAACTTCGTTTCACTGTCAAGGCAAAATAACTGCATTTTAGTGTCAAGGCAAGAAAGAATATTTACTGCATTTCACTGTCAAGGCAAAATAACTGCATTTTAGTGTCAAGGCAAGAAAGAATAACTTCGTTTCACTGTCAAGGCAAAATAACTGCATTTTAGTGTCAAGGCAAGAAAGAATATTTACTGCATTTCACTGTCAAGGCATAATAACTGCATTTTAGTGTCAAGGCAAGAAAGAATAACTTCGTTTCACTGTCAAGGCAAAATAACTGCATTTTAGTGTCAAGGCAAGAAGGAATATTTACTGCATTTCACTGTCAAGGCATAATAACTGCATTTTAGTGTCAAGGCAAGAAAGAATAACTTCGTTTCACTGTCAAGGCAAAATAACTGCATTTTAGTGTCAAGGCAAGAAAGAATATTTACTGCATTTCATGGTCAAGACAAAATAACTGCATTTTAGTGTCAAGGCAAGAAAGAATAACTTCGTTTCACTGTCAAGGCAAAATAACTGCATTTTAGTGTCAAGGCAGGAAAGAATATTTACTGCATTTCATTGTCTAGACAAAATAACTGCATTTTAGTGTCAAGGCAAGAAAGAATAACTTCGTTTCACTGTCAAGGCAAAATAACTGCATTTCACTCTGAAGACGCGAATAACCCACTATTGTCCAGCTAAGAATTATTGCCTTACTGTGTAAGGCAAAGACAAGGCAGACTGCATTACAATTTACAATTTGCAATTAGCAATTTCAAGGTTATGATGACTTCTAGTAAAGAAGCAAAGCAAGAATAACGTTACTGCTTTCAAGTTGTAAACTAAAGAATTACTCAATTTTAACGTAAGGCAAGAATTAGTATTAATATCGAGGAAAAAATAACTGAAATACAAAACCAAGCTATAATAATAACTGCGCTTTAGTAACAGGCAAAAATAACTGCATTAAGTTATGTTTCAATAATGAATGATATAACTTGAATATAAAGGCAAGTTTTACTATCAACACGAACGTAAACATAATTGCACTATACAATCTACTAAGGCATAACTGCAGTACCATATTATGGGAACCCGGAAACTCATCAAACCGAAACTCATCACTCGGAAGCTCCTCAACGAAGGCTCGGAAAGTCACCAACGCGGCGTTCCCTAACCCATCACTAGGAAGGTCACAGAAATATGGAAAATCAATTTACTTCGTCAATGCTAATATCGGATTGTGTTAAAAAGTAACATATTCGTGACGGGACGGAAATTATCTATGATATGGCTATCTCACATTTTACCGCAATTTTGTTCCAGAAAAATATTTCGAGTAACTGTGTTGTCTGTATAACTAAGTAACGTGTTGATAGATGTTGCCACAAAACTAATGGCGTTCAATACACATCGAAGCTTGTGAATGTTCCAAATTTAAACTTGGTCGGACTCTCCGTTCGACCTCTATCGCGAGACAAAACAACAAAACAAAAACGAGTGTCATAAAAGACGAATTGAAGCACAAGGCAAGAATAATGCATTTTAATATCAAGGTAAGAATAACTGAAATATAATCAAAACTCTACTGTCGACTGCACTTGTAGAGTCTACTTTGTCAAGAATAACTGCATCATACCATGTCAAGGCTTGTACTGCATCACAATACAAGAGCTACAATATCTTGTCAAGAATAACTGCATTGGAATATCAAGGCAAGAGCCTGAGTTGTTGTTTGTTGTGATATATACCATGTAGGAAGAATGGCCCTATATACTCTGGCAACGAGCCGAAGAATAGAGCACGAGACTCAAGTTAGGAGGTCGCTGGTTCGATTTAACTCGGTACCTGCAACTGTTACCCCACAAATACGCAACATTATGGACGGTGAACATTTCACAATTTTAGAATAATATTCATTTTTAATGTTCCCAATTTTAACTGCCCTGCCCTCGAAAGTCATCTCGTTTGAATATAAATACTTATTAGTGGTCACATTTTCATTTGTTTCAAAATTACAAATCGATTTCTCGTTAATAATTTGTAATACTCTTTTCAAGCATGGGTACACAAAGCTTCAACCCCCTCGAATTTGCCTGTACTAAGACATCGCAAACTCAAATTGTCGGAAAACAACGAGGAATTTGAAAATACTAAAAAACAATATTTGCATAATCAACACAGAGACTGAAAGTGAATTAGCATTAACTGTGGTAATATGTTAACCTTCCCCACATGAATTCATAGTATTGGAAGCATTTTATTAAAGCTCCTATTTTAAACGCTAAAATATGTATTTAAAACACAAATTTAAGCATATTGAGGATATAACATTGTTTAGAATTTCATTTTGACCGTTTCATGAACATAAAATAAAATTTCATTTCATTTTCAAGTGCTCCCCTTGCAAGACTGTTCAACATTTTAACTCGTTGTTTAGTTCAAAAACATTTTGTCTTGTCAACAAAATGCATAATAATACCGCGTACCCCCTCGCAAATGATGAGTCCGAGTAACAAATCAAATAAGAAAATCCATTGCAGTGTATAAGAACTATTTAGTTTTTATACACTGCACGTCAAACTGGCAATAAACTAATAAATAATGTTAATATCTATAATAATTGATGCATTCTTGCGTCTTCATTTATGAAATCTGAATCTATGATGTGTTACCTGTTGTGGAATGGAAGACTATTTGCAATCTAGAACTATGTATCATATTATATAGTTAGTGGAATGTAAGCTGACAATGTGTTGTTTTAACACCGCCATGCATTGCGTAACGTAATATGCACACTTACAATGATACTGTCTTCCTTGAACTTGGTGTGTAATTCATTGGCTACATTACTACTTCATTGCCAGCATAAAAAATAAAAATCAAGTGTTGTACAAACCGTTTTGCCAATTCCCCACTGCCAAGATTTCACCAACTGCTGCAGGAATATCATTGCATCGAGGGGTGAACAGTAACACGTGGTTTTGAGTGTGTTGTCTCGCGCGGTGCTAAAATACTTGTCCGCACTTCACATGCTTCTGAGAGAACAAAGCAGCGCGCTCTTTTCAATCATCCGCTCTCTCTCCTGATTGGTCAACGTTGCGCGGGTGCTCAGCCAATCACGTCACACGTCGCGCCCCAACACTGCAACACAAAACATCAGGTGGTGGTAGGAAACGAACAACTGGCCTCTAAGATGAAAAGCACCCCGACCCCCCCCCCCCCCCCCCCCCCCACTAAGATGCATGAGACAGGATGAGAGATGGTACGACGTGAAAAGAACGTAGAAGAAGGACAAGAAGGAAGCGGGAAAACAAGGGAGGGGCGGACGAACGCGAGTATTGCTACCGTCAGGTTACGAGTGTTTGTGCCCATCAAGAAACCACAAGTAGGATGCGATCTCGGTTCCTCTAAAATCCAACCCACGACTCGTTATTCACGGATAACCCAGCCCAATTATGATGACCCCTTCCTTATGGGTGATATCTGAGACGTCCTAGTAGACGTGCAATGGGTTCGAGTCCCGTGTCCCGGCAAAGAGGCGACCCCTTCCTTATGGGTGATATCTGAGACGTCCTAGTAGAGGTGCAATGGGTTCGAGTCCCGTGTCCCGGCAAAGAGGCGACCCCTTCCTTATGGGTGATATCTGAGACGTCCTAGTAGAGGTGCAATGGGTTCGAGTCCCGTGTCCCGGCAAAGAGGCGACCCCTTCCTTATGGGTGATATCTGAGACGTCCTAGTAGAGGTGCAATGGGTTCGAGTCCCGTGTCCCGGCAAAGAGGCGACCCCTTCCTTATGGGTGATATCTGAGACGTCCTAGTAGAGGTGCAATGGGTTCGAGTCCCGTGTCCCGGCAAAGAGGCGACCCCTTCCTTATGGGTGATATCTGAGACGTCCTAGTAGAGGTGCAATGGGTTCGAGTCCCGTGTCCCGGCAAAGAGGCGACCCCTTCCTTATGGGTGATATCTGAGACGTCCTAGTAGAGGTGCAATGGGTTCGAGTCCCGTGTCCCGGCAAAGAGGCGACCCCTTCCTTATGGGTGATATCTGAGACGTCCTAGTAGAGGTGCAATGGGTTCGAGTCCCGTGTCCCGGCAAAAAGGCGACCCCTTCCTTATGGGTGATATCTGAGACGTCCTAGTAGAGGTGCAATGGGTTCGAGTCCCGTGTCCCGGCAAAGAGGCGAATAGGCAAGACCGTGCGTGAGGTTCGCTACGTAAAGATATAAACAAAGTTGGAGACCAAACATATCAATCACTTCTTGTTAGCACTCACCTCTCGTATAGTACAACCACTCTAAAGTCTAAACCACGTGGACCTTCAACCAGAGATAACAGACTGTTTTAACGTCACAGTTGTCAACAATTGCATAGGCTACAACTGCAACTGAATCAAGACACGTAGCTAAACTATCTGGAGTTTACTACCTCGTCCATGCAGAACTCATTGTTGGTCACGGAGTTGCCACTCTTTAAGGTAGTAATTAGTTATATGTACTATAAGTGATCTGAGGCTCCAGAGACAAGATTAACATTTACAACATTGGTGGCTCACCAATGTTGAAATACGAACGCCTCTCTTTGAGAAGGCTTATTACTGGTCTGAGATTGCGGTAGACCAGAACTGACTCCAATACATACATGTCCAAATCCACCAAGCAAACGCTAGAAATACAATTATTGTCCAGTTTATGATTAGGAATAATTCAATAGCCATTACAATCAGTTGCAGGTACGTTGTACGAAGGGGGATGGCGTAGATATCTTGAAAGCCATGGTGTATGGTGTACAGACGGACATGACGTTTCACCAACAGCCCTTATACTCAATACTTGTCAATGTTTGCAGGATTATTGCTTTTAGCGTTGTTGTCTTAGTTACCATCTGGAAATTAATGTGAGCGCATAAGAAGAATTCCGTAGGTTAGGCATGTTTGGTGTGGGGGGGGGGGCGATTTTTAGTTCTAGATTGCAAGTAGAATGCTTTAAAATTTTAGCTGCGGTCTCTTTTAACTGCCAACAAACCACGTTCAACTTTACTCATTTGTGTCAATACTGTTTCTTGGTAAACTGCTGGGGGGAGGGGGGGGGGGAGGAAGGAAATACTCGATGAGATTCTTGTAAATTGTAATGATTGGCATGACTGAGATTACTCCTTCCTGTTCTCAAACAAGCCAACATGATGAAGTGCATCATTGTTTTACTAGCTGGAAATCAGCGTCGTAATTCGCAAATTGCTTCTCCGTTCGTGACTCCGATCTTCTGTCAGTCTTAGCCTTGGCTGGGGCGCCAGTATTGATTGCGGGGTACTCTACAGACAGACACTCTACACTCTACACTCTTCTCTCTACACTCCAACTACTTCTCTTGCCAAGGTTAGCCAACCATCTTCTGCAACGATTCATTTATCATGTTGCCTTTTTATTGCGGTTTCGTGTTATCAATTTTAGAATTTATGACTACAACTTCGATAGATTAAATGCATGTAATGAAATAGAAAAATTAAACGTTTTGTGAAGTAAAAAAAAAAAGAAAAATTCGTTTACTTGCCAAGGTTATGTTTGCTAACTGGCAATCAAATTATCAGATCTCCCACCACGTTTTTAATTCTCTTGTTCAATTTGCACGATGTTTCTTTTTTTATAAATTGGAACCACGCATAAATTGAGTAGGCAAAATAATAAAAGGGTTTGTGGAGTAAAACAATTAATTCTTGATCTTGAAGTAAGTTTTTTGCACATGCGGTAGGATGATGAAATCAAATTGTTCGTGTTATTATTTTTTTTATAAACAAACTCACACTTGGTTGTAAATAAAAACCGTGCAGAAATATTTGCATTTAGCCAAGCCACCCTACTCGAGTAGGGCGTTTACTATAGTTAGTGTCTTATAATGAACGTTCGAGCCCAGATAATGAGTTTAGAGATTTAATATCCTTACATGCCTTTTCTCTCTCTCTTGACTGCCTTTTCGCTCTCCTGGGATTAATGTTTAAGGTGGGAGTGGGTAAACTTAAATATTGTGTATCGTTTTGGCTTTTTTAATATTTGTCACGTGATTTTGCATCACGTAGCATCTTTGTATCATGTTTTACAGAATTATACAACTCTCGACATGAAAGAGAATAATTAACGACAACTTATAACTCATTAAACTGGTATTTCTATTGTATGAGAGATCGAGGCTATAGCCTGCTCAAAACAAACTAATTAACTTTACAAAATTAAGCATATTTTGTGTGTGTGTGTACTGTGTATAGTGAGTGGTGTGTACTGTGTATAGTGAGTGGTGTGTACTGTGTATAGTGAGTGGTGTGTACTGTGTGTAGGCGGGAATACACGAAATTTTGTATTTTGAAACAACTTGTGAAAATACGGGAAAACTGATTCCCGTGTAGAGTGGATACGAGAAGCGGGAAATGATTGTGAAAAATGGGATTTCCCGGAAAATACGAGAGAGTTTGCCACCTTAATTGTTTTCTTTGTTTTTTTTACTTGGACGGCTTCTTATGACGACCCCCGCGATGTGGATCTGATCCGGAAGACGTTATATGACCTAGCTGTCGAGTACATCGTTAAACAACAAATAATCTAAATCTAAAATCTAATCGGGCGTAATTTCAAGGGATACGCGACCTTGAAGGGGAGGCAAGTTCCCCCTCCTGCCCCTACCCCCCCCCCCCCCTTATGCCAATCGGCAATGTGCCTATGTCGACATACAAGGAAAATTACCGCGGTGGGCAGTGGAATAAAGTGATCCGTTATTTATGGTATTCTTGGCTCGTAAGATTCTGTTTAGTATCTTGCGTTATGTCTTTATAGTCAATTATAGTTAATCGTTGTACATGGCTATTTACATATCTTCTAAACAACCTAGTGGAGCATCTACATCCTTACTAATTATACATTTCCTAAGGGTTTGAGTCACGAATATGTGTAACAAATCGAAGTAAAATACGTATTTATTGTAACTAATAAGTGTTATGACCACAAATGATAAAAAAAATCTAGCTGTCAGTTGCGGTCAGAAATAATTCCGGTTCTTTGTTTAAAGCATGTGAGGGATTGAGTTTACTACAATTTATATAATTAGTTTGAAAGCTTGAGAAAACTTTTGTTACGGTACTGACACCACAGATAACTAATTAATTATACACTTATGCTAGAACATTTCGTTGTGTATATTATAGGTCATCTTTATTATATATATATTATACTTTAGGTTCGTCAATTTACCACTGTGTTTCTACGGAGCACGGCTAATCGTTGGGCGTTTCGCGTTTTCCTAACAGACACTATCTTATTCAAACATTGAATCTCAGCGGCATCATTGGCTAAGACAGTGGTGAACGGTTTTGCTGAATATATGCACATTGAGAACTATTGTGCTGCCACCTTCTATCTTCGTACCATCGTGAGATCCTTTATCTGCTAATAGATGCATTCCAGATTACTAATCTCACTCAGACAACAGTAATCCAAGTGTTCCGATATCCATACTGGATTGCATCTCACTCAGACAACAGTAATCCAAGTGTTCCGATATCCATACTGGATTGCTTCTCACTCAGACAACAGTAATCCAAGTGTTCCGATATCCATACTGGATTGCTTCTCACTCAGACAACAGTAATCCAAGTGTTCCGATATCCATACTGGATTGCTTCTCACTCAGACAACAGTAATCCAAGTGTTCGATATCCATACTGGATTGCTTCTCACTCAGACAACAGTAATCCAAGTGTTCCGATATCCATACTGGATTGCTTCTCACTCAGACAACAGTAATCCAAGTGTTCCGATATCCATACTGGATTGCTTCTCACTCAGACAACAGTAATCCAAGTGTTCCGATATCCATACTGGATTGCTTCTCACTCAGACAACAGTAATCCAAGTGTTCCGATATCCATACTGGATTGCATCTCACTCAGACAACAGTAATCCAAGTGTTCCGATATCCATACTGGATTGCATCTCACTCAGACAACAGTAATCCAAGTGTTCCGATATCCATACTGGATTGCTTCTCACTCAGACAACAGTAATCCAAGTGTTCCGATATCCATACTGGATTGCATCTCACTCAGACAACAGTAATCCAAGTGTTCCGATATCCATACTGGATTGCTTCTCACTCAGACAACAGTAATCCAAGTGTTCTGATATCCATACTGGATTGCTTCTCACTCAGACAACAGTAATCCAAGTATTCCGATATCCATACTGGATTGCTTCTCACTCAGACAACAGTAATCCAAGTGTTCCGATATCCATACTGGATTGCTTCTCACTCAGACAACAGTAATCCAAGTGTTCTGATATCCATACTGGATTGCATCTCACTCAGACAACAGTAATCCAAGTGTTCCGATATCCATACTGGATTGCTTCTTATGTCCTAGAAGCAATCATAGTAATACAGTAATTCAATTTTATTGGATATCCCCCTCAATTACGAAGCAAAACCAATCCCATTAGTGTCCGTTTTATGTCCTGGCTTCACGGCAGACAATCCGAGATAACTTGTGACATGAAGTCTAGAACGCAGCTCATCTGTATTATGTATATTGGTGTAGCGTATACAGGTGGGGCGATCGCCCCCCCCTCCCATGATTGTCCAACCAAAGGTCCATAATCAATACAATCATGTACGGTACTGATCCATTCAACTTCAGTTTAGTTACACATAATGTAATATCGGTCGACAGTGAATATTTTAATCAAAAGTAATTTTCCGGGGTGAAAAGAATTCCGCAGAATTGTTCTGTTTCCTCCTGGGGCTTGGGCTCCTCCGCACTCCACAGACCAACACAGCAAGTATCCAACCACCCCGACATACACTACCTTGATGAGTCAAAAGCCAAACTAACTTCCTAATGCAATTTTGTGTTAAAGGTATAGGCCTACTGTAGTCATTTCATAATATTTTGTCAATTTAACTTTAATTAAAAATTCTACTTTTATTAGGCAATATTATTAAAAATTCAAAGCAATGTGATGGGTTTATATGAAAGTGTTCTTGTTGGTCTAACTGCATAAAAAAAATCACAAACCAATTAACTATACTCCATCTCCGTTCATACAAATGCAGATACATTTTTAAGGTTTTTTTAGTTGTTATTTTTAGTTTGTTTGTAGTTTGAGAAGCACTGGAATAGACTAAGGTAGTCAAGTCACCTGACCAGGGAGGGGTTCATGTATATGGATGGAACATCGAAACAAACAACTAGTCTAGTCTACAAGGAGTGGATTGATTGAGCAATGTTTTGGCTTCTTTCAACGTCTTATGTATATCTTTACTGATCGAACGTTCTCGATCGTTTCAAGGACAGTCGACGCTCATTTCTCACATACATAATGCAGGGAATTGGTCCATTGACCGTTTCGGCAAAGTTGACTTGGACAATGTGAATCTGGCCGCCTGCCAATTGTTCTACAACAATGGATACGTGGAATGATAGTGCTCGGCATAACATAGGCCTAGGTGTGCTCGTGTATGCCTCAATCCTCGGGGGCTACAATACCCACCCCTTCGAAACTAAACATAGGCAACCTACAACGAATAATTACGACATTTGAAATTAATTAAATATATAACCAATCTTATAGACTATAGTTTATCGAAATTACGCAATTTCGAAAATATGTTGAATTGTCAATTCTCTAAAAATAAATCTCAAACAATAGACGAATAAAATACATTATGTTTTTATTTATTGTCAGTTACAAAATTTAATTTTTAGTCGGGGGCATTATACTATTTGTAATGTCTTCGTTGCTATGACGGCTCCAAAGTCACCGTTTATAAATATTCCATTGTTATAGCCATCGATTTAAGTCAATTTCTGAGGTTAATACAAGCCCAGCCCGAACCGGGCATTCTACATTCGAACCCGTATTATTGCATGCTTACTGCACGCGCTCTAACTCACGTACGACTGGGCTCACGGCAGCTAATCTATGTTACACACAAGGGTACTTTTTGAAATCCTGCACCGTTTAAACTTGATTGAAGAACTGAAAAAAGAACAAGTTTGTGGAAAGTAAAACTCGTAAAAACTGTTCAACTCGAGAAAGTATTTTCGCGTTCATTAATTGTCCGACATATCCGCCCCCGGGGGGAGTGGCTGCACTTGCCCCCACCCCCCTGAATTTCAGGATTAAAAAAATCGAACCGGTTGAAGAAAAATGTATGTTTCAATTAATTTAATTCATAACCTATTTCAACGTCGCAGAAAAAATGTACTGTGCTAACTGGGAGGTTGACGCCCCCCAGTCCCCAGACCGTTACGGCCAAGCCACCAGGTACTTACCTCGCACACGTAGTGAGTGGTGAGCGCAAGAAGGCCGCCTCAGAGACGAGAAGCCTCAACGTTGTACATACTCCACCAGGAAGTAAGCGCGCACCACTCGCCTTTATAACAGTTTGCAAACGTGTGGGTTGTTTGCAACTAAATTGTGTTGAGTGCTGGTGCGTTATGGGGGTCGCCACCAGGGTTATACTAGTGTGCACCGTTTTTATGTCAAGGTGTCGGTCGGCGAATGTGAGTGTGAGTGTGTATAGTTATTTGGAATTGAATTTCCTTAAAAGCGTGACAAATTACTCTCAGCTAGAAGTATAATCCCACTTCTCATGGATATTAGAAAGAATTGGCTGATACAAATGACGCAGTTTTTATTTGATGAAACTCTCTTCTGGGAATTTTGTAATACGATGGCCTTGAGATAGGATATTGGTTGCCTATAAACATTCAAATGACAGCCAATAATTCATGTTCGCCGACTAAAGTATGCTAATACCGAAGCAAATTATTGCGTAGCGGTTTCAAACAATGTTCCTGTTGATAATGATCGCTTTAGTATTACATGGTATTGTTTCAAAACTAAAAGCAAAAGAAATAAATTGGATTATTGGCAATCAAAATGGTACGAAAATCGTTGTGTGGGTATAAATCTTGAATGAAACCAATATTGTCTTAATTATTACCTTGAATTAGGTCAAAGTGTTGAATTATGAATATGAATTGAGAAGAATTATAGAATAGAATAGAATAGAATAGAATAGAATAGAATAGAACTTTATTTTCTCCTTATTATACAATATAAATTGCATTACGATTAATTAATTAATTAATTTAGAATATGAATTATGAAGTATGAATAATATCATAAAAATGTGTTTGTATTTGGCACGTGTGCACCGCCGATTAGTCATTGTGGACTATTCTGGAATGTATTCAAGATTTACAAACTGGTGAATTTGTTTACAATCATAATTTTCATACCAAATTACCGATTGGTCTGGGTAAATACAATATTAAAGTGATAATTGGTTGCGTCATAAAGCACTCGCATTTTCAAAAGAAATTACTCATGTTGTGTTTAGCAAATTGCCGACAGCTGTACTCGGCGTGTGGAAAGTGTGCAACTTGAAATTGTAAATAAAGTAGACTATCTAAAGATACAATGTGTCTTAGCTAAAATAATCTACACGAAACACTCCATTTAGGTGCGCCGAAAAAACCCAACAGTTTGTGTGCAACAACTTATTGGTTTGACGTATTCGGTATTACCACAGAGTAAGAGAGAGAGAGAGACAGGGACAGATGAAGTGTTTTGTTGTGATTGTTAGAAAGGTGTTACTAAAGAGAAGCTGAGGCTGGCACCTGGCATTGAGTCGTGGTATCCATATGACTCACAAGATCGGTAGATATGACACAGTCAATTCGCGAGGTTGCGGGTTCGATTTCGGCCACCGGCAATCCTGACTGAAGGTTTATTCCAAGATTTTCTTCAATCACAAGGTGAATGACTGAGCTCTTGGATATTCCATTGCAGCTGTCTGGATACGTAGCTCTTTATTCAGAGGGGCATGCGTCATGTGTACTCCTTCCATTGCAGCTGTCTTGAGTAGCTACCTAGTTGCCGCCTGCGGTGGCTCATGCGATCCTCAGGTTCTCACCGCACGGTATTTAGAACGTGGGTTCGAATCTTTGCTGTCCTTCATTCATCGTCATCTATCAACCCTCATCGCCTGGTTTAGTCAGCTGGACACGTGTCACGTATGCCACACAACCTTCTTCTTACAATCATGAGACAAGAGATTTGAAACAACACCATCCGACCGATAGAGACGGTCCCAACGTTGTAGATAATTGCTAATATACCGACAGTAGGTAGAGGACTGAGGAGGGAAAAAACGAGTCCTGCGTAGGGGGTGGTTTCTGTTTGAATAAACTGGTTTGCGCAGGCCTCAATTTCTACACCCGTGCCTCACTTTCCGCAGGACGCGAATTCACAGGCCGCGTTTTCCACAGACCCGACTGAGGAGACAGTTGCCGCTACTGATAGCAAAGCTCCTGATATCAGAGGTCCCGACTGCAGATAGTTGCCACTACCGATAGCAGAGGTTCCAGGCAGAGCTCCCAATACCAGAAGCCCCAGGGCAGAATCATGTTGTTGATACAAACACAATAACAAGGAATCTATATCCGGTGTTTTAGTTGTTTGTAACCTCCACCTTGCTCTGAGAGGAAGTGAAGCCAGTAACCACTTGACCTAGCAGTGTGAACACATTTCGGACGTCGAGTCTGCATAGTGTCTGGTTGGCGGTCACGCTTGCTATCGTAGTTCACCATCTTGAGGCCAGAAATACACTAATCTTTCATTTGTATAATATTGCCAACGTACAATGTGGTTAAATGAACTGTTGAAATTATGTCGACTGTTGGTGGCTCAGCGGTAAGAGACGACATTTTAATTTGGGAATTCGCCTGTTCGATTCCGGCTACCGGTAATCCTAACTGAAGGTTTCTGAGGTTTTCCTCAGTCGTAAAGGAAATGCTGAGATTGATCTTTACTAACAGCTCTAGGAGATTCCTTCTCAAATCTCCAAACACCTTAATACCAAGGCAGTCGCCTACGCCTAAAGAGGGGTGCATCAGGTAAAGCTGGTGTGCACCCTATAAACGGTATTCGTATATGGATAATTATTATTATTTTATTGAATGTATCACAATCATACAATCTCGGTCAAAACCGGCGTTAACATGTTATACGGACGTAATGTCAAGTACTTCCATGTGTCTACCTTATAAAACTTCACTAATCACATGTTACTAGTTTAAACAGTCATCAATCTCGGTCAAAGCCGGTGTTTACATGTTATACGGACAATACAGATATGTATTGTCAAGTATTTCCATGAGGTACCTTGTTCAACTTCAGTCGTTACTGTCTTATTAGTACTTGTTATAGTTATTATTATTATTATTATTATTATTATTATCATTATTACTATCATAATTATTGTCATTATTATTATTATTATTATTATTATTAAAATTATTATTATTATTATTATTATTATTATTATTATTATTATTATTATTATTATTATTATTATTATTATTATTATTATTATTATTATTATTATTATTATTATTATTATTTCTATTATTATTATTAGTATTTTTATTAGAAGAAGAAAACACACCTTTATTAATTATTAAAGAGATAACGATATGTGCTTGCATCAACGACAACGTCAGCTATAACCTGAACCCCCCGCATAAAAGGCGTTGTACAGTCGTTATGTCGCAGCCTCGAACGGAAGTTTTGGGAAACCGTTTGAAAATCAGCCGTCTCGAATATTGAAACGATGTTTTAAAGAAGTTTAACCTCATGTGGAAATCAATATTATGTAAATGAGCTAAGAATATTTGACACACATTCTATACAAATGATTTACATTAAATCGTTGGTGTACAAATATTTCAAATAGAAATGAAAACCATGGCTAACAGTGGCTTACTTTCACCGTGTGAAAATAGATACAAGACAAACAGAAAACAGATCAAGGAGAATGAGATATAGTGCGTTGCAAGTTGCAGTCAATGAAAGATCTCATACTAAACTGAAGCTATATTATATGAAAAACCCATGCCCATTAAAAATGTATCTCCATTGCATAATAACGATCCAAACTACCCGCCAGGCTCAGCATTCATTTCCAGCCAGATATAGTAGGTTCGTTTCATTTTATTACACCAACCTACACTACATACACTAGTATAGGCACCGACTTACACTATCGTTATATTTTCAGTCGTATTTTTGGCATTTTATTTCCTGAGTAGCTTCGTTCATCTGTCTTACACTGGCCAGTGTAGCAAAGCGTTTGACACGAGCTAAATAGCCAGTGTAAACATCTCCTGCATTGGCTACACTAGTGTACGTTCTAGTTACAGACGAACACCGTACAAATATTTCCACTGACTATACTGTATACTTGTGTAAAGGTGTAGGCCAAGCTAACGAAGCTTGGTTTATAGTGTAATGTATAACGATCATGGGGGTCGTGTGAGAGAGTAGCGGTGATGTAAGAGAACCTGAGTATATTCATTTAATTTGATTCCTTCCAGTTAATCTCAATTAAATCTATTTTAAGTATATATAAACAAATCCGCATGACATACCACCGGTTATGAGATAATCACGAAAGTTTCAGGGGGTCATTTGGAAATTACGTAATTTCAAACAAACAAAGGATCGATTTGTAAGAGAACCTGAGTATATTCATTTAATTTGATTCCTTTCAGTTAATCTCAATTAAATCTGTTTTAAGTATATATAAACAAATCTGCATGACATACCACAGGTTTTGAGATGATCACGGAAGTTTCAGGGGCTGTTCGGAAATTACGTAGTTTCAACTTCATTGTTCAAAATAAGCAGATCATCATCAAAAACGCAATCATGAAAAACGCATTGTATCAAAGGTAAAACAGTGCCTCTTAAATAATAAATTTATACTTTTACGCATGGTAGCTAAGCGGTAAAACGCAAGACTGCAAATCGGGAGGTTGCCGGTTCGTTTCCGGCCATCGGCAATCGCCTGAATGATGAAGGTGTTTTCTGAGGTTTCCTCAGTCGTAAAGGCGAAAGCTGAGTCCTATTAATAGCCCTCGGACATTCCTTCTCAACTATCCAAATACTATAATATACCTAGTTACTCCTCTCACTACTCCTCACTACTTCCGACTCTAAATACATCAGTTTGTTCCAAAAGTAACAGCTTCTAATTGAGCTACTATTCGGCGTCGGGCGTAACCGTTCTTTCTCATAGAGTCACTCAAGGATTACAACATTCTGTGTGACGCGTTGACAAGGGAGCACGTCCACGTCCACGTCCACGTCCACGTCCACGTCCACGTCCACGTCCACGTCCACGTCCACGTCCACGTCCACGTCCACGTCCACGTCCACGTCCACGTCCACGTCCACGTCCACGTCCACGTCCACGTCCACGTCCACGTCCATTAACATTCGGCCCACCGTTATCAAAATTACCGCCATTGTTCAATAGAACAATGTGGTTATAGCTTTTCTCGGATGTTTTGTTGTCATAATTACTTCGCTTACCGCATTCATAGCTTAGATTTTTCGTAATGATAGTTAGACTTCACTTATTGATAGCAAAAGAAAATGTAGTTTCTATCTCCAATATATTATCGGGTAGCGGTAAAATTAACATTTTCGTGATGGGACATGAATGTACAATGATATTGCCACAGATAAACACGTGATTAGTGACATATTATGGCTATCCCACATTTTACCGACATTTAGTTTTGGAAAACATATTTCGTGTAATCAACCGTGTTTTATTGTGACTAATTAACTTCTTGACCGATTTTGCAACAAACTTATGGCGTGATCACTCACATTGAAGTTTGTGGATGTTACAAATTTTTATTTAATCAGAATCCACGCTTGACCGATATCGTCAGACAAAAAAAGAACAATTTTATCAAACAAACAAACAAACAGAACGAGTGCCGTACGAGTATAGAATTCAAACGCTCAATAGTACTACAAATGCGTGTAAGGTTTTCCTACCTTAACAGGCCACAACTGTTCCTCTTCGGGTGTCGACTTGCTTGTGCAAAGCCCGACTCAAGACTGAAATTAGAAAATGGCGAGAGAGTGAAGCGAATTGGAATCAGCAATAACAACCCATCCTACGTCACATTGTTTCGCAAAATGAATCAAAACCATTTCTTGTTTAAACTTCCTGTAATACACCTTATGACGAATCAGCCCGAACGCAGAAGAGAATGTTTACTTAGTTATAGAGAATTGTAAATAAAATGCACAATTTTATTAAAGCTCTGTTTTGAATGCTGAAACACGTGGTGATCATGCTGTGTTTATCCACTATTTGCTTCATATTGATCATTCTTGTTGCTTAATGTCTTTATCATGCAATTCGTGATGGTAAGGTGTGATAGATGAAAATAAGGACAACAAAAACGCATGCCTGATGCGGGATTCGAACTGACGTCCCTAGGTACCGCGTATGCTTTGGATGTGAGCCCCAACCGCGTGGGCCACTGCGGACGCATTTTGGAGAACTTGGGAGGGGGGGGGGGGGAGAAAGCGAAGGATCCACTTCAATTAATTGACATTTACTTACCGCCCCCCCCTCCCCCCCCCCACCAACCCTCCACACCTGACAGACATTCATACCATCATACTTTCAGCGTGATCCACTTGGTCACTCCTCCCGGTACACCCGTGATAGTTTCGTTATCGCTACATTCCATAACTCTAACAGCTGTTATTATATTATACAATGCGCCATTAACCCATTGTGATTATCTTTGTTGACGCATTGGTTGGTGAGAACAATGGTGGCTTATGGTTGTGATAATACTCAGTTGTCGGTAGCTGGCGTTTTACAGATGCATTGGTCGTCAACTAATTACTCAAACTAATAGTAAGATTATTATAAATATTTACCTACCTGTACGTCAAAAATAATATATACACATTTTGAATAGGTTTTTCTAACATTTTCAACAAAAGTAATTTGTTTACATAATCAAAAAACGTGTAAATCATCTTTTAACACGCTTGTCACAAATTTACATACACCGTATACGTATATAACATTCCTGTACAAGTAGATAAACATTTATAATAATCCTACTTACTATTAGTTTTAGGTCCAGCTTACAATGTCCCAATACCTGCTTATAGACGATCGATAGCTTCATCTCTCTATACGGCAACCACCAATCAAAACCCTTGAAATCCTCCAAATAGCTGCTATGCAAATATAGTTCTTATTAGGAGATTGTAGGACCAGCCCTTAGAGTAATTAGTTGACTACAAACAAAACTCTGCCAAACGCTCTTATTTCCAAATATCAGTGCTTCTCAAAGTCAACTCGATCAACTCGGATCTACGAGAAAGGGCCCTCAGATCTACGGGAAAGGGCGGTTAGGGCCCTCGGATTCGTGAAAATATTTATAGCGATAAAGTATGTCTAAGACTAATGGCCATAATGGATGGACTAAGGGCAACAGAACAGAACTGCATAGTTTGCAAAAAATTAAATTTTAAAACATTGAATTTTGAGAGAAAACTATTTTATAACTTACACGTTTGCTGAGGATGATCGACACTCGATCGTCGGCGCATTTTAGCGGCATATTTTGGCGTTGATAGTCACTGGGTTGTTTAAATTGATTTATATTACACAAAGCACCTGCAATTCGGTAATTATTTTCGAACTCTAAAACGAGGTTTTCACTGTTCGACTTCTTTGGACTTGGAGAGCTAGGTCTGTCACAAATAATTGTTCAAAAGGGTGTACAAAGTATGGGTATGAACTGTGGGGGCCCTGCAAGTATGCGCAGCGCGCAGCAGTGTACTCACAGATGGACTGATGGTTGACGGATGGTAACTGCAACTGATCACCAGAAAGAGAAATGTGTGCTTTACTCGCTTGATACATTCTTCACTTGACTGAGTTAGAAACCGTATTGGGTAAAGTAAATTAGTTTTTTTTTTGGTTCGGAGTGAAGTTGTCATAACAGTCTAAGGCTAGGCTGTAGGGGCCCGTCCTGTCTCCCAGGGCCCGGTGTGTTCAGGCCTGCCCGATGTGTTCAGGCCTGCCTGGTGTGTGGGGGCAAGTTCTTCTCCATGGGCCCGGTGTGTTAAGACATGTCCTGTCTCCCAGGGCCCGGTGTGTTCAGGCCTGCCTGGTGTGTGGGGGCAAGTTCTTCTCCATGGTCTCCCAGGGCCCGGTGTGCTCAGACATGTCCTGCCTCCCAGGGCCCGGAATAAAAATAGAATAATGTTTATTTAACTGTTTCTAAACTAATGTTTCTTAGCCAGTAACGAGTGAGCACCGTTACCGACAAAGTCAGCCATTATTGGTCACGGTCCATTGGTGACATAATTTATAAAGAAATCACAACTTTTACTCTGTTCTCACCGCAGCCGCAATTCGTTTGGTAACGAGTAGCGACAAGTCTGTGATGCGGCACGCGCAGTCACGCGCAGTCACGCGCAGTCACGCGCAGTCACGTCGCAGCGGTACACTATGCACAACAGAGAAACTAACACCTTTACCAAGACCTTTAGCTGGAGCTATTCTGCGCAAACATTACACATTTCAGCCCTTTTGTAGACCCCTTGACCGAGTACCGTTGAATGAGAGAACAAGTGTTTTATACAGTCATACGTCTGTGCGGGTGCGGGAGGAGGAACCACTTTTACAGATTATCAGTAAAAGTGATTTATCTTTCTAAAAGCTCACTGGCCAACTAAGAAAAACCGACATGAAGACTGAATAGCAGTTTAAAAGTACAACGTGTTACGTTGTTTTCTAGGGTGAGGGCGGGTTGCCAGAGGAAGGTCGGAAGGTCGGAAGGCCTCATGAGTATGTATAGCAACGGAGAGTAGCAAGGGTTTACGAACACAGGTTTCTCAGTCAAACCATTCATTGCTACATTGTTGTAATACCAAAACGCCAACAGATAATGTAATGCTATACAATAATAGTGTATGGTTATTTTTAAGAATACAAAACAATTTTATACATTTGAACGTTTCATTATACATTTCATTGTCAATATTGTAAATTTTTCAAATCCAGGGACACACCATTTTGAATCTAATTCGCCCTCTCAAGGTCGTTTGAAAGTGACGTCACTGGCCAATGTGGCGGCCGTGCCGGGTTAACTTCTCTGCGAGACATTGGCGGTATCGCTGGAACGTTGATCACTTATCTCCTTCTAGCTGTTATACTATTCATTTTGAAGGAAAAACTTATAGGAAAGCGTATTTAATTTACATGCCAATAGTCATCATAAAGGTTATTTCAAAATTATAAACCCAGTAGTTTACTTGTTATAACAATTCACGCAAAAAATCGGAAAATAAGCAAAATTTCTTATTGTTTTCTAATCTTAAATTGTTGAAAAACTAATGATCGGATTTTGACGAGAGTTCCTTTGGAACATGTACCAACAATGTGAGAAAATAAACAAACTTTCTAGATAGAAAGTGCCCCAAACGAAAATTCATAGCATGCACTAACATGCAGGGTGCAGCGGTTGGACCTCAAAAGCAGCGGTTTGGGCCGTGAAACTACGCACCCTGCATGTTAGTGCATGCTATGAATTTTCGTTCGGGGCACTTTCTATCTAGAAAGTTTATTTGTTTAGTTTCTCACATTGTTGGTTAATGTTCCAAAGGAACTCACGTCAAAATCCGATCATTAGTTTTTCAACAATTTAAGTTGAAGAAACAATGAAAAATGTTGCTCATTTTCCGATTTTTTGCGTGAATTGTTATAACAAGTAAACTACTGGGTTTATAATTTTGAAATAACCTTTATGATGACTATTGGCATGTAAACTAAATACGCTTTCTTATAAGTTTTTTCTTCAAAATGAATAGTATAACAGCTAGAACGAGATTAATACCGCGTGGTTTGTGCGAGAATCCGCAGACAGTTAGAGCGCTAGACCCTTCAGCTTAGGGATAATTTTGTCCGCTAGGGGCGTATCGAAGTTTTGCGATCGCGAGTAGAGCTTAGCTTTCTCGACTGGTCCCTCAAAGAGTGTTCTTACAGTAGCTTACAGTAGCTTACAGTAGCTATAGACATGTTTCATAACGCACTGGCTCTCTTTATGGTCTACTTTAGCCGTTATTTAGCTTTATTAATGTCATCATTATGGTTATCAATGCTCATCATATGTTCCCCTCATCTGTAATGGTATCTTACATTATTTGATACGGTAACATCAGCTGTTGTTATATAATATAAACCGAGTCAGTGATATCATCACGATGTATAGATCGTTACTTCATGTAATGATACATGCGCATGGACAGAGGATAGCAAAAGTAAATTAAAAATACCTGATTCAATGACGAGTCAATGGAATTAGTGTTACACAAATAGACTGAGGGAATCGCTATATATTAGATAACATATTGGTTTTGTATTTATATTTTATTTATTTCCTTGGAAATATGGGGAATATTAGGGGAATAATGGAGAATATTACCATATTTTGTGTTCAGTACAATTATTGACATTTATCAATTAATAATAATTATTATTATTATAATTATCATTTCATAATAAACATTTTGGTTGAGGTGATCGGCTCGTTAGGAATGCTCCTTTATTGTATGATGCCACTAAATTGTTCGAACCAACTCTGATAATACTGCACTAGAAGTATTTGGTTCTTACGAACCAAACTGAACAGGTTATCACAATTTCGATGTGATCTACCATTATTGAGATATGAAAAACGGGAATTTCATCCCGTTTTGGTGGTTGTCTTTCCTCTGAATGGGATGGCCTCATGCGAGGGGTGCTAGTTGTAGTTACAAGACAGGTGCCACATAGATGTAGTGTGCCCTGCCAAACCAAATGGCCCTGCCCTTGAATGGTTGGGTACAGGAGCACGTGGTGGTGGCTGGCCAATAACGTTCAACAAACATTGACTATATCTTCTTTTATTTACGAGTATGTGAATACTCGGCTCTTTTGCATTTCAGCTCTTAATAAAATAGTGGCTGTCCTTTATTGTTTCATCCCCTACACAGACGTTCAAACCGAGGCAATACTAAAACTTATAATTAGTACATTTTCAATTAAGAGTTAAATTAAATACACACAGAATAGGATTTCCCATTTTTGTAGATCTTCATCCCCATCTTCAGTAGTACCAATAACAAAACTATCCGGGTCTCTTTGTATTTTCTTTATTTTTAATAATAATGTTATTTTTAGTACTAAATCTTTGTAATAGTCTTGTAAACAAGTGTTAGAATGACACATATCTATCCGCATCCACATACCCGCATCACATATCCGCAAGTTGCACCTTTTAAACATTTCCGAATAATTGTTTTGGAGATAATTAAAATCCTTCAATAATTTGATTGCGACTAAAGTAACTGGGATGTGGAGATGATTATTTGTTTTGTTTATCTTGTTTACAGGCCGCAAGTCGATGTTTTTGAGACGCCGTTCAACCGGGAATTCACCCAAACAAAAGATTTCAACTCCATTCATCCACTCTTGATCCCAATGTTGACCATCTAGGTCACCAACCCTTGGCTCGGTGCAGTGGATGAACTGTTGCATTCGGAGGCGCACGCTTTCTGGTCTTGGTGGGCAAGAGACGCTGCAGCTGCTGTCTTTGCTGTTGCAACGAGTGATATCGATTGATAACTGGGTGAGTTAACTAATATTAATTGAATGGTTTAGTAGTTCATGTTACTTTAATTACGTAATATATTTTTTAGGGTTGGCCGATGATGCCAATGATTGTAGCACGAAACTCATTGAACCGTAGTGTGTGTTTATCAAATGTGTTTTAAAAAACGTGCTGTTTGTTTATCAAATAAACACACACAAACTAGAAACAAACTGAGCAAAAACAATCAACATACAAGTGAATTTGACGGTAAAAGCGTTGTAAAGGAAATCGTACCCAAAACAATAGTACACCATAGTTCAATAAAACGCAATAGCTTCACTTCTAAAAAATCACAGCACATCACAAGTACATATAAACACAATACTACACTAATTGTGTTGGTATGTTAACTGTTATTATCATAGTATTCTTAGAAATTGGAAACAATCACAATCATACGAATCTGAAATTAATTAGCACGTCGTGTCACCCCTGCGGAATGCGGCCGTGACAATCACCGAAGAAGTATGCGGCGTACTTCTTTGCGACTTTCGTTACTTTAATATTCGATATTAGAATTACTTCGTCAGGGAGGAATATCCTAGGGCTCAATCCAATTAGTGGAACATGTAATCAATCATTGCATCGAACCCGCGGTCTCCCGAGACTATCTTGTCATGTTGTTGTTGTTGTTGTTGTTGTTTCTAGCGGTAGTAGAAACCCTTCCGCTGAATCTTGTCATCAGCAGTGAAACAAATGAACGACACTAGTGCTGCTATCTAGTAGCAGTCTACTAAGCAATGAAAAGCCTAAGGCAATGGTACAAAACTACTTTATCGACTAGGTTAGTTTGTTTACGTTTTGTAAGCACGTGCTGTGTGGTGAAGGACAAGATCAAGAATGTCTCGTACTAACAGGATTGTGTTCCCTATAAAGGATATTAAAGTATGCTTATTTTTGTGCGTTCGACTGACGTGCAAACTAATGATGGAACTTGGAAGAGATATTCGCACAACTGAAACCCAGAAACACAACAACAATTAAGTTTGCATATTACATAACCTAACTTTGTCACTAATTTTGTTTCTATTACACAATTGAATATAACCACACAAATATGATGGATTTAGAATGATTTACGGACATCGAAGTGAGTGGTGGATCTGGGGAATGGGTAGAGTAAATGCAATTAATTTAATCCTACCTCAAGTGATACAGTGATGAGGTAGCAGGAAGCAAGTTTGAAGGGGTAGGCCCACCCGACAGGGTATATCTTACTATCTTTGGGGTAGGCCTAGGTAGGTTTCTCCCTAATGTGAAGGGAGTGAGGAAGAAAGTATCGGAGATTGTTCTTGGGAGTCTCCCCAGGTCCCTCACCAAACACATTCATCTCCAACCATTCATCTCCAAGTAGGCCTACCCTTGTCATAAAAATAACTCATGCAGATGGTTAGATTGCTACAGCTATGTAATGTAATGTAGGCCTACCTACTACTGTAAAAATGGAAATAAAACCTACCACTATTGGGGAATACATTGCAGAACACCCTCAAAGGGGTGACGTAAGCCTGGGATGAGTCTGATTGAGCTATCTGGGAGGATAAGAGAGGGATAAGATTGATCAAGAGGTCGCCCAAAAAAGGGATGATAGGAGGAGTAAAGAAAGATTGTTCAAAGTTTTTTATGCCACTGGAAGGAGAGGGAATGTACCTGGAAGTTTGTGGAAAGAGATGTGAAGAACAGTGTGGATGACCCTTTCTATGACCCCTGTGGAATGGATATGCGATATGAAGAGAGAGCAGTAGCGAAGTTAAACGGCTTCAAAACTGCTGGTAGAAGGGAATGAGTGTGAGAATGGCCATGCCACGTTTGATATGGATCACGCCTCCAGAGGATTATGAAGTGAAGAGTATTGTGAGGAGAACTGAGAAGAAAGAAGATAACAAATGCTAACTTGGAACCAACCACAATAACCACAGCCCGTGCTGTTTGCGGGGTCTTCACGAAGTAATATGGAAGGTGCCACACAATCTAGATGTAGGCTAAATACTGTGAATTTCTTTGTAAGCCACAAAGGCATATTGTCACCAAAACCTCAATACTTAGTTTTCCAAGTGACATTTTCAGTAGACTTAAGAGGCTTTGGAAATGTGGTCATTTATGTAAAAAAAAAATATACAATTACGACATGAATACTAATTTCGGAAGAAATGTTACATACCCCCTCAGAGTAGGTTTTGGAGTTTAGTGAATGATATGCTAATGGTGGCTTTATATTGTTAAATATTAATATTGTATTATATCGAATCAGCAGTCCCATGCTTAATGTGTCAAATTCTATTGACTTTGACTAAAGATTCCAAGATCCCAGGTTTTAGCATTCGTCAGATAAAAAAAAAGTCAAATGTTAACTCAAATCAAACATAATACACAGTTTGTTCAGAGGCCATATATCATTCATTAGGTCCTGGTACCGGTACGTTACTTCTTCAAAACATTGGGAGGCATTGATGCATATGCCCTTGGTCTATACTTTCCAATGTAGTTTCTTTATTTATTGCCTATCCTATTCAATTAAACGTACCACTGATTGCAAAATAACAAGTTATATAACTTTCATTTTTGTCCATCAGTAAGATTAACGTATTATTGATTGCTGTTTTTGGAGCAAGCACTTTATGGTCGCTCGAAAGATCCATCATGTGACGTGCTTCAATTTGTTACAGATCTTGTAATCTTATGAACAAAACATCTTGATATTCCATTTTACTTCAAATAAATCTTTATTCTTGATATGTAGTCCAAAATGAAATTCATCAAAAATAGAATTATCTTTATCCATGTATTATATAGACCTATAGGCTTAGCTCTACAGTTACTACTTGAAGTAGACATGACTTACTTGACAAACAAATTTCTGTTGTCACTACTGCTGCATTTCAATATGGTGACAATTTAACTATTATTTTTGATTTCCCACAGCATCTATTAAAACATGCCTCAAAAACTACCCAGTCTGATTACAACAAGACAAAGCTCTCGACATAAACTAAGAAGGGAAGATCGTCTCAGAGTTGTTGGCCCTCGTGCTTCAACAAAGAAAACTCCAAAAGTGCCCAAAACACCAAAAGTTCCAACTCCAAGACGAAGGAAAACTGTTTCAGTGGAGACGTGTAACGTTGCTGTTGGAGACTTGATCTGGGCCAAGTTGAGTAGCTTTCCCTGGTGGCCAGGTAACAAAATATTAACATTTTAATTTTTAAGGATTATTTTGCAATACATAATAGTAATAGGCCTACTAATCATCGCCCATCGGAAATGTATTTTACAGGACTGGTTGTGAATGCAGAGGATGTTGGTTTGAGCAAGTTTTCAAAACCCAATCAGACTTGGGTTTTCTGGTTTGGTGACCACCGAGTTTCACAGGTAACGAGTTAAAAACTAGCACAGTTCAGTTATATAGGCTAGGTACATCCCTTGAGTTTATTTCTGCTTCCAATGCAGAAGTCCAGGGATTCCTGGTCAACCTGTTTTTTTATTGTTATTGTTATTTTTTAACTAATACGGTAGGCCTACTTTCTTTTTAACTAACAGGGTTGCCATTGATTTGCTATTCTGTCTTATACCATCATAATACTCTCAGAGTGGCTTACTGTCAAAACCATATTTTACATATATTCTGTATGTTAAATGAATACATTTTTTGGTTAAACCAATCACTATTTATGCTTTATTTTCTATTCACAAAAAAAAATGCAAATAGTGATTGGTTTGACCAAAAACTGTTTTCATTTACCACATTTTGCAACTAACAAAATTTTAAAAAATCATTTATAGTAACTACATACCATTAAACCCTTTTATTTTGCCTATCGGTACAAGTTGGATATGTTTTGAACAATTCCAATGTTCCATCAAAATTTTACGTCATGTCATCAGGCTGACGCCTGTTAATAATAAATGGTACGAGAACACATCTACAACAACCAGTGGCGGCTCGTGGGGGTTATGGGAGGTGGAGCTGTAATACAACATGTGAATTTCTTCTTCAAAGACACAAAGACGTACACGCCCCCCCCTCCCCCCCCCCCCCCCCCCCGAAACGAAAACGAATGGCATATTTGACTAAATAATATCAAAGATATTATCGAGCTGCATAACGTTTGATATGTGTTTTTTAGAACGGTCATGTACTGTAATTTTATTTAACATGGGGCTTAGCTCCGTTACACCTGTTTTCGTCCACGATGGCTTCCCCCCAAAAAGAATGCATGGAAAACAGAACACTGCATTCTTTACACTGTCACCACACACCTAATCAAACATAGTAGCCTATAATAACAGTTTTGGAATTTATGTTCCTTCCTACTGCTTGCTGTTACTTTTACTGGCCTGTTTTATAGTGAATTCTGGGGTTTGGCGACCAAGTTTTTTAATCTCCAACTTTTCTTCAAGTCTACGAGAAGCAAAAGGTCTGTCCAATAATGCAGCTACACAATTCATTTTGATCTGATTAATATTAAGTATATCATTTCAGTCAATTACTTGATACCGAATACCGTGCTCCGCGCCATACATAAAACGGAACATGGTACACAGGTGCTAGGCCATGTGCTTCGCCACACATAATGTTAGTTTAATTGGTTTAATGTTTGCTATTAAATTACTCACCGATGTAATGCGGAATAACACACGCAAAAAACACCACGCAATATAATAACGTCAACACAATCATACGAAGCACTATTTTACATTGATTATGAGACACAACAGGCTATTCAAAACACAACACCAAACCGAAACTATTTGCAAAGAATTGTAACAGCAGCCGACAGGTTGATGACACAATGTTATCTCAAAGGCTGATAATAAAATGAATGAATGAATGGACTCGCTGTGAGAAAGTAACCAATCACGGCTGTGCGTGGTAAGGTGGACTCGCTCTATAGCTTGGCAAGGGAAGCTCGCCGGCTGGACATTGCATATCGCTGTTCGAAACACAGAGCACCCGCGCCGTAATTTTGTGGATAGAAAACTCCTTCGCGGGGTGAAGGGAAACGCGCGGGAATAGCTAGATCGAGCAGAACCGCTCACAGCGCGCAGTGCAGAATACACATACTGCCGCCACAGACGCCATTGGGGATACACGTATAATCGTGCTGTACGTGCAAATAAAATGCATCAAAAACCACACATCAAACGAGGTCTTGTCAGTCTATCTTAGCCATTTGGTCAATATTGGGGAAATACATAGATAAGTGAAGTTTCTCTCAAATTTAGGTGGCGCTGCAGCGCCACAGCGCCTTAGGTAGAGCCGCCACTGACAACAACAGACCACAAGTCTCGCATCTTGTTGTACACAGTACTTGTCTCCATCTATCACACTGATGTCTAATTACCAGGGTGGATTCTGCTCCTCTAGGTGCCAAACAGTTCACTGAGACACTTCGCACCTGGATTTTTGGAGTTGTGGAGTGCAGCACATGACAAGAAAAATGGTGCGAAATGCATAGTAGAAGCATTGCAAGTAGGTTTTCATGTTTAATGCATTTTAATTCTAAATTAATATTTTTAAGCTTAATTTTATCATGGATAGGCACAGTAAAATTATTATTATTAATTACAATTATTAGTATTATTACTTTTATTGTAATTTTAAAAAAATATATAAGATATATAAAATATTAAAAAATATAAGACATGTCAATGACTAAAATAGTTTATGTTTTCCTGGTGTTATTTATTGTTATTACTGGTACCGCTTGTATAGTGTTCAGTTCTTTTTAATGTAATTATTTTGCTTACTGGCCATATTCCTAGTTCGTGTTTGCCTAAATAGCAGACTTTAGTTTTACCTATTCATAGTTATACATGTATTACCAATTACCATTAGGTATAGGCCTATCTTAAGTAAATTTGAAATTGAACGTGTGTGTAAGCAATGCCACATAGACATGTGTTATTTTTTTCACTCCTTTCAGTTGTATGCCCAAAGAGTGAACTCCATCCAAATGGCTGATGCTCCAGCAGATGAATTAATAGACTGGGCTAAAAATTACTTTACAATGCCTGAAAATGTAAATTCCCCAACTTGTAAGTATCAGCCTAAGTATGTTTGTAAGTAGTAGGTATCAGTATGGCCAACCGACTTATTTGAAAGTTATTTGAGCTACTTAAAGTTATTTGAGTAGAGGCGGAACTGACCTGACGATTCCATCTAATCGATTTGTTAATTGGTTTGAATCTTTCCTCTTGGGAACCAGTCTTTTCATTTCTGTGTATTCTGGAAGATTATCTGTTGTAAATACATATTCTAATCTTGTTCTTCCATTTTAATATATTTCCCTTCCACTTGCCCTTTCAATGATAGGGCCGCCTAGTATGCATAGTATGTGTATATGTGAGCACATATATAACTGCATGTTATGTTTCAGCTGAAGTCATTCCAGCTTTTGTAATAGAAAAAATGTTACATATCAAGCAGATGAACATGAAATTGGAAAAGCGAGCACCGAAAAATGATGCACTCTCTATTCTTCGTAAGTGATTAAAACTTGGTGTTTTATTACACGCTAGTAGTTCCATAGTAAAGCCCTATTATCACATGTAATTTAAAATTTTGTTAAGTCTTAATACTACATTCCTATTAATTCCATTATTGCTACTAGTACCACCTTCTCCATCAACATCTGAGTTAACAGTAAATCGTTAGTCCAACTTGCTACATTCAGTCTTATAGAGAGCATCTCTATTAACATGCTGACATCATACCGGCATCGTTATCATTCAAGGGCAATGAGAACCAACTAATATGATTCTGTAACTCTGTGTAACAGCTCGCATCGAACGGCTGAATGACTTGTCCGACACTTGCATGGCTTGCAGATTATCATTCAAGGGCAATGAGAACCAACTAATATGATTCTGTAACTCTGTGTAACAGCTCGCATCGAACGGCTGAATGACTTGTCCGACACTTGCATGGCTTGCAGATTATCATTCAAGGGCAATGAGAACCAACTAATATGATTCTGTAACTCTGTGTAACAGCTCGCATCGAACGGCTGAATGACTTGTCCGACACTTGCATGGCTTGCAGATTATCATTCAAGGGCAATGAGAACCAACTAATATGATTCTGTAACTCTGTGTGTAACAGCTCGCATCGAACGGCTGAATGACTTGTCCGACACTTGCATGGCTTGCAGATTATCATTCAAGGGCAATGAGAACCAACTAATATGATTCTGTAACTCTGTGTAACAGCTCGCATCGAACGGCTGAATGACTTGTTCGACACTTGCATGGCTTGCAGATTATCATTCAAGGGCAATGAGAACCAACTAATATGATTCTGTAACTCTGTGTAACAGCTCGCATCGAACGGCTGAATGACTTGTCCGACACTTGCATGGCTTGCAGATTATCATTCAAGGGCAATGAGAACCAACTAATATGATTCTGTAACTCTGTGTAACAGCTCGCATCGAACGGCTGAATGACTTGTCCGTCACTTGCATGGCTTGCAGATTATCATTCAAGGGCAATGAGAACCAACTAATATGATTCTGTAACTCTGTGTAACAGCTCGCATCGAACGGCTGAATGACTTGTCCGTCACTTGCATGGCTTGCAGATTATCATTCAAGGGCAATGAGAACCAACTAATATGATTCTGTAACTCTGTGTAACAGCTCGCATCGAACGGCTGAATGACTTGTCCGACACTTGCATGGCTTGCAGATTATCATTCAAGGGCAATGAGAACCAACTAATATGATTCTGTAACTCTGTGTAACAGCTCGCATCGAACGGCTGAATGACTTGTCCGTCACTTGCATGGCTTGCAGATTATCATTCAAGGGCAATGAGAACCAACTAATATGATTCTGTAACTCTGTGTAACAGCTCGCATCGAACGGCTGAATGACTTGTCCGTCACTTGCATGGCGTGCAGATTATCATTCAAGGGCAATGAGAACCAACTAATATGATTCTGTAACTCTGTGTAACAGCTCGCATCGAACGGCTGAATGACTTGTCCGACACTTGCATGGCTTGCAGATTATCATTCAAGGGCAATGAGAACCAACTAATATGATTCTGTAACTCTGTGTAACAGCTCGCATCGAACGGCTGAATGACTTGTCCGTCACTTGCATGGCTTGCAGATTATCATTCAAGGGCAATGAGAACCAACTAATATGATTCTGTAACTCTGTGTAACAGCTCGCATCGAACGGCTGAATGACTTGTCCGTCACTTGCATGGCTTGCAGATTATCATTCAAGGGCAATGAGAACCAACTAATATGATTCTGTAACTCTGTGTAACAGCTCGCATCGAACGGCTGAATGACTTGTCCGACACTTGCATGGCTTGCAGACGTCGAGAAGTCTCCGTTGTTGCAAAGCATCCTCTGTTCTTTGGCCACCTGTGTTCTCACTGTTTGGTGAGTACTTGTACATACAGGTTGATTCTATACTTTATTCTTCTATCTGGTGTAATATGGTTTCGTGGTGCTGCCTAATCAGAGCAACTTTTCCCGTTTAGCTCATTTTTATGTGAGAAAGCTAGATTAAGTTGTAAATTAAATATTAAAAGAGTTTTTGTTTTTGTTTAGGAGTTGCTGAAGCAAAACTTCTTTGAGGAAACTGTAAGTGAAGTGCAATCTATAAGTTAGTTTAGTAGTTTGTTTTTATTAGTTTTCTTTAATAATATAATCTATTTTATTTCATGAACAAACTGTAATTATACACACTATCTTGAGAAGTATATCTTTATTCTTTACCATTATAGAAACTAAATCATTACAATCTACAAAGCCTTGTCACCAAATTATTCGTACAATAATTCTGTTTGCAGATGTTTTGTGCAGTTTGCTCAAGATCTGGCAGTGTGAGTTTTCCGTGCCATTCGGATGATTGTGGCAGGTTGGTCATTTAACATAAGTATATACTTTCGGATGAGCTTGTGAAAGATCTCTAGAAAATTATTTTTCAAGAAATATGAAAAAATAATGTTTATCAGTACATAACTAACAATGGTTTTTTGAACATTTTTTAAACCAGAACAATCGCTAGTCATGGAGGCGAGTTTGTGTCGACGCTGGCAAATTGTACCCTCAAAAAATGCATTTATTTGTCGCTTGCTTTGTCTGCTGTCTTAAGCATGTTTCTAAGCAATAATTTAAATTTTCTATTAAATAAATGTACATTGTACCATATTTTGTGTAATTACACTGATGGCTTCTCAACCCCCTCACACACGCCTACTTTCTGTCCATAGAGTGTTTTGTACAGCGTGTATTGCTTGTCTGGCAACACCAGAAGCTACAGACAATCTCAATTCCAACGGACAATGGCTGTGCTTCTTATGTGTGGAACAGCCTGACATCCAAGGGCTGCTATTAGTTGACTCTCAATGGCAACAAAACGTAAGTTATATCATTTGAGAACTAGCTATTAACTGCATACCTACACAGTTTCTAATCTAAGCTGCTTTTTTAGTTATTTCTGTATTATTTAATAAACCTCATATCTATCTACAGTTTCACATTTTCGATAAGTGAATCCTTGAAAACCAAATAACTTTGGTGTACAGTGCACTATACTATAGGCCCTGTTAGTATATATTTTGCGTTGTGTTTGTTTTTCTGTTGTTTGTATGTGAATTACTTTAAAAAATTGTTTAATATGATTAAATTAAAAGGTATTCATATTTTCTACCTATACGTTTTTTATTGAGGATGTAAGCTATCTTCAAATTAGTATTTTTATATGCATATAGTAAAAATGTTCATTACAGATAATGCAGCTATACAAGCCAAGCTTGACCATGGCAACGATCTCAACAAAGCATATCAAGAAGAAAAGACCCCTTCGAGTTCTTTCCCTGTTTGATGGGATCGGCACAGGTAACCAACTTGAGAACGATAATAAAAATAGATCACGTCAATACAGCGTCCAACCACATTATTTTAGTTTTCTTTCTTCCTATTGTGTCCTTTTGGCCATCGTGGCCATTTGATGAGCAATCGCCTTCACTGTAGAACTACAATAACACTGATTGTTGCAATTGTTTGTCATCTTAGTTGCCATTGTATTCTACTGTTTGAATAAGTATTTCTATTTGTAGGTTTATTTGTGCTGGATGCACTAAGTCTGCAAGTTGAGATCTACTTTTGCTCAGAGATTAACAAAGATGCGCTCAACGTCACAAAACTGAACTTCAATGGGCGAATGAATTACGTTGGCGACGTCACTCAACTTACAGACGAAGATCTAAAACGCATGTCGCCAATTGACTTGCTGCTGGGTGGTTCTCCTTGCAATGAGCTGAGCATAGTTAACCCAGCCAGGAAGGGAATTTATGGTAAGCCTGATTGCCTTTTTAGTTTTTTTACATTGTATTTGTTTATTTAAAAATGTATTTATATTGAAATTATTATATTTATATAATTATATTGAAAACCATCTTTGATAGGCCTACTCTGCATCTTAAGATATTCTTAAAAATTTTCCACTATCTTCACATCTTTACTTATTTTCCATAGTTAATACAACGTATGTAACGCTCACACACAAGTTTATCCCTATGTGAACCTTCTTCATTTTCCATCCATCTTCATCCTTTTATCCTTCTTCTTGTTTTTTATGTAGTACTGGAATCGTATTGAATAAAAGTGATTCTCTTACTATTCTTTCAACTTGTAACTCTTGCTGTTTGTTTCATGTTGATAGATCCAAATGGAACCGGTATTCTTTTCTTCGACTTTGTTCGTATTTTGAACGTTCTTCAAAGGAAAGAGGACGAATCGCGGCCCTTATTCTGGTTGTTTGAAAACGTGGCAGCTTTGCCCTACACAACTCGAAGTACTATGAGTCGGTAAGATTCCTTTATGTTGTTTAGTTGTTGGATTGCTTCGTTTATTTTAAGTGATTTCGTCTACTATGAAAATGTGTGGGCGTTCAATGTCAAATCCCCGGTAACAGTTGGTCCATCTTGGGCAACCAGATAACTGCTAGATTTATTCACTCATGGTTTCAATTGAGTCCATCTAAATTAGGGATGCACACGATAATCGATACTATCGTTCGATATTCGATATGCAATAAAATTTTGATAATCGATAATACAAATAATAAATATTATCGAATGGTCTGATTTCTAAAAAAGCGGATTCGTAAAGCATTATTTCGTTCTTCTCGGACCTTTCTAGTATTGAAATACTCAAAGATACTGCCAAAATACTAGGCCTCGGGCCTCGTAAAATGTGATTATACTCTCAGCAGTGTCACGTCAGATATGTCCAAGTAATGTTGCCATATCCTTATGTGCTCGATTAGGCGACATATCACTGAAACTGTAAAAGATTACTTCAATTTTGTAAATTTATTATCGTTCGATATTATCGATCGATAATGCAGTCATCTTTTCGATTATCGATAGTTTTTATTTTATCGATGTTCATCCCTAATCTAAATAACCTCATGCTGTGAAGTACTGGTACTAACTTTCCCACAGCAGAGAAAAATGGGTTTCATCTTTTATTATTAGTTCTTAATGGTAACTACAGTAATCCTCTCTTAATTTCTAGCGACGGACTATAAAATACTCGATTTGAATTACAATTTGAAGTTAAAAGGACTTTAACAATAAGCTTTATAAGGCCTACCCAAACTTCTGTAGCAAATTTATCACTAGTTTAAATTATAAGTAAATTTGAATTTTGTGAGTTTGAATTAATGGGGGATTACCGGATTACTGTACATAATAAAATGTAACACAGGATTGAATAGTATCAATGTTATGGTGTCAATTGTGTGTGTATGTTTTAGATTCTTTGGCCACGAGCCTTCGTTAGTGGACTCGAAACACTACTCCGCTATGCATCGAGCTCGCTTCTTCTGGGGCAATATCCCCGGCCTGGAGAGTGCGGGACTCCACTTCCCTGATAACGGCCCCAGTGTTACCAACTATCTGATACCGGGCTGTGGGCGAGTGCAAGCAGTGGACAAGATAAGGACCGTAACAACCAAACGGAACTCGCTTCTTCAAGGTTAGTGTTTACGAGTAGAGATGGTCTCATGACTCGTGACTATATTCGTGATCAGGTGTACCAATGGTTTGTTTGACAGTATATGAGTTGCACAGTCATGACACTAGGTGATCGTGATCAGGTGTACCAATGGTTTGTTTGACAGTATATGAGTTGCAGTCATGACACTAGGTGATCGTGATCAGGTGTACCATATGGTTTGTTTGACAGTATATGAGTTGCAGTCATGACACTAGGTGATCGTGATCAGGTGTACCAATGGTTTGTTTGACAGTATATGAGTTGCACAGTCATGACACTAGGTGATCGTGATCAGGTGTACCATATGGTTTGTTTGACAGTATATGAGTTGCAGTCATGACACTAGGTGATCGTGATCAGGTGTACCATATGGTTTGTTTGACAGTATATGAGTTGCAGTCATGACACTAGGTGATCGTGATCAGGTGTATCATATGATTTGTTTGACAGTATATGAGTTGCAGTTATGACACTAGGTGATCGTGATCAGGTGTATCATATGATTTGTTTGACAGTATATGAGTTGCAGTCATGACACTAGGTGATCGTGATCAGGTGTACCATATGGTTTGTTTGACAGTATATGAGTTGCAGTCATGACACTAGGTGATCGTGATCAGGTGTATCATATGATTTGTTTGACAGTATATGAGTTGCACAGTCATGACACTAGGTGATCGTGATCAGGTGTACCATATGGTTTGTTTGTCAGTATATGAGTTGCAGTCATGACACTAGGTGATCGTGATCAGGTGTACCATATGGTTTGTTTGACAGTATATGAGTTGCACAGTCATTGCACTAGGTGATCGTGATCAGGTGTATCATATGATTTGTTTGACAGTATATGAGTTGCAGTCATGACACTAGGTGATCGTGATCAGGTGTACCATATGGTTTGTTTGACAGTATATGAGTTGCAGTCATGACACTAGGTGATCGTGATCAGGTGTACCATATGGTTTGTTTGACAGTATATGAGTTGCACAGTCATTGCACTAGGTGATCGTGATCAGGTGTATCATATGATTTGTTTGTCAGTATATGAGTTGCACAGTCATTGCACTAGGTGATCGTGATCAGGTGTACCATATGGTTTGTTTGACAGTATATGAGTTGCAGTCATGACACTAGGTGATCGTGATCAGGTGTACCATATGGTTTGTTTGACAGTATATGAGTTGCAGTCATGACACTAGGTGATCGTGATCAGGTGTACCATATGGTTTGTTTGACAGTATATGAGTTGCAGTCATGCCACTAGGTGATCGTGATCAGGTGTACCATATGGTTTGTTTGACAGTATATGAGTTGCACAGTCATTGCACTAGGTGATCCAGTGTTTTATTTATTTATTTATTCAATATTTCACATACAGCGTATTCTGCCATTTGGCGTGAAATAAAAAACATAACAATTGTAACACAGAAACAAGCACAAAGAACACATATTACACATGTGTTTGTCAATACTACGTAAAATGAGTACAATAACAAAAACAAACAAAGTACAAAAAAATGCCGGTGAAAGTTGAACACTAGATAAATGTAAAAAGTAAATCTCATAGAACTTGTCCATTTCACCTCCCGAGTTTGAACTCAACTTGGATGGTTGTTATAGTTATTACTAATAATGGTTCAAAATAACTACCCTATTGAAAGCAATATTGTATATATCTTTGTCAGTCTGTAGGGCTAACGAAACCACAGTCCGCTATGGCCTCAGATTTTTGTTTTCTAGTAGCATTAGATATGATTTTAAAAATGAAAATTTTGTACGATTTTTATACAATCTTATAAATTAAACTAAGTGAATCTTGTGATTATAGGGCAGTCAAACGCCCATCCAGTGATAATGGATGGTGAATGTGATGGCTTGTGGATAACTGAACTGGAAGCTATATTTGGCTTCCCGCGACACTACACAGATGTAGGAAACCTCTCCGTACATCACAGACAACAACTTCTGGGAAGAGCTTGGAGTGTGCCAGTAGTCACGAAAATCCTCCGCCCATTAAGGAACTTCTTCAAGCAAAAGTAAAGCACATGATACCCTATTACGCTAGAAAAGTTAGTTTTACTGGGAAGTGCAGTCGGTGACAGTAACAGAAACACTATCGCAGTAGTATAGACATGTCCATTACGCTAATTAACGCTGTTTTATTGGGAAGTGCCGGTGACAGTAACAGTATTACTATCGCAGTAGTATAGACAAGTCCACCACGCTAATTAACGCTGTTTTATTGGTACCTTGAACGCCTGAAGATATTGAAAAAGTGATTCTTACCCGAGATTGTGTTTTGAATCAGCTTAACAATAAATTTATAATATATATATATCAAACACCCTTATCCAACATTCGTCGGGTCGGGGGGTGACAAGTCACCAGTTTCTCGGGCTATCTTCTAGTGCTTGCTAGCCAGGCTCAGCACCTCATCTTCTTCGTTTTCTTCTATAACTGCCGTTTCTAATAATTCTCTCCACTTCTTTCTGTCTTCCCAGCGTCTTTCTTCATTAATCCTATCCCATGATTCACCTCTTTCTTCGATGCTTTGTTTTATTTGGTCCCTCCATCTCTCTCTTGGCCGGCCTACTCTTCTTACTCCCCCACATGTACGTTCAAATTCTCTTCTTGGGATTCTGTCTTCCTTCATTCTTTTCATATGTCCATACCACCTAAGTCTTTCTCTTCCTATTTTGTCTTGTAGAGTTTCCACTCCTAATTTGTGTCTTATTGTTTTGCTTCGTACCTTGTCCAGTTTCGTTACGCCCACTGCACTTCTTAGGAATTTCATCTCTGCTGCTTGTAATCTGCTCTCGTCCTTTCCTCCTATTGTCCATGTCACTGATGCATAAGACAAAATTGGGAGGAAGTACATTTTGTACAATAGCATTTTACATCTGCTTGATATTTCCTCTTTCCATAGTAGTTTTCGTACACTTTGGTAGAACTTGTCTGCAAGTACGATTCTCCTTGTTATTTCTGCTGTTATTTTGGCGTCCTTTGTCATCATACTTCCCAGGTATTTGAATTCTTCTGCAATCGACAGCTCTTCTCCACGTAGTGTTATCTTTTTCTGGTTTGGTTTACTTTTCTTGGTTACTATTACCATTTCACTCTTTTCACTACTTATTTTCATGTTAAATTCCTGTGTTTCCTCATTCCATTTATCTATACATTTCTGGACTTCTTGAATGGAATCTCCCCATCTCACTATATCGTCTGCAAATATCATTGTCTTTGACATTTTGTTTTCAGTTGGTTCTACTTTTCGAAGTATGGCATCCATCACAATGGCGAACAGTGTAGGAGACATCACACTACCTTGTCGTAGTCCACTGTTTATTTCAAACCAAGTCGTTCTACCCAGTGGTGTTTGTACGCAGCTCTTGCTTATGGCATATGTACTTTGTATTCTTGACACTAGGCACTTATCCACTTCTGCAGCTTTTAGGCATTCCCAGACTTTTGCTCTTGGGACACTGTCGTATGCCTTTTCCAGGTCCAAGAAGACCATGTACATTTCTTCTTCCTGTTCCCACTTTTTTTCCATTATTTGTCTGAGTGCAAATATGAGGTCAATGGTTGAGCGGCCAGCCCTAAACCCGTATTGTTCCTCTCTCATATTTGGCTCAACTTGTTGTCGTAGTCTACGATCTAGTATTTTTTCGTATATTTTTGCACACTGGCTCATCAGGGTTATTCCACGATAGTTTCCACACTTCTTCTTATCCCCTTTCTTGAAGGTTGGTACTATTATTCCCTTCCCCCAGTCCTCTGGCACCTTCTTATTTCTCCACGCTGCACTAATAACTCTCCATATCCAATCTATGCCTGTCACCCCTGCTGCTTTAATCATTTCTACTACTATTTCGTCTTCTCCTGCTGCTTTTCCATTTTTCATGTATTTTACTGCTTCGGTTACTTCCTGTCTAGATATTGTATTACTTGTAGTTTCTCCGATTGTTTCCCCATTGTTGCTTGTGTTGCTTTCTTCTGTTGGATTGGTTTCTAGAGTTTGGTTAGGGTTTTCATTGATAGGCATATTTAGTAGTTTTTGGAAGTAGTTTTTCCACATGTTTTTTATTTCATTTGGGTCAGTAACAAGTGTTCCAGTGTTATCGGTCAGATATCTTGTCGTATCTCCTTTATTTCTTTTGTTTCTTATAAGTCCATATATTAGTTTTTTATTTGCCTCGAAGTCCCTCTCTAACTTGTCTGCAAATAGTTCCATAGAAATTTTCTTTTCTTCCATTACTATTTTCTTAGTTTCCTTCTTGTATTTTCTATATTTGTTTTCATTTTCTTCCGACCTATTCTGATCATTTTCCTTTCTGGCTACATTTTTACGTTTAACAGCTTCTCTCACTCTTTCATTCCACCACACGGTTTCCTTTTCCTTTCTTTTGCCCCCTGCCCTCCCACATATTTCTTCCGCACTACTAACAAATGTTGATTTTAGTAGCTTCCACTCCTCCTCTACTGATTTCAGGTCTTGTTTTGGGTACTTATCCTCTATCAGTTTCTTAAAGGACAGTCTGGCAGTCTCTTCCTGTAACTTCCATATCTTGATTTTTGGTAGTTTCATCCTGGGGTAACTACCATGGGCTTGGTTTATGGTGTCAACTCTCATATGGCTTACCAGAAGTCGATGGTCTCCATCTAACGATACACTTGGTATTACTTTAACATCTGTGACTTCTCTGATTATGTCGGTGCTTATAATTATATAGTCAATTACAGACTCCGATGTGCCATCCCAGGAGTATCTTGTTATTTGTTGATTGTGTTTCTTCATGAACCAGCTATTTGCTACTCTCAGACCACTCCTCGCACACATATGTAGCAGGTTCTCTCCTTCTTTATTTCTTGGTCCGTATCCATGCGCCCCTAGTACTTCTTCAAAGCCTTTTCTATCCTTCCCCACCTTAGCATTGAGATCCCCCATGACTATTACTTTTTTCTCGATAATACTTTCTTCTAGTTGTTTAATCCATGCCTCTTTTTCTGCCATTGCTATTCCTACTTGGGGTGCATAACATTGGATAATCTCTAAGGTTGCTTTGTTTACTTGTATTTTTATTTTCATCAGTCTGTCACTTATATTGTCTATGTATATGACATATTCTTTCCACTTAGGACTGATTATGTAGCCCACTCCGTTTTTGCCTTCATTTGCTCCCGACCACAGTAGCTTGTAACCTCCTCTCAGTTCCTTAGTCCCCACCCCCTTCCATTTTGTTTCACTCAGTCCTAATATATACTTGCAAATATTGAAATGGTGTTGGGATTGTTAATTATATGTATTCCTAATAAGAGTAAATAATTTCAAATACAATAATAATCGTTTTACAATATTTTGAAGTTTATAGGTTCATTGTTAAGCTGATTCAAAACCAAACTGTGAGTACAAAAATAATCACTTTTTCAATACCTTCAAGCATTCTCAAGATATCAATAGAAAAATGTTAATCCAGAGAGTTCGATCCCTCTACCCTTAAGAACCTTAATTTTGTACATGCTTTGTATTTAGATTGTGGTAAATGTAGTGGCTATTGGTTGGACTAGTACTCGTGTAATGCGTAACTCCATGCACATTTGTGCACTAAACTGATCTGAATCTCGTTCGTAACATTCTTATGAATGATATTACATACAACATTGTTTCATGTACAGTCAAGCCTACACATAAGCAACTCACATTCAACAAAGCCCAGTTTTAGTAGAGTCTATGCATTAGAGTTTATAGTAGCATATAGAATCATTCCACAAGACTATCATAGTCTTTTGCTTCCCCTTCAGTTTCAGAATGAATTGATGTGTGGGCTTCACTGTTACACTGTTTGTTCAACTGGATCAAGTTCTTTGTCTCTTAATTGTCGTTGTCATGTAAAACTGTGTTTTGAAGCCATTGTGTTGTTTGGTTACATTTAAAGGATCTTTATTGTCACTGTATTCATATTTGTATGTTTTTATTATCTTCTTCCAAGTACTAGCAGTGGGTTTATAACGATTGGGAAAACTAAGGCTAACTGCGTGGATTAAATAATGGGGTGAAGCTTCAAGACGCAGAACTACAAATACATGCGTCTCGAAGATTACACAAATACAAAAATTAAAGATCATGCTAAATTGTTTTATACCTAAGCAGGTAACGGGTAACACTTTGAGGTGACACATAAGCATTCTATTTTAAACACTGTTTACACTAAGTTGCAATTAACTAAATAAATGAGAAAGTAATGATAATGAAAGAAAATTTATGGAATAGATGAAGCCTATAAATAGATAAGCATATTTCTCACATCATACCTATGCCTCATTCCTCACACGTTGTATCCCTGCTCTATTTTACAGTTGTGTAGCAACGCCATAGCACGTCCTATTTTCCTCTGTGTTCAATGTGATGTAATGGTTATGTTGGTAATTCGCCATCCCATATGCTATAGCTAGCTGCCTATTTTCCTCTGTGTTCAATGTGGTACTGTGATGGTTATGTTGGTAATTCGCCATCCATATGCTATCGCTGGCTGCCTATTTTCCTCTGTGTTCAATGTGGTACTGTAATGGTTATGTTGGTAATTCGCCATCCCATATGCTATCGCTGGCTGCCTATTTCCCTCTGTGTTCAATGTGATGTAATGGTTATGTTGGTAATTTGCCATCCCATATGCTATAGCTAGCTGCCTATTTTCCTCTGTATTCAATGTGATGTAATGGTTATGTTGGTAATTCGCTATCCCATATGCTATAGCTAGCTGCCTATTTTCCTCTGTGTTCAATGTGGTACTGTGATGGTTATGTTGGTAATTCGCCATCCCATATGCTATCGCTGGCTGCCTATTTTCCTCTGTGTTCAATGTGGTACTGTAATGGTTATGTTGGTAATTCGCCATCCCATATGCTATCGCTAGCTGCCTATTTTCCTCTGTGTTCAATGTGATACTGTAATGGTTATGTTGGTAATTCGCCATCCCATATGCTATAGCTGGCTGCCTATTTTCCTCTGTGTTCAATGTAGTACTGTAATGGTTATGTTGGTAATTTGCCATCCCATATACTATCGCTGGCTGCCTATTTTCCTCTGTGTTCAATGTGGTACTGTAATGGTTATGTTGGTAATTCGCCATCCCATATGCTATCGCTGGCTGCCTATTTTCCTCTGTGTTCAATGTGATACTGTAATGGTTATGTTGGTAATTCGCCATCCCATATGCTATAGCTAGCTGCCTATTTTCCTCTGTGTTCAATGTGATGTAATGGTTATGTTGGTAATTTGCCATCCCATATGCTATCGCTGGCTGCCTATTTTCCTCTGTGTTCAATGTGATACTGTAATGGTTATGTTGGTAATTCGCCATCCCATATGCTATCGCTGGCTGCCTATTTTCCTCTGTGTTCAATGTGATGTAATGGTTATGTTGGTGATTCGCCATCCCATATGCTATAGCTAGCTGCCTATATTCCTCTGTGTTCAATGTGATGTAATGGTTATGTTGGTAATTCGCCATCCCATATGCTATCGCTGGCTGCCTATTTTCCTCTGTGTTGAATGTGATACTGTAATGGTTATGTTGGTAATTCGCCATTCCATATGCTATCGCTGGCTGCCTATTTTCCTCTGTGTTCAATGTGATGTAATGGTTATGTTGGTAATTCGCCATCCCATATGCTATAGCTGGCTGCCTATTTTCCTCTGTGTTCAATGTGATGTAATGGTTATGTTGGTAATTTGCCATCCCATATGCTATCGCTAGCTGCCTATTTTCCTCTGTGTTCAATGTGATGTAATGGTTATGTTGGTAATTCGCCATCCCATATGCTATCGCTGGCTGCCTATTTTTTTTTTTTTTTTATATTTTTTTTTATTTAGTCTTGCATCATTATACAATTTTTGATTGTGTAATGCACGTCAATACACTTGATATGAACTTATAATATACATTATTTTCAGATTAGTTGTACATAAGGCACATGAGTCTCCATATAATATCACCCAACTTCGGATACATCCATCAACTGTGAAATTCATCCCGCAGAAAACCATTCTTAATTTACAGAATCGTGCACACTAATACATTTGTAAAATATAAAAAGTAAAAGTAACATTACACTTTAAGTAACAGTACATTACATATTTGTACTTAGGAGCTATACAATATCAACTTAATTGAGTCACTACATTCATCAACAGATACTAGATAGTATACACCTTCATACACAGTATAACATTCTTGATTTACCGAATAGTGCATGCCGATACATTTGTAAATTGTAAGTGATAAACGTAATAACTTTTACTTATGGCATGAGAGTTGCTACACAATATCAACAAAGTTCAGAGGTTGCATCATTACTTACACTCATCCATAGTGCAACCTTCTTAATTCACATGGTACATGTCACGTCAAAAATCAGTCAAGTCAAGTGATAAAGTCTATGAACTAACATTATAGATTATTTACAATATAAATACTGTACACATAACAGACGTCTCATATGTTATAAGCTTACTTAGGATTTAAGGTATTCATCCACTGTATAGAATTCCTGATCTATAAAAAACTTCTTTAACTGTCCCTTAAAATTCTCCACCGAGTCAATTATCCTTGACATTATCTGGCAGCTTATTATACAGTACTATTCCCGCATAGGTTGGCCCTTTTTCGTACATTGATAGATTATGAGGTAGTATATGCATATCCTTCCTTCCTCTTGTATTGTACTTATGAATATTATTGTTTTTTAGAGTATCTGTTTTATGTAGCTTTAGGTATAGTATTGTTTTGTACATATACAAGCTTGGTAACGTCATTATATTTAGTTGTTTAAAGTGCCCCCGACAGGATTCTCTGGGTTTAAGATTGGCTATCATTCGTATCGCCCTCTTTTGCAAGACAAAGAGTCTATCTGTATTTTTCTTAGAAGAATTCCCCCATACAATTATTGCGTAACTTAGATGTGTTTCAATCAGTGAGTAATAAACTGTTTTTAGAAGTCCTTGATCCTTATACACCCTTAATTTTCTGAATACATATAGGTTCGAGCTTATCTTTTTAGCAAGGTGGTCAACATGCACATCCCAAGTCAAATATTCGTCTAAGTATATTCCAAGAATTTCAGTAGACTTTACTTGCTCTATACCTGCTCCATTTCCAGTACATATGTTTATATTATGCTGATTCATTTTTTTCCCAGTCTGAAAGATCATACAGTTAGTTTTTTTTATATTTAGTATCAGATTGTTTGGCTTTAGCCACTGAGCGATTTCACTGAATGATATGAAACCATTAATTTCTAGTTGTGAAATATCTGTGTCTGCTAGAAGGGTGGTTGAATCATCTACATACAGTATCACCTGCCCATTTGTGGTTGATTGTGGCATGTCATTAATTTGCATATTAAAGAAGGTTGGCCCTAGAATTGACCCCTGAGGAACTCCAATTTTGATTTCTATCTCATCTGATCTTACCTCCGTGTGTGTATCCCTATCCAGTAAGTTAACAAATTGTCTTCGCCCATGTAAATAGGAATATATCCATTGTAATGCGATTCCCTTAATTCCATATGAGTACAGTTTATTTATGAGGATATCATATTCAACACAATCAAAGGCTTTTGATAGGTCCATGAACATTGCCAGCACATATTTGCGATGGTCCATTTCACTAAGTATTGTATCGGTCAAGGCCCCAATTGCAGTTTCAGTTGATCGCCCCTTTCTGAATCCATGTTGGTCTTTGGCGATAAGATTGTTGTTTTCAAAAAATTTGGTTATTCTGTCGTTCATGGCCATTTCGAAGATCTTAGAGAAAGCATTTAAATTAGACACTGGTCTATAGTTCCCCATTTCCATACTGTCCCCTTTCTTAAATATGGGTTTGACTCGGGCTACTTTAAGTTCACTTGGGAATATACCTGAGCTAAAAGAGTAATTTATTAAGTGTGCCAGAGGTTCAGCTAATGGGATGCTACATTGCTTAATTAGGTGGCTGGATATGCCATCAGGTCCCACCGACTTTTTATTTTTCATCCGCCTAATCAATGTAATTATTTCCCTGCTGGTAACATTGCTTAATATAAAGTTATACCCAAACTCTGGAATTGATGTGAAATTTGTTCGATCTAACCCCATCTCTTCCCCTTCCAAAAGTTTACTGGGTGCTTCAGCAAAATATGTATTAAACACATCTGCCACCTCTTTTGTATTGTTTAGCATCTCTCCGTTTATCTTTAGTTTAATCGACTTAATGTCATCATTGTTTTTATTAGTTCTCTCCTGGTTAATAATTTGCCATATTGCCTTACTTTTATTATTTGAATTTTTTATGAAGTTCTTTGCTGATTTAGCCTTAGCCTCTTTGATTAGGCCTTTATATGCCTCTTATACCTTTCTAATCTTACCTTTTTCCTCTGTGTTCAATGTGATACTGTAATGGTTATGTTGGTAATTCGCCATCCCATATGCTATCGCTGGCTGCCTATTTTCCTCTGTGTTCAATGTGATACTGTAATGGTTATGGTGGTAATTCGCCATCCCATATGCTATCGCTGGCTGCCTATTTTCCTCTGCATTCAATGTGATACTGTAATGGTTATGTTGGTAATTCGCCATCCCATATGCTATCGCTGGCTGCCTATTTTCCTCTGCATTCAATGTGATACTGTAATGGTTATGTTGGTAATTCGCCATCCCATATGCTATCGCTGGCTGCCTATTTTCCTCTGTGTTGAATGTGATACTGTAATGGTTATGTTGGTAATTCGCCATCCCATATGCTATAGCTGGCTGCCTATTTTCCTCTGTGTTCAATGTGGTACTGTAATGGTTATGTTGGTAATTCGCCATCCCATATGCTATCGCTGGCTGCCTATTTTCCTCTGTGTTGAATGTGATACTGTAATGGTTATGTTGGTAATTCGCCATCCCATATGCTATTGTAAGCTGCCTATTTAGCTATGTGTTCAGTAAGCTACTGTGGTAGTGTTTTAATTCTCTGTCAAGTTACACTGTCGCCAACTGCACTAACATAAATGTAGCTACATTGTAACATCAAGTAGCCAACATTGTAACATCTTCCCTTTCTTTTAGATTGTTGATAATGTTTGCTTTATATAATATTTTAACACTTAGTCACATGAAGAGCAAACAAATATATAAACGATGTAAAAATGTTATGATTATCAACTTAAATTCACTATAGCATTCGTGCACACACTACACTGTATATCTAGCGGGTTTGACGATAACGCGGCCTGTCCTTGTGGTGCTCCCCATGACTGCCCTAGATGTTGTAGGTTCAGCACTGATTGAGACATCCGGTTGATGCTCCTGGGGCTGCTCCTCGAGTACTGGCTGCAACAACTCGGAACTCCTATCTTGGGGCTCATGTCGTGGTCGAATGTCGCGACGATTTCGCCGGAATTGGTGACCCTCTACATCTACAACGTATGACCTTGACCCCAGACTTGTAGCTATTGTGCCTGGACGCCAAGGATCTGCTCGGCGCTCTGGGTTGAGTTGAACTAGAATGTTTTGTCCAAAGTTAAGAGGTGGCAACGACTTGCTTGCTTTGTCATAGTGCATTTTGTACTTTTTCTTCTTTTCGTTTATTTTTTCTGGAACCTCCTTCTGCACCACTGGATGCAGTAGACTTGTAGCGACTGGCAGTAATGTTCTGGTTCTTCGTGATAGAAGACGCTGAGCTGGGCTCGATTGCATACCTTGAGACGGAGTGTTTCGCCACTCTAAGATTGCCAAACGCAAGTCTGATCCATCTTTACCCGTTCTCTTCACCATCTTCTTCGCAATTTTTACTGCGGACTCTGCTTTGCCATTTGACTGATGGTAGTATGGTGATGATGTACAATGACTGAAGTCCCATACTTCTGCAAACTTTTTGAACTCTCTGCAGTCTAATTGTGTCCCTTTGTCTGTATCAACTATGTCTGGGATACCATGTGTACTAAAGTGCACCTTACATATCTTGATTATTGACTGTGCGCATATGCTAGGCAGCTTATCTAATTCCCAGTAGTCGGAGAAATAATCTACCATGACTAGATACTCGACATTGTTCACTGTGAAGATGTCCAGAGCAATACGTTCCCAGGGTCGCTGTGGAGTTGGATGTGTAAGCATCGGCTCTCGTTGTTGCTTTGATGCCATTTCTTGACAAATGGCACAGCCATTAACTTTATTTCTTATATCTTCCATCATAAGTGGCCAGTAGATGACTTCTCTGGCTTTTCTTAGACTTGCTTCTACACCAAGATGAGAAGCATGTAGGCGTGTCAGCATCTCATGCCTCATTTCAACAGGTATCACTATCTTCACACCTTTAAAGATTATTCCATTTTGAATAGAAAGTTCCTCTCTAAAGTTCCAATATTCTTGAATTCCTGTTTCACACTCTGATTTCAGATCTGGCCACCCATTCATTATCACAGTGGTCAGCGTTTGCAGAGTTTTGTCACTTGACGTTGCTTGTTGGATGCGTTTCATTCGTTCTGGTTGTACTTGTCCATCTGCTGACAACTCAATATTCCGAATCTCTTCAAAAATGCTTTCTTCTTTGTCTACCGTGTACACTTCTTCATGAGTTTGCTTCATGGCCTCATCTGTTGGGACTGTCTTATCTACTGCCCTGGACAATAAATCTGCTATATACATTTCCTTGCCTTTTTTGTATCTCACATTTAGATTGAACCGTTGTAGACGTAACAACATTCGCTGTAATCTTCGAGGCGCGGTTAAAATAGCTTTTTTGAAGATTACTTCTAGAGGCTTGTGGTCCGAATCTACATCAATGATTTCTCTTCCGCTAAGGTACTGATTGAACCTCTCACATGCAAATACAATGGCTAAGCACTCCTTCTCTATTTGCGCATAGTTACGTTCAGTTTTTGTAAGAGCCTTAGACGCGTACGCCACCGGTTGGTTATCTTGTAGGAGGGTAGCCCCTAGTCCATAATCACTTGCATCGCATTGTATAGTTACGGGTTTATTCACATTGTAATAGAGTAGAACTGGCGTAGTTGCTGCGAGACGTTTGATGTTTTGGAATGACTCTTCATGGATATCGTCCCACTGCCAATTGTCCTCTTCGATTCTTGTTGCATTCATAAGGTCCCTGAGTGGTTTAGATACATCTGACAGTTGTGGCAAGAATTTTGCTAAGTAATTTACAAACCCTATTACCCTTTGTGTTTCAGCTAGATTTGTGGGTCGTGGCATTTTGGAAATTGCTTCTGTTTTCTTAGGGTCTGCTTTAAGGCCTTTGTTAGTGAGTAGGTGACCAATGTAAGGTACTTCCGTCAGCCTAAGCTTTAATTTATCCTTGTTTAGCTTCAATCCTACTTGTCTTGCCCGTTGTAGAAGCTGAATTAGCTTTTCATCATGGTCTCTAAGGGCTTCTTCGTTTGTATTTCCACATCCAAATACTAGAATATCATCGGCTATCACTTCTATCCCATGTAATCCTTCTAAAAGCTCGTGCAGTCGACGCTGATACTCTTCAGGAGCAGACGATATGCCAAAAGGCAATCTTAACCATTTATATCTGCCAAATGGCGTCCAAAATGTTGTGAGGTCACTGCTAGCCTCATCCAACTTCACCTGGAGATATCCATCTTTGCTTTAGCTGCATGTAACTCTGGTAGAATCTCTTCTATTGTTGGCAGGAGATAGTGTGCTCTTTTTATACACTTGTTCAAGTCTTTTGGATCTAAACAAATTCTTAGTTTCTTGGGTGTCTTGACAATTACCATGCTACTGATCCACTCCGATGGTTTGGTCACTTTCCTTAGTATTCCGGCTTTTGTCATTTGATCTATTTTTTCTTTTACCTCCTTCTTCAGAGCTGCTGGTATTCTCCGTGGATGGTGTTTAACTGGGGTGGCAGACGTATCTATGACTATATGGTGTTCCCCTTCCAGACAGCCTAAACCTGTGAACACGTCCTTATAGTCACGTAAAATGCTTTCTTCTGATAAACTTACTTGATTTACCACTAACTGGGCTTTTTGTACCAGCTTGGCTTTTACTTCTATTAAGTTCATTTGTATACAGCTTTCAGCACCGATTAGTGGCTTATCTTTTCCTTCGATAATCTGGAAGCATAGTTGGAACTTTTTGTTAGAGTGCTCACACCACAGATCGGCATGCCCCAAAGTCGGCATTGTGTTGCCATTATAAAACCGCAATTTTATATTGTTTGCCGATATTTCGGGATTCTCGTTGCTACATAGAGCCTTGTAGTCGGAGTAATTCATTACATTACACGTTGCTCCACAATCAAGTTGGCAAATTATTTTTTTGTATTTACTTTTGCTGTCTTTGCGCATGAAGAGTTCCGAAAACAATTGCTTGGGTCTTTTATCGTGCTCGAGCATCCCAATGTGGTGTGTTTGGCCTAGTCAAAATATTTCTTCATTCGAAGCTTCGTCTTGAGAAGTAGCTTCTTGTACTATGTGTACGTTCTTTTGACGGCATACCTTTGCAAAGTGATTTTGTCTTCCACAATTTTCACATTTCTTTCCATAAGCTGGACACTTATTCTTGTCCCACTTGTGCTTGCCTCCACAGAACCTACATTTCTTTAAGACCGGAATGTCTGCTGTTGACTTGTCATTGGTCATAGGCCTAGATTTGTTCACATAATTTACCTGTTCTCCAGGGCTGTCGTCATTGCCCGATAGGTTTGCCATCTCTAGATCTATCTGTTCGGCTGCTCTGCATATCTCAATTGCACTTGTCAGGGTCAACTTAGGGTCTTTAAGTAACTTCTTTCTGAGAGTTTTATCCAGAACCCCCAGTACTAACTTATCTCTGATATTTTCATCGAGTACTCGTTGAGGTGTAAACTCACAGGAAGCTGCGAGCCTTCTCAGCTTGTTCACGTATTGAGACATACTCTCCCCAACACATTGCTTGGATGAGTAGAATACTGACCGTTCATATATTATATTTCGGAGTGGTTCGAAATTTTGTTGCAATGCATCAAGGATAGTTGTCACTTTCTTTGTCTGAGCAGGTGGCAAATCTAGGTTGTCTAATATTGCAGCACATTCACGTCCCATTATTATTCGTAATGTTGCAACACGAATCTTCTCATCCTTGCCTGCCATCTCACTAGCCACTTCATAATCTTCCCATTCTTTTCGGAACATCCGCCAGTTGCTAGCTATTGCATGTCTGTCTTCCAAGTTCATCTTGGCTGGCGGTGGTAAGTTGGCTGCCATTGTGTACTGTTTGGATATGGATACCCAGCTTGATACGCGCGTAGCTGCTTTCACACTGTTGCCGGGGCGGAACTAGCTTCACACGGTTGTAGGTTTCGTAGCCAACTTCACTCGATTACACGCAACACTAGGCCTAGGCGCGAAGAAAAGTCGCGTGCCAGAATTCTTTTCACTTGAATTCTGAATGAGCTGCGCAACGTCCGTTACAACCTTATAGCTCAATATGTAAAGAATATTAAATAGAATATGTATTTTCTACTTAGCTGTATCTCCCAATGCAAACGATCGTATAAAGAGATAGTTTATTGAGAGCCTACACTTCTGACACCATGTTTTAATTCTCTGTCAAGTTACACTGTCGCCAACTGCACTAACATAAATGTAGCTACATTGTAACATCAAGTAGCCAACATTGTAACAGGTAGTGATACTGTTATTTAGTTGGGACTATTTATCTACTAGTATGTTACTTTTAATTTAACTAGGAATGTCAATCGATTAATCATTTGATTCATATCAAATCGATCGCCTGGAATTGTTTGTTGGTTGGACCCAAAGGTAAGGAGAAGTATGTTCTGGGTGCCAACTAAAGTGGACAGATATGACGAAAGGGTTGAGCAAGTCAAATCTCAATTGTCATCATCTGTTTGTTTGGCCGCTTATTTTCTCTGTCAGCAGCTTACAGCCCAGATGGTTGTTAATGATGTATGCTAGATATTATGTCTTAGCAGTATTCCTATAGAAAAACAACCTTAAAAATTGCTCTACATTGTTTTAAGACACTTGTCTATTCTCGTGAAATCCGATATTTCTAATTGAAATCAAATTAATTTATAACTAGCCATCTCCTCTGTAGTTTTTTGTATAACACGTGTTCTTGGGAAACATGTTTGCCACGGGGGGGGGGAGAGGGGGAGAGTAGCTTCCCCTTTCCTTTCATAGTTCTTTGTATAATACATATTCTGATTAAGGGGGGGGGGGGGGAATTACCACATTTCCCTTGCCTCTGCATTAACAGATGGGGGGATTAATAGGAGGGGGGGTTGCCGCACCTCCCTCTTGCCTTTCCGTAGTATTCTTTTAATACATGTTTGAAGGGGGTTGTGGTTGTCGCACCCCACTTGCCTCTTCGTAGTTTTATGTTTTAAACTTAAAAGGTGCGAAAGGGGGCTTCCTTACCCGTCCGCAGGTCTTCATTTAATTATGTTTAAGGGGGGGAGGGGGGGTCACCCCTTTACCCTAGTCACAGACGGTACGGTCTCTGAGTTTGACGTAATGGGTGTCATGCAAGCTTTCCAAAGCGCTCGCTGTAAGATATGAACGACAGACAGTCGTCTTGAGGTGTTCTCTTTTCTTCCAAGTGCCAACCCCCTTTCATTATCAGGCCTTGGTACGATGCACTGTGCGCACTATTATGTATACGCTGAATGGTCACGGATGTATTCACCTTTCCTCGCTACTCAGGTCTGGGGATTCTCACTCAACTCATAAAGAAATGTATATTCATTTTATGTTCTACCCTTTTAGTTACAAGAACTCATCGTCTCGATGATATCACTTCAGTTTGTTGTTATGGTTGGCATTTACATTGGCAATACAACCGTAATGATTCAAATATTAGTAACTTTTTTAGCCCACGGAGTTTAGTTGTTCTTCACCACATCGTAGTTGTTTATCTGTTTCTCAATTGTAGTGTTTTCAAGATACTATCACGTGGTTCTCCTGGGCCTGTCTCCACCTTCTGGACTAGTTTGACAGTAGAAGGCTACGTGTCTTGCCGAGTGGCATTCTAGCCCGTATTAAAAATTTAAAACTACTTTTAAACGTGTGAATTGCTATTTGGATGTCGAAATTACGAAAACTGTGAGATTTTAACTGATTATTGTGTGTTTAACGACGTACTCGGCAGCTTAGGTCGCATCGCGGGGGTCGTCATAGATCAAGTGGGAGGAGTAGTCTTAAACAAATTATGAACTAAATTGGACACAGACCGCGTTTCAGCTGATACCAGTGGCGTGACGAGTAATTTTAAAATGGGTGGAGGGAGGGGTCACGAAAAGGCCTAAATCTACCGCCTCTGTTTGCGATGTTGGGCCCAGGGAAGAATAGACCCAGAGTGACTCTGCTAGTCGTAAGAGGCGACGAAAGGAGACCCTGTCCCTTTCCCCCCCACTGTCACTGAAGATTGCTCCTCCCACTTGGCCCTGCCCTCCCTTGCTGGACTCCCGTATGACGACCCACGCGACGTACAATGGATCTGATTCGGATGTGGCTTTATTCTTCATCATCATCTTCCTCATCTTCATTA
>OX246746.1:5821482-5871482 GCA_945910005.1 Isoperla grammatica | reverse complement strand
CTAATTACTCAAACGAACGTAATGAAAGAGTGGTGGGTGGTGTATATGTCAATCGGTATCAGCTGTTCTCTTGCCCACATCACGCGGATATGCGTTATGCGGGCTTCGCTTACTCACATAGTCTACAAGCATTTTAAAATAACGTTTTCCTGCTAATAACAACAAGCATAACGCAATGTAAATATTAATTGATTATTTTTTAATGTTGAAGTGTATATGGCTGTATTTTTCCCATGTATTTCTTTTTAAACTCAGTAAATTTTTGTAAAGAAAAAAACTATTAATGAAGTATTATTTGTTTTAAAAACGTTACAAAAATCATGTATGGATGGTTCTTTTGAGTGTAACCATTATGAGAATAACATGATTGAATGGTTGTTCGTCAGTTTCGATGTTGTACACGATTGAAAAAGTATAATACCAACTGTTAGCTGTTTCAATGGATTGACTAAGATAGGGGAATTGCTTAATCTTAAAGTCGGAATAACTCAAAAAAGGAAGGCCGGTGCCCCCGTCTTTGTTTTTTGATAATTGAAAAGAACATATAAAATAAAGGTTCTCTATTGGCAGATATAAACAAAACTAACAGAAACCTCACCTTGTTTGAGATAATTACGTGTATAGATCCTTGGTGCAACATTTCTTACACTACGCTTTTACGTGTATACTCTTGATTTGATAGAGGACGAGGGCATGTTAAGTTGCCGTGTATACTCTGACTTAATTGGCATTAGGTACTCTATTGGCAGATATTAAAAAAACTGACAGAAACCCCACCTTGTTTGAGAAAATTACGTGTATAGGTCCTTGGTGCACCATTTCTTACACTACGCTTTTACGTGTATACTCTTGATTTGCTAGAGGACGAGGGCATGGTAAGTTGCCTTGTAAACTCTGTCTTATTGACATTAGGTACTCTATTGGCAGATATAAACAAACCTGACAGAATCCCCACCTTGTTTGAGATAATTACGTGTATAGGTCCTTGGCGCAACATTTCTTACACTACGCTTTAACGTGTATACACTTGTTTTGATAGAGAACAAGGGCATGTTAAGTTGCCTTGTATACTCTGTCTTAATTGACATACGATCACTATAGTGTGTGTTGCGAATTAAAGAAAATATCATTATAAGTAAACTTTCAATAGATTGACGAAGATAGGGGAATTGCTTAATCTTCAAGTCGGAATAACTAAAAAAAGTAGGCCGGTGACCCCCGTTTTTGTTTTCAGATAATTCAAAAGCACACATATTTTAGTGTATGTTGGAAAATTTTAAGCAAAATATCATTATAAGTGACGTTTCAATGGATCGACGAAGATAGGGGAATTGCTTAATCTTTAAGTCGGAATAACTAAAAAAAGTAGGCCGGTGACGCCTGCTTTTCGTTTTGGATAATTCAAAGCACACATACTATAGTGTATGTTGCAAATTTAAGCAAAATATCATTATAAGTGAAGTTTCAATAGATCGACGAAGATAGGGGAATTGCTTAATCTTTAAGTCGGAATAACTAAAAAAAGTAGACCGGTGACCCCTGCTTTTGTTTTTGGATAATTCAAAAACACACATTCTTTAGTGTATGTTGCAAATTTAAGCCAAATATCATTATAAGTGAAGTTTCAGTGGATCGACGAAGATAGGGGAATTGCTTAATCTTTAAGTCGGAATAACTTAAAAAAGTAGGCCGGTGACCCCCGTCTTTGTTTTTTGATAATTGAAAAGCACATATACTTTAGTGTATGTTTCGAATTTCAGCCAAATATCATAATAAGTAAAGTTTCAATGGATTGACTAAGATAGGGGAATTGCTTAATCTTTTAGTCGGAATAACTCAAAATAGTAGGCCGGTGACCCCCGTTTTTGTTTTTAGATAATTCAAAAGCACACATACTTATTAGTGTAGGCTATGTTTCGAATTTCAGCCAAATATCATAATAAGTGAAGTTTCATTTAGCTCTGTAGTCTTCGTCCGCCTCGTATAGAAGCTACTCGTGCAATCACTGCAGCTAGCCAAGCTGTAGGGAAGAAGGACAGGGCTTACAATACAGCCTACCAAACCAACTAAATGTATTACGGAACTATTCCCAATAATTAATGTATCAACTCCAAGAAAGAGTGCTCGATATTTCTTTTTTCTTTTAGTGGTTCTTGTTGCTTTACGTCTCTATTATTAGAATAATGCTTCGAGAGACGATGAAGGGTGATGGATGAAGATGAAGGACAATTACAAAACAAACACATCTTATGCGGGATTCGAACTCACGTCCCTATAAACCATACGCTTAGGTCATACATTTACCTATAATCGATAATGCGATATGAAAGTGTGTACATCCAGATATGAGACTGTTTGTGTGCGTGTGCGTGTGCGTGTGCGTAAGTGCGTGAGTGTGCATGTGCGTGTGAGTGTGTGCGTGTGTGTGTGTGAGTGTGCGTGAGTGTGTGCGTGTGTGTATGTGCGTGAGTGTGCGTGTGAGTGTGTGTGTGTGTGAGTGTGCGTGAGTGTGTGCGTGAGTGTGCATGTGCGTGTGAGTGTGTGCGTAAGTGCGTGAGTGTCCATGTGCGTGTGAGTGTGTGTGTGTGAGTGTGCGTGAGTGTGCATGTGCGTGTGAGTGTGCATGTGCGTGTGTGTATGTGCGTGAGTGTGCGTGAGTGTGCATGTGCGTGTGAGTGTGCGTGAGTGTGCGTGTGAGTGTGTGCGTGAGTGTGCGTGAGTGTGCATGTGCGTGTGAGTGTGCGTGAGTGTGTGTGAGTGTGCGTGAGTGTGCGTGTGAGTGTGTGCGTGAGTGTGCGTGAGTGTGTGTGTGTGTGTGTGCATGTGCGTGTGAGTGTGCGTGAGTGTGCGTGTGAGTGTGTGCGTGAGTGTGCGTGAGTGTGCATGTGCGTGTGAGTGTGTGCGTGTGTGTGTGTGTGTGCATGTGCGTGTGAGTGTGCGTGAGTGTGCGTGAGTGTGTGCGTGAGTGTGTGTGAGTGTGCGTGAGTGTGCGTGTGTGAGTGTGCGTGAGTGTGCATGTGCGTGTGAGTGTGCATGTGCGTGTGTGTATGTGCGTGAGTGTGCGTGAGTATGCATGTGCATGTGCGTGTGAGTGTGCATGTGCGTGTGAGTGTGCGTGTGAGTGTGTGCGTGAGTGTGCATGTGCGTGTGAGTGTGTGCGTGTGTGTGTGTGAGTGTGCATGTGCGTGTGAGTGTGCGTGAGTGTGCGTGTGAGTGTGTGCGTGAGTGTGTGTGAGTGTGCGTGAGTGTGCGTGCGTGAGTGTGCGTGAGTGTGTGCGTGTGTGTGCGTGAGTGTGCATGTGCGTGTGAGTGTGTGCGTGAGTGTGTGCGTGAGTGTGTGTGTGAGTGTGTGCGTGAGTGTGCGTGAGTGTGTGTGCGTGTGCGTGAGTGTGCGTGCGTGAGTGTGCGTGAGTGGGTGTGCTCTAGGTACAGTCGCCGAGAAGGATGGGATTGTAGGTTACACCGACGAGACTAACAACTTGTGTTCCACTTTGTTCACCGACTGCTGTATGAGCGAGTGTGTACGTGTGCGTGTGCGTGTGCGTATGTGTGTCTGATGAGGATCTAACGGCTGCATTGAGAACCAGTCGCAATGCTCTCATTAATATAGGCAGCCGTTCACTCACTCTAAGACAATTGAAGCCATCATGTTATATTCTCGCACTATCGGCGTTGAGGATAATCACTACTTCCTTCTGGCATCTACCTACATAACATCTGTATGGTTGTCATCTCAAAAGTCAAGCGAATTAGATGCTATGTGGCACATCCCATATTTACGTCGTGCTTTATTGAAACCTTACAATGTTAATGAAGAGTTTTCAATGAACATACTAGGGTTCTAAAAATGGCTTCAAATGTCCGACTCCAAGGTCAGTTTCGGTTTCTGGTATTCTCGTTGAATTTGCAGTATTTAGTGAGTGACAGTTTGTGGATAGGGATGGATGTGGAATTAACTTCTCTTGCAACGAATGTTTACGCTGAAACTTGACGAATGGTGATTGGCTGATTGCACTTTCAGGACACTCTGCCGTCCGTGCTTTTTACTTTGGAGTTTGGGGTTTTGGAACATAAGGGGAGTGAATAGTTTGATTACGCATACATGAATTTATTGAAAACAAAACAATACATTTGGTAAACAAATATTTTATTAAATCATTATTTTTCGTACAAAAATAATGATTTTAGGTCTTGGCGTCCCAACGTTACTTATTTGCATCACAATACAAAAAACAAACATATGTTTTACGTTTAGAAATATTGTATCGAATGATATAAAGTAAGAGAACAAATTACAAAACTAGTTAGTTAAGTCTTTGTGTGCAATTGTTCGTTGTCCGGTTAGCTCTTCCACATGCTCGAGCAAACTGGACGAGTAACAACTTGATTATAATTAGTAGATAATAATTTAAGGTATTAGCATGATAAATATATGATCTGGTTTAGTAGAGTAGGAGGGAGTTACTGAATTATAAATTAATTAAATATAAGGTAGATGAGAGGAGAGGTGAAGATGATGCCCGATCTGTCCTTGACATTCACCGTTGATTACGAGGTGGGCGTTTACGATGGAAAATTTCCAACTTAAAATAACTGTGACTGTACTTACGAATAGGAATTGACTTCCAACTCGCTCCTAAGACTTCAATAAAAGCCAACCCCTTCAAGGGATCCGTGGCCACGTATTAAGCTTAAAATTTCTCATTGTAAAAAAAACCTTTGGCAACCAGTGGAAATCAAACCATATTCAACCCAAGTTGTTTCTCCAGTGGATCAGTTCCATTGAATTAATTGGCTACTTTGACGAACTCTGAGTTCTCGTACCCCCGATGGACGAACGTCGTGGTCGCTCCCTTGCGGTCTATCGCTCGGACCCTGACGAACAGGAAGGCGGCGACGAGGCAGGCGACGACCAGGACTAGCAGAAGCATCACAAGGCCAGCGACGAAGCTTGGGACGCTCATGCAGATGTTCTCGGGGTCGTGGGTGCTCGCGGACTGAATTACAACAGTCTCGTTGTTGGCGGCACCGTTGAGAGCGAAGTTGACGTCTCCGGGGGCGACCACCTGGATTATCCTCGAGGTGTTGACGTCGGTCATCTCCTGCGCCTCTCTCTTGTAGATGCGGGTGACGACGATCTGGGGGCTCCTTCTCTTGCGCGCACCCTGGAGCTCAACCTCCACGGACCGAGGGCGGCCGCCCAGAGATGACAGGTTGCTGTCAATACCGATCTCGTTGACGACTCCTCCCGTACGTTTCACGGTGGTGTAGAGGTTCTGGCGGCCGGGGGGTGGTGGGGGAGGGAGGTGGATGTCGTCGTCGTTGTCAGTGGGTGGCGGCGATGAAGGATTGGGTGGGTCGGAGGTAGAGCTCTGGGCCTGGGGAGCAGGGACCACGTCGGGCTTTGGCTCCGAGTATGAGCCGGAGGGTCCAGACGGATGACGGGGGTCGGGGAAGGCGGGCGCTCCGTATTCGGGTAGTGGGGGAGGTCCATACTCTGCGTGTAGGTTACCACCGCCTCCGTGTTGCTGAGGGGGTCCGTACTGATCTCCTAGACCTAATGGGGGAGGGCCGTACTCATGGCCGAGGTTACCACCGCACTTGGGCTCGGGGCAGTTGTAGCGACACACCTGGATCACGCACTGGAAGTGGACGTTCATGGAGTCGGGGAACTTGAAAGCCTGGAAGTAGGCGAAGCTGACCACAGATGCGGACGGTCCGAAGTTCTTGATCTTCTGGAACTTGGACATGATCTTTGGTCGCACAACGCAGCCGTACTGATCAACCAGCTGAATGGGGGCGCGTTTACCGTCATGGGCTACACAGTTGCGGACGAGCATGTCAAACTTATTCTCGTCATCCTTGATGGCCAAGACCATAGTCATAGTCTGTCCGATCTTGACGATGCCGCTGACTTCAGAGGCCCAAGGGCCCTTCCCGACCTGGATCTGCATCCAGCACTGCAGGTTGTCTCCGAGGAAGTTAGCGGTAACTGCGTGGAGCATGTCCACTTGGAAGGGTCGGAACGTGACTGCCTTCTCATAGAAGTCGTACCACGTACACCTGAGCTTGCGCGCCTGATCCCAGACCTCCTGGACGTAGGGGTCGTACTGGATGATGATCGTGTTCTCGACGTAGCTGCCACTGGGGGTAGGACCTCCACCGTACCCGCCGGAGTTGTGGTTAGCTGACGAGGACATCCCGCACGAGTTGAGGAAGATCTCGAAGGTCGCACTAAGGTGTCCAGTGCCCGGCTTGAGATGTACGCAGTGAGGATCACTGTAGAACCCTGGAAGCAAAGCGAACCACATTGCAATGATGGTACTACTACTAGACTAGTAGAGCAAAGTGCGCCGCGCGTACGAGCCGTGCTTACCTTTACTGAAGATCATGCCGTAGAAGGGACGATCAAACTCAATGTTGACTCGCATGTGCGTCTTCTCGCATTGCACTTGGAGATGCTTTATCTGAGGCATGTCAGGCGTGGCCAGTGGCCAAGGATCGTCCCCTCCTCCCTGGCCCAGGGGTGGTCCGTACACCCCTCTGTGCTCCAGGGGTAACGAGGCTGAGTCGAGGAGGGGCGCGTCGCCGCTCACGCCCTGGAACATTCATTTTACTTTTACCATCTATTATGTATTAATAATACAAGATATTTAGTTTGAAAAGATTTGCTCCAGCATAGATGTGCGCAACAATGGTCGTTTGTGTGCTTGCATAGCCGGGATTCGAACCCGGAACCTCTGTACTATTGTCCGTGGTAAAGGTTAGGTCATAGAAGCCGTTGCGACAAGTGAACAGCTACATTAGGCCTGAGATTTGTGTTCGCTCCCAGGCCTTAATTGAAGTACCGGTAACATCGTAAAAATAATGCTGTCAGATTTTAGATAGATAGACCTACAGCGTTATCTCCTAAATACTTTTTAATTATTCTACCCCATTAATTAAGAAAGGTCGATTGTGTGCTTTTTGCACGGTTAATTGACGTTAATAAAATATGAAATTATATGCATGCATTTTAATTACCGAAAAGATAATAACGTACGTTGAACTGTTGAAGTTACCAGTTTACAGTGGGCACAAGTTTACTACGTAGTGTTGTAAAAAGTACTGTTTGTTGAAAACTAATTCAATTACAGTTACAATCACTCAAAATAAAGAGTATTTTTATTTTATTTCAAAATGTGTTGCATCTATTTTCACTATGAAGCTAAGGGAGGAAGCAAAGTTTTTCCAGATAATCGTTTGACAGGTATAATAGTTTTTGTAGAAGCATGAACCTACCCATGACAGTTGACTAAACAGTTGTTTTTTAACTTTCCAGTAAATATGTTTTCCACAATATTTAAACTCGGATATATTTCATTACAAAACCTGTTATTGAAACGTAATTGTAACTAAAAATGAGTAAAATTACTCAAAAAGAAATTAAGTGCAAATTACTGGAAAATGAATGAATTACTTTTAGTCAATTACATTTCAAAACTGTCCATAAGGTAGACAACGTTTTTTGTATGTTGACCTATCAGACGAACTCGATTCAACAAACTCTTCCAATCACCTTAATGGATCTTACTTAGTAGAATGAAAATAAATCAGAGAAAAACGTTTTTGAATAAAACCTCGCCCTAAAGTGAAGTATACTTACGAAAATCGCTAGTAGTCCCAGGAGACACAGCGACCGCACGGCCTGTTTCGATCTCTTCATAGTAAAGAGCGGTTCTGGAACAATATGAGACAACACGTTTTAATTAGTTGCAGCCAATTTCACGTTTCTTTTTACTGCACAATTGAAACAATAACACTTGGTTCACATTGAACAGAACACTTCCCATAGTTGAACTAGTTCTTCCATAACAGCAGCACCCACTACAACTAGATGACAGTCACCATAGAGCTAGATCTAGGCCACAATGTGGCAGACTAGAGCTATGACTCCCTGTCATGGCCTCTACAGTAGACTAGATAGGCGGTCTCGAGCAGTCATTGCCTCTACAGTAGATAGGCGGTATCGAACTAAGACTACTGCAGTCATTGCCTCTACAGTAGATAAAGACTACCTGGAGTCAGGCCGTATTCCAAAGCTGCTAGTATAGACTCATTTTTGTGACTAACTAAAGTGGCCTCCTATCGACTACCTACCTGAGCTTTGGACATCTGTACTAGAGCACATTACGGCACTGCCTGCGTGACTAACATTCCTTATGTAAAGAAGGCTGAGATACCTCCCAGTTGTTGTTACACTTTGACTACACTTTGGCTACACTTAGAGGTCATGGTTAGCTCAAGTTTATCTTAAGTGTTAGAAACTGATTTTATACATTTGGAAGTAATAACATTAGTTCAATTGAACTTCAAATACGGTCAATTGTTCGCATTATTATTTGTATTACATTTAATTGACATCTCTGGAACAGCTTTACTGCGGTTGTCGGCCATTGTTAGTCTACTTGGAGCGATCAAGTCTACACTTTCGGCTCCTACCTCCTACAGACTAAATTTTCGACTACTTCAAGCTTTTGGGCGTATACTTCTGACGTCACGTCCGCTTATTTAGTATACCTGTGAGTACACTTCGCAGCTTTGGGACACGGGCTCATTGCCACTACAGTAGATATAAAGACTATACATGAAGTCATTGCCTCTACAGTAGATATAAAGACTACATGAAGTCATTGCCTCTACAGTAGATATAAAGACTACATGAAGTCATTGCCTCTACAGTAGATATAAAGATTACATGAAGTCATTGCCTCTACAGTAGATATAAAGACTACATGAAGTCATTGCCTCTACAGTAGATATAAAGACTACCTGCAGTCATTGCCTCTACAGTAGATATAAAGACTACCTGCAGTCATTGCCTCAAAGACTACATGCAGTCATTGCCTCTACAGTAGATATAAAGACTACATGCAGTCATTGCCTCTACAGTAGATATAAGGACTACATGCAGTCATTGCCTCTACAGTAGGTAGGCGGTCTCAAAGTTAGACAGTTCATAGATGATAACTGTGTTTTATTCACTTTGCACAGGATAATAAAAAGCTGCGCTAATAATGAGCGTCGGGCCAGTGTGCACGTCCCTTCACGTTGGGATGATTCCAAGCGATTTCGCGAGGAAAAGAATGTTTCCATTCTGGATTTCTTACACTCAAGATTAGTGTTAAACGACGTACTCGACAACTAGGTCATATTACATCGGGTTCTTATTCAAATTACAGATGATCGAGCGATGACTATCTTAGATGTTAACGCAAAATATAATTCATACTTCCTACCTATTCCGTGACACAGTGGATGTGTTTTTTCAGTCGACAAGATGATCTGTTACGAAGCTTTCTGTCAATTGTGGTTTAGTATTGACGCTCCACGAAAAGGACGAAGGAATTCTAAAATCAGGATTATGATTTCGTAATAAGAGTAACTCCGACTGGCTAAGATATCTTGCAGGCATTGTTTTGTGTTTCACACGCTGAGCAATGATGCATAATAGTCGTCCTACTGTACAATCTGTCTGTTACAACGCAAACAAACTATTAGCCTACTCCTTCAAGTGCGTTCGGCAGTAGGAGCTTTACAGATGACAGATGTATTGGTTTTCTACTAATTAGTCTTAAACTAGTACTAGGATTATTATAAATAATAAATATTTACCTACTTGTAGGAATATCTACGTATGGGGCTTAAAAATAATATACACTTTTTTTTAAACATTTTTCGTTTCGATGAAAGTAATTTATTTTTATAAATCAAAAAGGTGTATATTCTTTTGTATACATATTTTTCATAAAAATTCTTCTATCCATACGTAGATAAGGCATTTCTGTACAAGTAGACAAATATTTATAATAACTCTGCTATTGGTTGAATCGTAATTATTGAACTAGCAATTGCAAGCATCAAAACCACCGCCGAACGCTCGTAAAATAGCTTGAAATGTACTTCTTAGATTACTACTATCAACTAACGCCGAATTAAAATGTTAATATAATTTCTGAGCGTATTTTTTAAAAACTACGAATTTTACACAATGTCAAACACATATTGGACTAGGCTATTAAAGAATCAATTTCCCTCTGGTCACTCTCTCAATTAGTTGCGAATGTCTTCTCCTCCCAACTAGCAGGTCGAGTTCAGGGCAGACGTGATGCGAGGTGCGACCACAACTACGTCAAAATGGGGCTATTGTGGTCTCGCCACGCACAAAAAACAGACGTAGAAGTTCACTAGTGTAGCTTCCTTGTACGATATGTGTTTGTGGTGAGACAGAACAGATATGATCGACAAACAACAGAACGAGAACGTCTAAACGATATCTCAACATGTCGGATGTCAATATGCAATGTTCAGTAATCATCGTTTTGATATGAGAATATTCTTAAGGCTCGTCCACACAAAAACATAAGACATAAGATTTAAGGTTTAACGCATAGTCGTAACATTGGAACATAGGAAACACGTACTAACGTTCACACAAATGTTTAAGCATAAGCACAAGCATAAGCGTAAGCATAACGCATAAGAAAGTTGAACAATGTTCAACTTTATGCTTAAACCTTAAAACAACGCACGAAAAACTTGAGTCAAAGAAGCATCTACTTCAAAAGGTTATGACTACCACAGTCATGTAGTGGCCTACGTCACCGAATAATAATAATAATATATATATAATAATATATAGAATAATTATGTTGTACAGTATTCGGCCGCAACCTCCAAAGAACTTCAACGAGTGCCATGCCTTCTCATAAACTCTTTGTGCTTACGTTTGTATGTGTACCGGAGCCCTTATGCGTTAAACCTTAATCCTTAAAACTACGCTTATGCTTATGCTTATGTTTTTGTGTGGACTCGCCTTTAATCAAGTATCCGAAATGTATGTATCAAGGAAAGTACAGAACAAGAATTTGCTCTAACAATCTTTTCTGCGTTCATTTTATATCCGATATGGTTACTAATCGTTATTTCTTATCTCTCTACGCTGCACATTGATGTGTAAATAAGTGTGTTCCAAAAAATAAACCGGTGAGAGCAGGAGAGTTGTTATAATTAAGACATGTTCTGTCTGAGCCTTGGTTTGCCTATGTCACATGGCGAATAATGCAGATTGTAATAGTTTAAATACAGTATTCTTCGCGTAAATAATGTTGTGCTGTCACAACCATGCTTGAAAACCTTCCGGTAGAAGCGTACCTAGAAGTGCGTCTGCCTGGGCACAGTAGAGTTTGAAAATGTTTGGCAATTGCAACTATCATAATCATATTCGAAAAGAATTTCACGAGGTAATGTTGCGTTCTACACTTAAACTGTCTGAACTTAGCTGAACTAGCTCTGCGTTCTACACTTGCACTATCTGAACTTAGCTGAACTAGCCCTGCGTTCTACACTTGCACTGTCTGAACTAAGCTAAACTAACCTTGCGTTCTACACTTGCACTGTCTGAACTTAGCTGAACTAACCCTGCGTTCTACACTTGCACTATCTGAACTAAGCTAAACTAACCCTGCGTTCTACACTTGCACTGTCTGAACTTAGCTGAACTAGCCCTGCGTTCTACACTTGCACTGTCTGAACTTAGCTGAACTAACCCTGCGTTCTACACTTGCACTATCTGAACTAAGCTAAACTAACCCTGCGTTCTACACTTGCACTGTCTGAACTTAGCTGAACTAGCCCTGCGTTCTACACTTGCACTGTCTGAACTTAGCTGAACTAGCCCTGCGTTCTACACTTGCACTGTCTGAACTTAGCTGAACTAACTATGCATGTTATACTAATGCTGTGTCTGAACTGAACCGACTATGAGTGTTACACTTCTATGCATGTCTGAACTGAACCGACTATGAGTGTTACACTTCTATGCATGTCTGCTTGCTACTTTCAACGCATCACATCATGCGCAACGTACATGCGCCTAGCTGCGAATAGTCTTGCTGATCAGATGCTAGAAAGTTTTTAGTATGAGATAAGCGCCCATATTTATGGGCAACGATACTGTTGCTCAAACTTTGGCTTCTATCAAAGGTTACTGAGTTGCTCCTACTTCGAAATGGGTTTTGGTTAAATGTTGATTGCTTTAAATGAATCTAGAATTATTTTCACCAAATGTTGTAGGTTTTAAATTGCAATTTTCTCGGAACATTTTTACTGTGGGTAGTTCTTACTTGACATGTGAGGTTCTCAAGTGGGTATAAGAATTCATTACTAAAAGCGTGCATAGCTAACTGTAAGAGGGTGTATGACAATAATTTATAACGAACTATAATCGTCAAAATAACTTAACTATAAGCGTGTGTATAAGAATGTTTAACGATCTATAAGCGAGCACAATGTACCGAAAATCACGTTTATAAGTATGTATAACGAACTATAAAGCCCCAACCACAATTATCGGTATCGCAATTCAAATCTGGAAATCGTGGAAAAATCTTAGTTCTTATGGCTGTGTTCACAACTAAATCGTAATGCCTTAATGATTTAGCATGAGAAAATGTACGATTGCGATGCCGACAATTTTGGTTATATGAATGTATAACTAACTATGATGGTAAGGGAGCATAGCGTTACTATAAGCGTGTACATATGAATGTATAACAAACTATAAGCGAGCATAGCGTAACATAAGCGTGTGTATGAATGTATGTCGAACTATAAGCGAGCATAGCGTAACATAAGCGTGTGTATATGAATGTATAACGAACTATCAGCGAGCATAGCGTAACATAAGCGTGTGTATGAATGTATGTCGAACTATAAGCGAGCATAGCGTAACATAAGCGTGTGTATATTAATGTATAACGAACTATAAGCGAGCATAGCGTAACATAAGCGTGTGTATATGAATGTATGTCGAACTATAAGCGAGCATAGTTTCACATAAGCGTGTGTATATGAATGTATAACGAACTATAAGCGAGCATAGCTTCACATAAGCGTGTGTATATGAATGTATGTCGAACTATAAGCGAGCATAGTTTCACATAAGCGTGTGTATATGAATGTATAACGAACTATAAGCGAGCATAGCGTAACATAAGCGTGTACATATGAATGTATAACGAACTATATGCGAGCATAGCTTCACATAAGCCTGTATAACGAACGTATACGAATGTATATCGAACTACATATGTGTGTATATGAGTGTATAACGAACTATAAGCGTGTGTATATGAATGTATAACGAACTATAAGCGAGCATAGCTTCACATAAGCGTGTGTATATGAATGTATGTCGAACTATAAGCGAGCATAGCGTAACATAAGCGTGTGTATAATGTATATGAATGTATAACGAACTATAAGCGAGCATAGCGTAACATAAGCGTGTGTATGAATGTATGTCGAACTATAAGCGAGCATAGCGTAACATAAGCGTGTGTATATGAATGTATAACGAACTATAAGCGAGCATAGCGTAACATAAGCGTGTGTATGAATGTATGTCGAACTATAAGCGAGCATAGCGTAACATAAGCGTGTGTATATGAATGTATAACGAACTATAAGCGAGCATAGCGTAACATAAGCGTGTACATATGAATGTATAACGAACTATATGCGAGCATAGCTTCACATAAGCCTGTATAACGAACGTATACGAATGTATATCGAACTACATATGTGTGTATATGAGTGTATAACGAACTATAAGCGTGTGTATATGAAAGTATAACGAACTATAAGCGAGCATAGCTTCACATAAGCGTGTACATATGAATGTATAACGAACGTATACGAATGTATATCGAACTACATATGTGTGTATATGAATGTAAACGAACTATGAGCGTGTGCATATGAATCTATAACGGACTACATATGTGTGTATATGAATGTATAACGAAGTATAAGCGTGTGTATATGAATGTATAACGAACTATAAGCATGGACGTACTATATGAGCTAAGAAGTAATCCGTATATCATATTGCATGAGAAGCTAGTGGTTCGTCCCAGCTCCCACAAGTGTCGTATTCATTGTTTGAGGGTTTATTGATGTTATAACATTACTATGTTGCCACCGAATGCGGATGAGATAGTTGGGCTGTATGCAGACGTTTACAACTGTAATTCTCAGCAAATACTTGTTCAGTTAAAATGATAATGGAGCTTGCGGTCGGCGAAACGTGGAGCATTATGACCTGATTGTTCCAATATCACTAGACTAGTACGTCGAACAACTGAAGCTTCTGATTGGACGGGTTGAAGAGACAAGGCACGACCGGAAGGTAATGCGCCCCTACAATCCATTGAGGGAGACCGGTGAAGACTGGCCAACCGTGGCCATGCACACAAGACACGCAGGAAACAGAAGCCCGAACTTCACCGGAAACTCATGCGTTCCGTTTATCTACTTACGGACACACCAAAGAGCTGTATTCCAACCTTCAGCCGATCACTAATCCACCAAGTGATCCAATAATCATATTGGATGACAACGCGAGTAGGTAATCCATCTTACTTCGATAGGTATCACTGGGATGAAACGATGAAACGTAGGCGCGAATTTGAATCGATGAAGTTTTAAATGATTCGAATTGGGATTGCTTGTATGGCAAACTAGTACTGAAATTGAAGTGATAAGTGATTATCAACAGAATGACGAGTGACAAATAAATACGATTCTCTACGGATGTAACTTCGAATAATAAATTAATTTCCCTCCACTTACCAAGCAAACAATCCTATAAGTATCACTAGAATGTTGTGTGGTCCATATTCTAACGTCACAGCGGGGTTTACGTACGAGATTACTTTGAGATGAATGTTGGAGCGCAGCTCATGTGATGAATGAATTTACGAATGAATGAATGAGTGAATTTAAATGTATGTCTATGTAGGTACTTGTATTAATGCAATTACAGCTTTAGGCTCAGTGCGTGTTTCTAAAGCTGTTGGAGTCGGTTACAGTAGTAGGGGGTGGGGGTGGGGGTTGGGGTGGGGGGTCTTACTATAATAAAACAAGATATTTCTCAATAGAAAAACTTCAAATTGTAGCAAACCTTTCCTAAAAACAAAAAACTTTTGTATTTACACCAAATTATTGACAATTCCAATATCTAAAAACACTTTTCGGCATTCGTAGTATAATCCAATATTTAGTCGATACACACTTGTTTCACTGCATGGCCAAGAACACAGAACCACAACACTGCACTTCCACCCTCGTCACACTGCACACTCACTTTTTGTCTAAAAGATTAATGATCGCAATTGTTCAAGAAGTCAAGAAGACGAGCTACTATCCATCCCACAGCGCTGAACGTGGGTCGTGAGTACTGTCTGTCGAGGGACGTCGACGCTACTGGCCGGCAAGTGCGGCTGTTGATGGCTATTATCCTAGGGTTTACTAACCTACTCTCTAAGAAGGATGCATGGTAGGGGTCTGACCCACTTTCCCCATCTGCCAAGCCTACCTGCGGCCAGGCGGGCGTACCGTTACTTCCTCAGTCGTACACACTGTCGCTTTCAGTGGGCGCTATACTCTACTCCGCTTCGGCCATCGATGGACGCTCAAGACATTGCGCCCCGCATCCTTGCAACGGGGAGGAACCCGCACTTGTACCACACAACTTTCTACCGGAACCATGCTGGCTCCCCCATCATCCATCAGACGTCTATCCCCAACACCCCCCCTGGTAGCCCTTCGTTTTACCTTCTATGACTGGGGAAGTGCGTAATAGTCATTCGCCTTCATCTACCCCCCCCCCATAGCATAGCATGATGGCGAGGAGTCAGTGACATAAGACGTACCTGCTACAAAAATCATAATCATCCTATCATCAGACAGAGAGCTGTTTTAATTGATGCAACATATTGCAGTTCCAGACTATTTGACTATTCGGATCCACGCAGACGTTTTGCCAATGCACAATGCACTTATTTTTTCTAGAACACTTCTAGGCCTAACACAATTCATTGAAATTCTAATGGTTCAATTACGCTCAGAGCAGTGCATATCTAGGTCATATGAAATTAATGAAAACATTTCTATTCTTGTTTTCTGTCGTGTAAGCCTAAAGACGGAACGGAACGGAGGACGTATGAACGGCGAGTGGGCCTACTTCTCCATGCGAAGCAGCTAGATAGGTAGACAGAATACCGGTACTTGTTATGCACTCAAATTAACAGATATGCGGCGTCAATGAGTTCTCGTTGTGTGACAGCTAAGACGAGGCTCATCGTACGAGCCTTGGAGGTCAGGCTTTGTTTTAGTCGCTCTCGGGCACGTGGGAGAGTAGGTAGTTCACATCCCAGATTGTGGGTGGCTCACTTTGCGTGCACGCATTGTTTATCCTAAACGACAGCAAGCGCTTCACCCAGTGGTGTCATCTGAACAGCATTACAATGCCCCCGGTCAGCGAGGGGCGAGGGGGCAAAGCCGCACAAATTGTGGGATTTCTTTAAAATTGTAATTTGTAGCATTTTACGAGTTTTATGAGAGATTTCGTTTCATTATTATTTTTTATTATTTTCGTCAGTTAGGTCATCGACGTCGGTCTTTTAGTCACCTCTTACGACAGGCAGAGCTACCCTGGACCACTTCTACCCCGGGACCAGAAGGGGAATGGCTTTATTCGTAGCATACGCCGTAACAGCGTAGCCTACTTGTAAGTATAGTTAGGTATACTTGCTTAGGTATATCCCTTGTAGCCGCGTATACAATCTATGCCAACATTGCATGCATGTAATTAAAAAATAAAAAGTAAAAAAATAGCCACAAACCCGCGCATACACATTAGTACGCGCCCATACATATTACGACGCGCACATGGGCATCTTCCACCTTCAACGCATCAACGAAAGTCCATCCGTTTGCTTCTTTCACTTGACTCTAGTGAATCTGTTGCTAAATGCTATGATTGACACCACAAAACAGATTACATCCCATTAAATTTCTATACATTTTCCGTGTCTACTCTATTCTTTGTTTGCATTGTATCTAAAAGAATGGTAATTGTGTGGAATGTAAGTGTTGTCGCAGTGAGTACGCTAGCGCGCACAACGTTTCAGAAGACCCCCGCGCCAGCGCATTATGCACAGATTGACGAGATGTAGACGCGATCGTGCATCGGGCACCTTCGGTTGAAACATCCGGCACGACATGAAAACCTGTTGAAGCTGATGTCAAATGTCAGTCGGTGCCTCGCGCTGAGGACGGGGTCATAGTGTCTTCATCTTCGTCCTCGTCCTCATTTACTACCAACCCCCGGTCCTTATTTTACAGTCACCGAGAGAGTAAGACATGAGACTGTTCGGTTTGATTCCGGCCACCGGCAATTCTGACCGAAGGGTTTTTCCGAGGTTTTCCTCAGTCGTAAAGGAGATTGAGTCATACTATCAGCCCTTGGACATTCCTTCCCAACTATCCAAAATTCGAATATACCTGAAGAGGGGCACATCTGGTATAGTTGTGTGCACCCAATAACAGCTGTATTCCTACGAGAACTTATTTTTGTTATTTTACAATTACGTTCACATTTGATACATTTTTACCCTCGTATTCTACACTCAACACCCGTCGGTCAAGAGTATGACAGAAACCTATGCCTTAACATGTATTGTGCCTTGTTACATGATATCTCGAGGATGCTTCAAGTCATGGCGATTTAGTTTTCTATCAGCTAAATGATGAATTTGAAGACTTTAAAATGTTGTAATTGTTATTTCTTTATTAATCAATACATAGAAAGTTTTTTTGAATCACTTTTTCATTACTGAATGATTCTCATGATATGAATAAAAACGTAAAGTTGTTTTAGCGCGCTAATGAGTAACAACAATGAGCAGCCATGTTATTGATGTGTACTGGAAGGACTAAGGCAGTGGCGTATACACGGGGGGGGAGGGGGGGGACAAAACCCCCCCCCTTTTGCAAAGGAAACATGGAAAATGACCGTTTACATTTCAATAGACAGATGTTTTACTTTATAATTATTGTATATTGTTGTAATTAAAAACAAAAGCAATAAGAAAAAATATTCAAATTATTGATTGAGGTTCCTTTTATTAGAGGTGCTAAGGAAAACATGTGTTGCCAGAAACTGAGTATTCTTGTTTCAGTTGGCCGCTGTAAAACGCACAGATTTGCACTAAAATTACCTTGACGAGGTTTTTTTTGGGGGGCAAGCCCCCCGGAACCTCAATTATGTTTCGGCTCCACTCTCTATAATATGGGTTGAAAACCCCCCCCTTTCCCAATTCCTGAATACGCCACTGGACTAAGGAGTGTTCTGTTCCCGCGAACGGTCTAAACTGAACGCGAGGAGAGAATGTGATGATTGAGACCCAGTTCAAGTGGAAACCGAGTAGTATCGACGCATCGTGCCAAGCGTGTAACTCAACACGTAATACCGGCGCACGTGTGGGGCTCCCTCATAATATGTACGGCCAACTAACATGCGGAACCCTCGATCTATGCCAAAAACAGAAAACCATACTAAAATATATCATCGCCTACAGAGAAGTTAGTGTATAGCCTATTCCTCATGCATGTTTCTTTATTCCATTATAAATAGTTTCGTTTTACTAATGCCCTTATTTAACTTTTGTAATGTATTGTTGCAAAGACGGAGATATTTATTTGAACAAAGAAACATTCATAAAAAGAGAACAACATTCACTAAGGGATGACATTTTGGTTTACATTGTTAAATTTTTTTGAAGTACTTAACATACGGGGGTGGCTGACCTGAGGAGATGTTAGGTGTGAGAGCGTAGTGCCTGTTCCTGTTCCTGTCCGGTGTGTTTCAATACCGGGGTCACAGGACGGATTAGGTTCGGCATTCGTATTGATTGAAGAAGATTTTTATATTTTATTCTATTGAGGTGTATTCCGGGTACAACCGTGTCAAAAGGTGGAGAAAATCCAACGGTTCGGCCATATTACAATTGGCTTCTGCGTGAAGAGTGTAGATACCAGAATGCTAAAACCTTTCAAACAGGGACGCCTGCACCGTGTTAGTGATCGGTATCGCAGAAGCATTGTCAAATGCATCGTTTGTTTCTATATTGAAAAATCCTCTATTATGAATTGTTGCAATAATTTCAATAATGGAGTAATTCATAACCAGTGAATACTATAAATATAGCGTTATGGTTTATGTTAGCTCTTTGTCTAGATAGCTCCAGTTAGTGTTACTAAATGTGCAGAACAGGCAGACGAGAGTCAGTTTACCCATGTCTAATGAACTTTCTCAAGTTTTTGCGTCAAGACTCGTTTTTGTCTGTTTTTTGTGGCCTCCCGCAGCGGATCCGGATGAAGTGGGCGCGAGAGTGATGGATGCGGAACCGTCAAGCGGCATTTTTACTTTTTAAATCTGCGCTTGTACACCTCAAAAAACATAATGCCATTTGTTGAGGTATATTGTTTTCTATGAGTTATAAGTAAACAACGGTATAACGACTACATTTCTTTATACAAATAGCAGTGTAATTGACTAATTGGTAGCCCACACTGACGTACGAGGTGGTTTTTAGATGAGGTTATTGTTGTAGCTTTGTTAATAAAACCAGAGTGATTACAGATTACTTAATGGATGGTTATTCCCCTCCTGCGCAAACGTGAGCGTTCAGTGATATTTAGAAGTTGAGAATTGTTTTCTTAGTCAAACAAAATAGTGAAATTTCGTCCTTCAGGCACCGATGAAACAGTGGGTAAAGTGCGTGAAATGTGTCTTTGTGTTGTCACAATAGAAGTGTTCGTAGACTGGGCAGAGTCACGATTATAGAAGAGACTTTTATTACACAATGTGATTGCAAGACAGCCCTCTGTTTTCATCTTCAGGGGCTTTTACGGTTTACCGCCAACATTGTTTTACGTCACGTAAAGTTTCGCGAGAAATTCATGCTGGCGATTAACAATAATTGTTATTATTAGAGTTAAAATACATTCTCCAGGGCAGGGCAAGTATTATCGGGGCATATTATAGTGTATAGTTTTGTTTTTGTTATCTCGGGTATAGAGAGGAAGAGTATATTTTTACCCGTGGATGAAAAAAAAACCTAAAATACCTTATAACGTAGCCAACGGGCCAACGTAGGTATTTATGCATTTTAATCACAGTAGAAATTATAGCTTACTAGAATTTTTAAGTTTTGTTATGTATGCGTGATTTTATTATTTGTTTTACGAATATGTATCTCTCAAGATTGCTGGGTGACGTTTTCCCAAATGCCCGGCCAGGAGGGTACATAAGCTTGTAACCTTTGTAATTCTTAAGTAATATTTAAATGTGTAAAAAGGTGCATGTACGGTTTACTATCTATCTAAAGGCATTTCAAGTCGCTAAAAAACTAAATAAAAAATTAATGTCGGTAGTTTGACTGGTCAGCGTTTCAGTTTCAAAGTAAAAGATGTTAGCAAAGTGCAAACGGTGCCCAGGAAACCAGTCTCATCCCAGCGTTGAAGCGCATGCGCGGTCGCTCCTCAAGAGATGCCGGATTTTCTACTTTCTAAATACGGACAATTTAGTTCAACAATGCGCTAGGCTAGAGAAACCAAACTAGAGCGCAGCGAATACAATCATACAATGTCCCCCCATCGCATAAAATCTATGAAAATACCAGAGTTCCGCTTTCTAGAAGTAATAATAGGTTTACAACGACAAGTTGACTTTCTTAGCATGTTAGGGTTTACTCGGCGCGACAATAATCAGCTTAACAAGCGAGACAGCATCTGATAAAACAACGAGACACTCTACAGACAGACTGATGTTTTCATTCGAAACAGTATTGTTGAATTCAAATTGACTCTCTATTTCGGGTCCCTTACAGCCTTCGTCAAGCAGCTACTCAACGTGGTCCAGGGCGCAACACTAGTCTCCGTCATATTAACTTACTTTCTCAAAAATCAATAATTATTATGATTATAAAATTAATGAAAATCAATATTTTATGAGACCTTCCCATTTTCTGCGAGCAAGACTAAACACGTTCGAGTCGATTTAGGGGAGTTGGAGAAGAATGGGGGGGGGGGGAGGAACGGATACCGCCTTCATCATGCGACACTGTTCTTCACACTTGTAGACACGAAATGTATAAAATGGAATGTACTATAATTTGTGGAAAATGCAAGTTAAAAACCACGAAAAAGAGAGCACAAACTGGCGACAACAATTTGAAAACGTTTCGTTCCGTGATGCGCGAATCAACATCAATGTCAAAAAGCGTAGCAGCTTGATGATAACACGTAATTCTATGTGATTACAATGTTAGTGTTGTAACGCAATAATATTTTGAGTGTTATTGGGAACGCAAGGCAAGATCTGGAAGTAGACCAGTGGTATGCAGACTATCTAAGCGAGCAAGCTCAATCAGGCCATAACCTAGATGGAGCCACCTGGTCTGGTGTGAAATAACAACACATTTAATGAGCCTCAAACTTTTCGTGATGAATCACATTTCAATTGAGTTTTGTAAGTCATTTGCTTAATTTCAGAGATGATTAGTATGCTTGAACCTGTCAGCAAGCGGGCCTAGTTGTTTCCGGTAACAGTCCCGCCTAGCATTTCGAAACTTGAAGGAAAAAACTAGCTTTTACTGTGAAACGACCTACAAATCAGTAGTATTGGTTCTAGCGCTGCTGGGTAGCCATAAACTATCGTGCACTTGAACTGCAATTATCTCAATCACATAACAATCAAGATAGTTATGTCAATTGAAACTTCCTTCATCTGAATGGAAGTGTTAGTGTGATTTTTGGACTCCAGACAATAAAGTGTATTAACTACAAACATCTAAATTCAAAATTTCAAACTAATGCGCCGTTTCCACTAATGTTAACATTATACTTGTCAACTGTCTGAAGAATGCTTCAAAATGATGGACGTTTTGGTTCCGGCAACATAAAACGCTTTTTGTGTGTACAAAAGAATACTACAGAATGGAGTAATTAATTGTCGCTATAATCTAATAGGGATTAGTGTAGGAACTGCTGGAGGAAATGTGAACTGAACGTAGGAATGTGGTTTAAGCTTCCGTTATACGGGAGATACTGTGTTCTGTTTTAGCTCTCATAATAAAACTATACTACCTTAGCCCAAATTTGCATTGCTAATTGAAACAGCTGTAGTTTTGTTATATTGTTGCATTGTCGTCTTTGTTGTTCTTTCTTCTGACATTATTATTTTCAAATTAATTTGTATTCTTGACATGAGTATCATTATTTGAGTAACTATTATTGGCCGTGTGTGCCAAAATGGCAGTGACGTCTCAAAGGGAAATCACGCTACCGCGAATCCATTTAAAAAGGTCACACTGCAGCAAACAAAGCACAATGCATAATGATAGATAGATTAGATGGCTTTCTGATAAATCTAATATGTAGCCCTCGTTCTTATAAATGACTGAGCGGTTATTTACTATGGGAAATCATGAGTCGTATTAATAAATAAATATATGTTTAATGTCTACCTTTCTAGCTACTATTAACTATTTTATAATGAGTGCTGTGACTGCTATTAAGTCACAGTTTAATTTACACGAGTGGTATTAATTGTTTATAATTTTTTCGATGGAATGTGTTCTGATTATTGTAAATCGAACAACCTCGTCAAATTGTGCAGTGTTTGGGCATTTTGACCTACATCATATAAAAATGTGTTTTATTTTTACAAGGAATAGCTATCACTGTTTAGATTCTTTCACAAAGCCTTCAAATCCGTTCAGCAATTATTGACAAATCATTGAAATCAATTATTATTGTTCTGCACTTTTCTTGTAAATAAATACCAGTAACTTTGAGGATCGTTTAACAAACTGTTAAAAAACTGACGAGTTCAAAACACAACACAACAATTGAGTTTGTAGTTTTGCACCCTTTATATAGAACAACACCGACATTACGGATATACCATTATCATTATCACCCAAGGTTACGTTACACGTTTTGAACACAGGTGCATTAGGTTGGTCTCCCGCAACGTGTAATGCAATCTTAGTAATAATATTTCATTAGCAAAGATATTATGTTACAATGGTGCCAGCTCGCAGTGCGAAGTACAAAGATTTACTCATTTTTACTTAGAATTCTGTAGAAATCATATATTTGAATTATTAACAATCTCCAGTAACTCAATTCGATAGATGGGTGGGAGCTTAGTTCGTGCGTTTCTTGCAGTGGTCTACTTACAACTCCTACTTGCTTGCTGAACGTGTTTTCAAACCGCCTGACAAAAGCAATCCTCGATGCAAGTCTAGTATAATCTTCGATCTAGTATATACAAATCACTCTCATATGGCCGGTACAATTGAGGCGCTTATATGTAATGCTCAATACTATCGACCAACACTCGCAGACGACAAAAATGGATATTATTGACGTCTATAGTTCAAAATAATTTTATAGTCTGATACAAAAATAATAATGAACATAACTACACATGTGAATTAATTATATTTTAAATAGTATTCCAATATATTTTCATTTTTGTATGTGATCAAGTTCATAAAGCTTCGTGTGGGTTGTTATTAGTTTTCTATGCAAATATGGGTTATGTCCCTTAGCAAGAAAACGTGCAAAATGATTTTCACTAAAAATGCCAGCATTCAAGTACGTTATTGAATTAAAGTTAAAGAACAGCCTAATTAGTTGAGCCTAGTTCGAGTACAATGCACAATGTATTGTGTGTCTCGGAACAACGAAGCTGAACCACATCAACTAGTTGTTGTCGTCGTGGTTGTGGTTGTGGTTGTGGTTGTAGTTGTGGTTGTGGTTAGAGCGAGCTAACGCTTAAGTTAATCAATAATCTGAAAACTGACTGACTGGAGGAAGAGCTTTCTTACAACCCTTTCATTTCAGAATCATTTTCATAATAATTTAATACAATTAAACTTTAAATTATATTGACAACACACACATTTTTAATTTCAAAAATAGATGTAAAAAGAGTCAAATTTAAAATAATTTTGGGAAAATTTGAATTTTGAATGACTCGAAACCTTTCTTTGTTAGCATACGCACTTTTGTGGTCACAATGCGTGCTTGAAAGAAAATCGTTAGATAATTTAATACCAAATAATTCTTGACACTTTGTAAATATATTTACTATTTAGTCTCTTCTCTGTCCTTTTTTATATTCTCGCGTTTTGTAACTTCTTTGCTAAAGATAAAACCCACGACACAGGAGTGTTATTGCTTTGCACCGCTTCCGACTGTCACCCTTACCACGTTGCGTGTTGCTGTTGCATCGTTACCAATAAAACTATTACCAATTAGGCCATTCAAGTGAATTTCTGCTCTGTTATCTGTCATGGCTATGATTGTGTTGTGCGCCGGTCATCACTGGCCGTGAACATTGAACACTACATCCATGGGGCGTGAACAATTGAACATATTAGAGACAGTGGGTCCAAAGCAAAGTATCCGAACTGCCATTATCCAAGACAATTTGGAAAATAAAAATGGGTTTACGTAAGTTTTTTTTTTTAGATACGTTACAAATAAAATGTCCGATGTCGTGAAAGTATAACAGATTTACGGTTCGTTGAATTTACAAAGTGTGTGTTGGGTCGTGACTCAATGGATTCATACTGAATAAAAAAAAATAAAAAAATCTATTTTTTGCTATATTTACATTAAATACAATTTACTCAAGATTGATTGTTGATCGATTAGTTCAACTTTTGATTAAAGTGTGAAGGTCGTGCGATGCAATAACGGTACCCGCGAGACCGAGATGAGCCGAAGTTATCCGAGCGCACTCGGGTGAAGGAACGACCTTCCTGAACAGGTTTCCAACGCGATGAACGAAGAAAGAGTTAAAACAAAAAAGTGTTATTATTTTGTTTAACGGATGTAACCAGAGCAGGCTGAGCAGCTGACATACTGACTTCCTTTCTGCGCAGTAGCACCTGACCAGAGGTAGGCCTACATCCGGCATCGCTGCCCTACCCTGCTGCCCACGTGCACATGCGCACTCGTGGTTTAAGAAAAGAGCGCGAAAATCGAATGCGATTTCACAGGTAGCCAAACTCAATTAGTGTAATTGAAGTTGAGTGGTGAATATTAAGGTGTATCATTACCCCACCATGAGTGTCCTACATAACTAAGCTTGCCCAATGCCCACATCGACGGAGGGGATCCACGTATTATGTTTTGCCTTACTTTTTGCAAGCTCAGTTACATTTGTTTTGCAAAAAGGTCTCCCCACACAATCATCCCTCCCCAGATACAAAGGTCAAGTAGTGCGTATATACCGTGAGCTGCCAGTTAGCGAAGTGGTGTTCATATATTGTCACTGTTCACTTGATCCAGCGACTAGGCCACTACTAAATGAAGGTCAGTGGTGTGAGTGTACGTCCTTATAGAGGTATAGGCGAGCCCGGCGTTAGTGAGGGGTGGGATACACGTGGTCGTACACGTGGGGTTATGTGGCCCGGCGTTAGTGAGGGGTGGGGCACACGTGGTCGTACACGTGGGGTTACGTAGGTCAACGTTATGAGGGGTGGGGCACACGTGGTCGTACACGTGGGGTTATGTGGCCCGGCGTTAGTGAGGGGTGGGATACACGTGGTCGTACACGTGGGGTTACGTAGGTCAACGTTATGAGGGGTGGGGCACACGTGGTCGTACACGTGGGGTTATGTGGTCCAGCGATGTGAGGGGTGGGATACACGTGGTCGTACACGTGGGGTATGTGGTCCAGCGTTATGAGGGGTGGGGCACGTGGTCGTACACGTGGGGTATGTGATCCAGCGTTATGAGGGGTTAGGCACACGTGGTCGTACACGTGGGGTATGTGGTCCAGCGTTATGAGGGGTGGGGCACACGTGGTCGTACACGTGGGGTATGTGGTCCAGCGTTATGAGGGGGGAGTATACGTGGGTTGTGGTAAAGCCTAATATGTAACCTACAACCGCTGCTTTTCAAGTGGTGTAAAGGAGGGGGGGGGGGGGGCAATAATACCTAGAGCACCACTCCAATAAATTTAGGATTGGAGGCTAAAACAATTTAGCTATTGTGAGATTGTAGAAGAAAATCTATGTACGTTTTGGACCAGTAACCAGTATCAAAAGATTTGTTTTCTAATAATAAATAATTGGGCTTCAAAACTAAAGCTCTAGTTTCGTGTTACATTCAAAATTTTAAAAACAAATTTTAGAGCATGCAGCTAGATGCTAGATGCTGTAATTCTCGTGTGTGTTTTTACCAAGCAAGATGATTACCCCTGCCTGATATGATACCAGGCCAATAACTTGGTGCACATCAGCCAGAGTAGGCCTAGTATACACACACGAAAACTAGCACTTCTAATAACAGTCGATCTTGGTAATAAATAACGAGCCTTCACGCAATAATGGCTCTATTAAATTATTTAGCCTAATATTTTCCCACCTCACTCAGAACTGTTGTGTAGGTCAACATCAATCATTGTTCTGGTGGTTATGTTTTTGATGTACGGCCGCAATTATTATTCTCTTGGCTTTTAATGTTTCGTGCAAAGAGTTTGTACGCATGTGCAAGAAACATGTTCTATTGCCATTGGATATAAAAAAACTTAAAATCCTGTATAAGCCCTACACAAATTTTAATAAAAATAAAATTTAAAAAACGAAAAATGTTTTAGGTACTACGCAACTTAGCTCTAAGCTTTGATTAAATTAGTGAGATTGTTGAATGATGAAGGAAAGATGAATGAAGCTTCCTTCCTGTTTGAGATATAGAGATGGTATCGGTCACACATTATTTAGGACATTTGGCGGTTGATGTAATAGTGGTTGACACAAATGAACTAACCTTGAGCAATCGGTCAGTAATCCTTGGTGCGGTAGATGAGCAGTATAATCCTTGGTTGGGAGTTGGAAGTAATCACAACACTGATGAGCAGACACTACTGTGAGAGAAGGTACCACTCCATACGTTTTATAGGTAAGCCGGAGGTGACGCATAGACAGGGCCCACTTTCTCCTTCGCGCGGGCTTGGGACCAGCTTAGGTGAGGGTTTATGACTTGGGACCCACCTCGTAAGGCTTTGGACCCAGCTTACGTAAGGGTTTAGGACTTGGGACCCAGCTTACGTGAGGGTTTAGGACTTGGGACCCAGCTTACGTGAAGGTTTAGGACTTGGGACCCACCTCGTAAGGCTTTGGACCCAGCTTACGTGAGGGTTTAGGACTTGGGACCCATCTTACGTGAAGGTTTAGGACTTGGGACCCAGCTTACATGAGGATTTAGGACTTGGGACCCAGAACCCGCCCCCGACTCGCAACTGTTTACCCGCCAGTGTCATACGGATGTCCGAGGCTAGGCAGGTCTCTAATTGCTTCCAATAACCAGCAATGTAACATCTTGTAGAATGTACCGCCTCAATACAAGGGGATCACTTGGGGACCGGTATACGAAGCCGTCTCTGGGCTCTAGTTTCGGTGTAGGCCCCATGAGTATCGTACGACAAACATGGCTTCTTCACTTGATGCGCAACCGGTATTTCTCCTCACTCGCAATGAAAGACAGACCTCATGAAAAGTGATTGTGAGATTTGGGGGCGTCATTTTGACAAGATTTTGACGCTTTTCCGCATAATACTTATATTTTATTACATCCGTTTTATGTTAGTACCAATAGGTAGATGAGTAATGTATCTAATGATCGGTTAAGTGTTATTTATGCATTTTTTTAATACACCCTTTTCAAAATAAAAAAGGACTTAACAAAAATGCTCAAGAATTATAAACTAGTCTTCAAATGTTATGTCAATGTGTATTGATACATTTACATCATCATCAACTATCAATCTTGATTTTATATTTTTAATTGCTGTGCATTGTTGTCATTGAAGATTTAGAGGATTGGCGACACAGTCTCGAAAATAACTATTCAACAGGGCGTTGGCCTGACCCCTATCATGTGACAAAACTTAGAAAAGAGAATAGGTAATATAATATACACACACCGATAAGCTGTTTTATATATATATATATATATATATATATGTTATTCTGTAGGTTTTCGCGGACTGAAGAAGATGTAGTAGTAGGTTTTCGGGTTGCTGTCCACGTTACTTGCTCTTTAGAGACTGGTTGCTGGCCCAGAAATGGGCCATTGTCAATGTCTCGACGTTTCGACAAAATCGCATTTGCCATCTTCAGGAAGAAACCAACGAATCTTCCTGAAGATGGCAAATGCGATTTTGTCGAAACGTCGAGACATTGACAATGGCCCATTTCTGGGCCAGCAACCAGTCTCTAAAGAGCAAGTAACGTGGACAGCAACCCGAAAACCTACTACTACATATATATATATATATATATATATACATACATCAATAAATGTTGATATACATCGACATTTATATAATAATTGTTGATATACATCAACATTTATATAATAAATAAAACAGCCCAGCAATTGTTGGGAACTAATCGATTTTCAACAAATTGTGAGGTTCGTACTGAGTTAAAGACGCTATACATAATTGATGTTTGATTTATTTATTTATTGTATATGGCTCTGTATATAATATGTTAAGACATTTGTTAGCACCCTTGTGGCAACTTAACTAATCACGACTAAGGATAAAATAATTGTATATTTTCTAGGGCGTTAAACACAATTTTCATGTTATTGTTATTATTTAAACAACGTGGGAGTTAAGTCATATCTCGTGCGTGAGTGTGCGTGAGTGTGCGTGAGTGTGCGTGAGTGTGTATAGTCATATAGTTACGTGCGGGACTGTGCGTGATTGGAGTTTGGAGATGGGAGTATCAGTTGGTCAGTCCAATCGGCGCTACATGCGGTACTTTGGAACTTGCGTATATGTATCAAAACATGAAACCAAGACACGCAAAAAAACTCTTCGCATTGTTAATTGTTATGACTTATGAGGTTGCTTTTTTTTTCGCTTGATTTGATTATTTGGTGTTTAACGACGTACTTGACAACTATAGGTCGTACGACGTCGGGGGTGATGCGAGGAAAGGGAATGGAGAGGACGTGGACTGCCTTTCGTCTGGCTTCTCCTCGACCTGTCCGGCTAGGGTGGCCCAGAACCTCCGCACACAAACCTGCCCACAACGATACGGTAGCAGCCCCTGGGCAGCCCTTTCTTCGCAGTATTTGTAGATTCAGTAAGTACCTTGTTATCGTGTTCTATTTCTGTACCAACACTTACAATACTCCACGTTACTCGATCATGTTATGCAGCAGACTCCAATAGTACCAACATAATGTTCTACTTCTCTAGTGCCTAGTATACTTGAAACACGTACGCTGTAGTGATCATGTACTTCTCTAGTGCCTAGTATACTTGAAACACGTACGCTGTAGTGATCATGTACTTCTCTAGTGCCTAGTATACTTGAAACACGTACGCTGTAGTGATCATGTACTTCTCTAGTGCCTAGTATACTTGAAACACGTACGCTGTAGTGATCATGTACTTCTCTAGTGCCTAGTATACTTGAAACACGTACGCTGTAGTGATCATGTACTTCTCTAGTGCCTAGTATACTTGAAACACGTACGCTGTAGTGATCATGTACTTCTCTAGTGCCTAGTATACTTGAAACACGTACGCTGTAGTGATCATGTACTTCTCTAGTGCCTAGTATACTTGAAACACGTACGCTGTAGTGATCATGTACTTCTCTAGTGCCTAGTATACTTGAAACACGTACGCTGTAGTGATCATGTACTTCTCTAGTGCCTAGTATACTTGAAACACGTACGCTGTAGTGATCATGTACTTCTCTAGTGCCTAGTATACTTGAAACACGTACGCTGTAGTGATCATGTACTTCTCTAGTGCCTAGTATACTTGAAACACGTACGCTGTAGTGATCATGTACTTCTCTAGTGCCTAGTATACTTGAAACACGTACGCTGTAGTGATCATTTACGACCGTATGTTGGCTACCTGGACATTCCTAGTATCGCGGACGTGACTTATGAGGAAAGAACGCTAGTAACCTCTTGATTATCGTTGAAACAGCGTGCATAGCAGGGGAGGTAGAGGATCTGAGCTCGGTATATAACTAGTTACGTTGGGGCTGGTATAGAAGATGTTGGTGTGACGTACTATAGGCCTACTATAAAGACACAGTACCTTCATGGTTACTCCAATTTACGTACACATTTCTTATTTTCTATTTTCTCCGCATCCGGCTATTAGGTATTGGTCGATGAAAACAAATCAATAATAAATAGCCTGAGGAATGGTTGCAAGAAACCTTCAGTCAGGACTGCCGGTGGTGGGTATTGAAACCGCACAGAATACCGTGGGCTATAGCTGAGCTACCTTTGTCGGAATGATAATTTATCTTGTGGTCTCAGATGGATGGTGTTAAAAAGGTACTGTGGAGCAAATTTGATCGCTACATACTTCCGTTAGTTATAGTTGTAAGCAGTAATAAAATGCTGCTTGCATTGGAGTCGTGTAAAGAGGAAGGAGGCAACGTACACGAATTGTTCCCCACTTACCAACTACAATAATTACAATTATACGTGTTTTACTTTTTGCCCGTCAACTTATTATCTGCTGTTATTTGCTCTTACTGATACCGATGTATGTGGCTAGCAGTAGCAGCTACCGATATATGTGGCTAGCAGATACCGATATATGTGGCTAGCAGATACCGATATATGTGGCTAGCAGATACCGATATATGTGGCTAGCAGTAGCAGCTACCGATATATGTGGCTAGCAGTAGCAGCTACCGATATATGTGGCTAGCAGCTACCGATATATGTGGCTAGCAGATACCGATATATGTGGCTAGCAGATACCGATATATGTGGCTAGCAGTTGCAGATACCGATATATGTGGCTAGCAGATACCGATATATGTGGCTAGCAGATACCGATATATGTGGCTAGCAGATACCGATATATGTGGCTAGCAGTAGCAGATACCGATATATGTGGCTAGCAGTAGCAGCTACCGATATATGTGGCTAGCAGCTACCGATATATGTGGCTAGCAGCTACCGATATATGTGGCTAGCAGATACCGATATATGTGGCTAGCAGTAGCAGCTACCGATATATGTGGCTAGCAGATACCGATATATGTGGCTAGCAGATACCGATATATGTGGCTAGCAGATACCGATATATGTGACTAGCAGATACCGATATATGTGGCTAGCAGATACCGATATATGTGGCTAGCAGTAGCAGCTACCGATATATGTGGCTAGCAGTAGCAGCTACCGATATATGTGGCTAGCAGATACCGATATATGTGGCTAGCAGTAGCAGCTACCGATATATGTGGCTAGCAGATACCGATATATGTGGCTAGCAGATACCGATATATGTGGCTAGCAGATACCGATATATGTGACTAGCAGTAACACACCTGGCTTAAGTTTGGGAGGTCACCAGTTTTCGGTTCCTGCCACCGGCAGTTCTAACTGAAGTTGATCCAAAGGCACCCAGGGTTCTCTCAGTCGCAAGGCGGATGCTACTGTGACTGATTTCATGGGGTATTCCTTCCCAGCTGTTTGGAATCCCTGATAAACTGCGGAACATCCGGTTTATTTGTGTTAAAAAAATGGCTTTAAAATGTACCTAAATTGTCCCAAATGTGAATCACAATATGTTATCCTCTTAAGAATTTAGCGCTAGCTCTTTCTTATGAATGTTTTTTCTTTCACACCTAAAAAACGGGAATATTGATTCGAATAGAAAACCATTCATGAGAAAGATCACTTAATTATGTAGAGAATGACGTACTATTTGGATTTTCGTTTCTTTTGGGACACTTCAAATACATTTAAAATTATTTTAACATGTTTGGCAGGTTAGGTGTACATAACAGAAGCTAGCAGGGATTCCTACGACAAATTATTATGATTATATTTATTGATGGGTGCTATAGTTGAAAATCAGTATTGTTATACAGTTCAGGATTATCTGGCACTTCCACAAAAATTATTTTGTTCTTAATTTTTCAGAAGCCTGTTCCGGCAATATTGCTACTTTTATCATTGTTTTAATCTGCTGGTATGCGAGTGTATTTGAAAAGAATGACTTGGCTCTGACAATGGCTTGCACTAGGACAGGCGATCGAAGCTGGTATAAATAGATAGTTTGTGATTAGACCAAGCAACGGTCCGTCCGTTCACAAACCCGCCCGCGGCAGCCCCCGTGATTTTACCATTCGAGTTCAACTGTATAAAGTATAGCTCAGCATCACTTAATATAGGAAGTAGGGATCAACGTTGCTAATTACATCCTTATTCTTCTTTGAAATGAGCAGACAACTAACTTACTTTGTATGCATATAAATAATAGTAATAATTAATAATTAAACCTCAATTGCTTCGATTGTTCTGGGTGTTTATCCTGCTTAGTGCTTCGAGCGTTCACTTCTCGTTCAGGCTGGGGTTGTATGTCCGCGGAACACCCGATTTCAGTCTGAACATTGAAACACCCTCGCATATAGCAGAGCATCCTTTAGCAAATGCAGATGCTTTTCCTTATGAATGTTTCTTCTGAAAAAACGGAAACATATATTGGATGGAAGAAACATGTAGGCCTACATATGAAAGAGTGCTAAACTATCTAAAGGATGGCATATTTTGATTTACTTTTGGCATAACTTATAGCAATTTTACCTGACCGGAATCAACATACACATACATACAGCCTTAAAACTTCTGGAATTGTCTCTAATCCTGCAAACGATACTGGCAAACATGTAAACGCGGTGACTTGAACTGGGCTAAGAATTATGCCCCTACGCCGGTGGTAGACAGTAAATCTATATTTCTTTAGTTATTTATCTGAATGCTTCTAATAAGTAATGTGTGTTGCATGTACGATGTGCCTACAAGAAGTGGAACACACACGCTTCTCAGACCGTAAATCTTGTTCAATTCGTATCAATGCGTTATGCGATGCTTGCTGCTGCTTTCAGAAGTTCTGCTCCGTTTCCTCGCTTCGCTCACAATCTCAGTCGGCTTCGGATGCACTTCCATGGCTCAAGTTCGACCACTCAATATCATCTGACTTTCACCGTATTAAATATTGTGTTTCGTTTTGGTACATACGCATCAATTGCATCCGCTTCCATAGAGTACTGCTAGTTATGACGGTGAAGTGTGCCCTTAGACACTCGTAGGGAGATCCGGGACAATCTTCAACACTGTCTTTAAAAATAACGTGTATCAAGTGAGTTATTTCTTGTACCTGATGTACTTTGGATTGATCTTACCAAATCAATAGGAGTTATCTCAAAAAAATATTCAGTTTGGGTAAAATATGATATTTATTGTGTCCATTTTAGCCCCGTCAATGGGGCTGAAACGGGGCTAAGCGGAATGGGGCTAAAACGGGACACACTAGGGGCTAAATGAGGACAGCACTGTATATCTATCATCTTGTTATGGATCAGATAATGTTTGTGGGGCTATTGTAGGACACAGTGGGGCTAAAGTAATATGTGGATTTTTTTCAGATACTTTGCCATTCATAGTACTACCACAGCAAAAGTTAAAAAGATTTGTCTGCCATTTTTACATGGAGTAGGTTTTATTTTTATGGGTTGTTTCATTTTACAGTTTGATATTCTGAGATAAACATGTTAACAGGGACATAATATGTAGTTATATATCCACTTTTATACACATTTAAAGATATTTATTCATAACACTAAATTTAAACTGTCCTGTTTTAGCCCCGAGTTTTCACTGTCCCATAATTACCCCGGAGCAGCCTATCCGGTATCCGCCCAGAGTACTGACGTAGTGACGGAGCAGTATGCCTTTAGTGCTGCACATAACGGTTCATACGAAACCACATTTTTATAAAAATATTCTACATTCTTCATTTTGTAAGATCTATAGGACAAAATATATAAAATGCAATGGCACTTTTACTTCACACAGTTCTATTGAACTGCTTGTAATAATATTGACCATGGGTAGTACCAAAGATTACACATGGAAGGTGCAAATCATGTTCTGTGTTTGTATGAGGGCGGGTATCGAGCCAGCGACCTCTTGAAGCAGATCCACGTAACAACACTCGGCTCTTGCGCAACATGGTGACATGCCTGATTGCATTCACTAAACAAATATTTCAATAGGACTGTTGAGTGTTGACAAACAGTTCATAAATGAATAATGAGTATTTTTTTCTACGACCAGTCTGCCAATTTGAAAATGACTTGTAAAAAATTGAAAAGAGATTTCCGTACGAAACGAAGTTGCGAATATTCCAACCATGCACTTGTTTTTGTCGATGACCGACGTTTCTTAATGGGCTCACGATATCGACGTAGGTGTCAGCATGTGGGACACATACATACGCAGGTACGCTACAGTTATGCCAAACAGGATGGTAATAACAATTTGCAGTTGCCACACCACATTTGCATCACACCAACGTCAATAGGATCATATGAGTCAACGCTGAGAAAGTCCCGAAGAAAGTGGCCGATTTCTCTATTGTGCGCAGATTGGTTTATTAATCCTGGTTCCGTATGCGGCATTCTTCGGCGGTGCAACCGACAACCGGAGACGGAACTCGAACTGGCGTCGTAAAAACCTTTATTTCGTCTGTTACTCATCAGTCATCAGTCATGATGCACGGGTTAGTTATGCAACTAACTAAATCTCTCAAACCTTCCGGACTATAACAAACTAGTTTGGTTGGTGTTTTTTAATCGAGTTTCGATCTGTGTCTAAATGTTCGCTTCCTTTTTTTAATTCATTAATGAAACTACGTAACTAACAAATGTTTCCGATTTCAAAGTCAGGATTAAGAATCAAGCTCATAATAGTTAGGATGCTTTTACGACCTGTTATCGTAATTCTCACGAAGAACCGGCTGTGATAACTTGGCCTAGATGGATCTTGATGCACTCAGCTGTTACGTAGCTCCTATACCGGCCCAGCTCTGTCACTGCTGTTTGAACCGGCTGTGATAACTTGGCCTAGATGGATCTTGATGCACTCAGCTGTTACGTAGCTCCTATACCGGCCCAGCTCTGTCACTGCTGTTTGAACCGGCTGTGATAACTTGGCCTAGATGGATCTTGATGCACTCAGCTGTTACTCAGCTCCTATACCGGCCCAGCTCTGTCACTGCTGTTTGAACCGGCTGTGATAACTTGGCCTAGATGGATCTTGATGCACTCAGCTGTTACGTAGCTCCTATACCGGCCCAGCTCTGTCACTGCTGTTTGAACCGGCTGTGATAACTTGGCCTAGATGGATCTTGATGCACTCAGCTGTTACTCAGCTCCTATACCGGCCCAGCTCTGTCACTGCTGTTTGAACCGGCTGTGATAACTTGGCCTAGATGGATCTTGATGCACTCAGCTGTTACGTAGCTCCTATACCGGCCCAGCTCTGTCACTGCTGTTTGAACCGGCTGTGATAACTTGGCCTAGATGGATCTTGATGCACTCAGCTGTTACGTAGCTCCTATACCGGCCCAGCTCTGTCACTGCTGTTTGAACCGGCTGTGATAACTTGGCCTAGATGGATCTTGATGCACTCAGCTGTTACGTAGCTCCTATACCGGCCCAGCTCTGTCACTGCTGTTTGAACCGGCTGTGATAACTTGGCCTAGATGGATCTTGATGCACTCAGCTGTTACGTAGCTCCTATACCGGCCCAGCTCTGTCACTGCTGTTTGAACCGGCTGTGATAACTTGGCCTAGATGGATCTTGATGCACTCAGCTGTTACGTAGCTCCTATACCGGCCCAGCTCTGTCACTGCTGTTTGAACCGGCTGTGATAACTTGGCCTAGATGGATCTTGATGCACTCAGCTGTTACGTAGCTCCTATACCGGCCCAGCTCTGTCACTACTGTTTGAACCGGCTGTGATAGCTTGGCCTAGATGGATCTTGATGCACTCAGCTGTTACGTAGCTCCTATACCGGCCCAGCTCTGTCACTGCTGTTTGAACCGGCTGTGATAACTTGGCCTAGATGGATCTTGATGCACTCAGCTGTTACGTAGCTCCTATACCGGCCCAGCTCTGTCACTGCTGTTTGAACCGGCTGTGATAACTTGGCCTAGATGGATCTTGATGCACTCAGCTGTTACGTAGCTCCTATACCGGCCCAGCTCTGTCACTGCTGTTTGAACCGGCTGTGATAACTTGGCCTAGATGGATCTTGATGCACTCAGCTGTTACGTAGCTCCTATACCGGCCCAGCTCTGTCACTGCTGTTTGAACCGGCTGTGATAACTTGGCCTAGATGGATCTTGATGCACTCAGCTGTTACTCAGCTCCTATACCGGCCCAGCTCTGTCACTGCTGTTTGAACCGGCTGTGATAACTTGGCCTAGATGGATCTTGATGCACTCAGCTGTTACGTAGCTCCTATACCGGCCCAGCTCTGTCACTGCTGTTTGAACCGGCTGTGATAACTTGGCCTAGATGGATCTTGATGCACTCAGCTGTTACGTAGCTCCTATACCGGCCCAGCTCTGTCACTGCTGTTTGAACCGGCTGTGATAACTTGGCCTAGATGGATCTTGATGCACTCAGCTGTTACGTAGCTCCTATACCGGCCCAGCTCTGTCACTGCTGTTTGAACCGGCTGTGATAACTTGGCCTAGATGGATCTTGATGCACTCAGCTGTTACGTAGCTCCTATACCGGCCCAGCTCTGTCACTGCTGTTTGAACCGGCTGTGATAACTTGGCCTAGATGGATCTTGATGCACTCAGCTGTTACGTAGCTCCTATACCGGCCCAGCTCTGTCACTGCTGTTTGAACCGGCTGTGATAACTTGGCCTAGATGGATCTTGATGCACTCAGCTGTTACGTAGCTCCTATACCGGCCCAGCTCTGTCACTGCTGTTTGAACCGGCTGTGATAACTTGGCCTAGATGGATCTTGATGCACTCAGCTGTTACGTAGCTCCTATACCGGCCCAGCTCTGTCACTGCTGTTTGAACCGGCTGTGATAACTTGGCCTAGATGGATCTTGATGCACTCAGCTGTTACGTAGCTCCTATACCGGCCCAGCTCTGTCACTACTGTTTGAACCGGCTGTGATAACTTGGCCTAGATGGATCTTGATGCACTCAGCTGTTACGTAGCTCCTATACCGGCCCAGCTCTGTCACTGCTGTTTGAACCGGCTGTGATAACTTGGCCTAGATGGATCTTGATGCACTCAGCTGTTACGTAGCTCCTATACCGGCCCAGCTCTGTCACTGCTGTTTGAACCGGCTGTGATAACTTGGCCTAGATGGATCTTGATGCACTCAGCTGTTACGTAGCTCCTATACCGGCCCAGCTCTGTCACTGCTGTTTGAACCGGCTGTGATAACTTGGCCTAGATGGATCTTGATGCACTCAGCTGTTACGTAGCTCCTATACCGGCCCAGCTCTGTCACTGCTGTTTGAACCGGCTGTGATAACTTGGCCTAGATGGATCTTGATGCACTCAGCTGTTACTCAGCTCCTATACCGGCCCAGCTCTGTCACTGCTGTTTGAACCGGCTGTGATAACTTGGCCTAGATGGATCTTGATGCACTCAGCTGTTACGTAGCTCCTATACCGGCCCAGCTCTGTCACTGCTGTTTGAACCGGCTGTGATAACTTGGCCTAGATGGATCTTGATGCACTCAGCTGTTACGTAGCTCCTATACCGGCCCAGCTCTGTCACTGCTGTTTGAACCGGCTGTGATAACTTGGCCTAGATGGATCTTGATGCACTCAGCTGTTACGTAGCTCCTATACCGGCCCAGCTCTGTCACTACTGTTTGAACCGGCTGTGATAACTTGGCCTAGATGGATCTTGATGCACTCAGCTGTTACGTAGCTCCTATACCGGCCCAGCTCTGTCACTGCTGTTTGATTATGTCGTTACCTTGAAGGGGTCACTGGTTGTGTACAAATTAAGTAATTTAGAAGAAACGCATACAAAATCTGTTAGGTCAAAGGTCTACTCAATCTCCACCTCAACGCTTCGGGCCACTCAGAGGACCTATTGCCTAATGTGCTGTGTTTTGTTTTAATATCTGTTTACGATTTGTGATAAGTTCATAATTGTATGGAAGGGAATGGTAAAGGCAGGTTTTCTCTTAGGGGGGATGGTCACAAACAAATTTATTTTGGGGGGCGGTGCCCCCCCCCCCCCCCGAATCGCATCCCCCCCACTTCGACTACTGCCCAGACTAGAGTCGTGTACAGATTACTTACTGCGCCTATAGCTGGAGTCTAGTCAAATGTTTTGGTATTGATTGTTTTTTAATCCCCCTATATTCTCCCCCTATATTCCCCTTAGTTCCCCTATATTCTATATGCTTTGTTTAAAATAGTTGTCTGCAACACATTTGCATTTCTCTGGATGAATGTTTACGTTACGGTACAATGATGCTAAAATATTTCAGCTCATGTCGTCAATAGTTTCACCATTCACTGGTTTCAGCGTCAGACGTTATAATACTTGTGTATGTGCAGACGCATTTAGCGCGCTACTTTTTTCTCTTCCTCCTTCAATTTTTTTGTTCCTTAATCCTCTCGAACTTCATTTTCATGTTCCTGTTTGGTATTTTCTCCTTTCTCTTCTTCGATTTCTAGAATGTGGTGCTACCATTATATCCATCATGCAATGTAAAGCTGTTCGTTTCTATTTTGTTTTGCTGGTTATTGATCTGTTTGTTACTTGTTAGTATGTCGTCCTACATTGTACAACTGTTGATTATATGATTGGGTAAACGGTTGAGTGGTGATGCCAATATTATCATCGAGATGCTATAAACCTAGAACCTAGACCTGTAAAACAAATTGTGCGTGTCTCCGATCTGCCGCTCACTCGGTCTCTCATCACTATAGACGTAAGTTATATTCCGGCAAACTAGGATCCCTTCTTGGGCATATTAGAGACCTTTGGAAGTAACCTGACCGGCGCCTCCCGAGTGTACTATACTTCCATGCACCATTCCCTCCGTCATTGATAGCCTCCTCAAGAAACGTAAGCTAAAAGAAGTGATGCAGATTGTGTGTCTCGTTCCTGTTTCCAAGCAGAAGGTCCAGGGTTCAATCCTCTGTTCGGGCTGGGGTTTTTAACCTTGGAAATTTGACTAAAATCTACTTATTATATGATACTGGTGTAAACAATGGTGTCCCTTTGGAGCCGTCATCTCATAGGAACGAAGCACGTTTTAAATGGTAGGAATGTTCCCCACTGGAAATCAGTTGTAACTGAGTGGGTAGAAAACAAATACCCCGCCTGTAAGGTGTGTGGGTGGCTTATCGACACAGTCACTCCACTTGATAACCATACGAGCATTCGATTCCCCTAAATTGGGTCACACGAGCACTACCAAATATTCTACTTTTAGTCATTCCTATCAACGAAGGTTTTCATCAACGGAAACAGCCATTCAGATATATTCGGTCAGGAGTAGTTGGACTTGTTTGTAGTTTCTAGTTTGTATTTGACCTTCAGGTAGGGCCTATGGGTCTCTCGCCCCAAGTTGCACACACGTTATCAGCTAGTTCGCATGATGTACTATTTATTACGTCATGTTTCGAACGGTTTAAAATATAAACATGGGGGGCAGGAAGGGGCCTTACTCACGAAGAAATTGCCTTTCATCTAGCCCCCCCCCCCCCCCCCCCCTCCCCCATACTTCGTACATTGTTCACGTTATGTTATTACATCATGTTTGCAAGTGTCCAAAAGATTTTGGGGGGGATAGGGCCCTCACCCTACTTAGGAAGAAATTTCCTTTCATCTAGCCCTCATATAGCTCGTACATGTTTGGCCATAGAGATGTTTGCATTCGTAAATTCAACCGTAAATTGGAACAGTTCACATTATCCAGTCCGATATATGCTGTCAAGGAAACGATAAGTAGACGATAGACGATGTATTTGCGTATTGAACATCTGTCATTGTCTTCTTACATTCTCCTATCAAAGCGTCGAATGTAACTAGATCCTCGTGGAATTCAAGTCTCCTGTTCTTATTGTTGTTGTTGTTGTTTTTAGAGGGGGACACGCCACATTTGCGCCGCATGCTGCAACGTTACTGTATCCAAGGGTGTCTATTGCTATTAAGTTATAAAACATATATATAGTTACCACATGAGTAATACAAGTACTGATAGAGGTGGCTCAACGGTAAAACGCGACACTTTAATTCGGGGGGTCGCCGGTTCGATTCCGGCCACCAGTCATCCTGATTTAACGTTGTTTTTTTTCGAGGTTTTCCTCAGTCGTAAAGGCGAAAGCTGGGACTGAATCCTCCTCAGCCCTCGGACATTCCTTCCCAGTCACCTGAAGAGCGAGCGTCACATCAGGTAAAGCTTTGTGCACTGGCACCGTACGACTGATAACAGCGACAGATAATCTTGTCTGAGAGTGTGAACAAATTGAGGAACAGACATAGTATTTTGTCCCTTTGTTTTGAGGAAAACGAAATTCGTATTTTGTTATTGGACGAACTATAAAAATGTAATATTTGCTAAGTGTCGTCACTACAAAGAAAGTTTCGATGTTGTCATGTTACCAATTTGATTTCATGCATGCATTCGGTATGAGTTTCTTTTGATAGATATTTTAGAACATGCAATCACTCCATCTGGAACCTCCTAAGTAATTGGCCACCTGTTGCTAAGTATGTAGGCAAGCCATGCATCCAGCAACGAGCCAAATGTGCCCCATCGCATGGAACAAGTTTAAATAAATTATTCGGCTATTGCTTTATAAAATTGCAGACTGTTAGACATGATTGAACAGATTGCGTTGTGCGCCACTGCCTTGCTCGAGCTTTCACCGCGGGTTAAACCCAGCCACGTGGTGAAATGTGACACTCCTCTGACTGAAGGGTTCTCCGAGGTTTTACTCAGTCATTTAACTCAGAAGGCGAATGTTGTTGGACATTCCTTCCAACTTCCAATTACCACATGTAGTTACCTAAACAGGGGTACATGTCCCTCCACAACAAGGTTACCGAACCGAGCTCTTATCTTGTACGATAATACAGAAACCGCTCGGCATCGTACTGTGATAAGATACATCTCTGTCCTTTGGTCCCTTGGCTAAGGCTAAACGTGCTGTCCTTATGTCCGTGCCTAAGGCGTGCTTGTACTTGTCCAAGGCGTGCTTGTCGCTACCTGTGTGCTTGTTCTTCGCTAAGGAGTGCTCTCCTTGGCTAACAGTGCTGTCACTGTCCAAGGCGTGCTTGTCGCTACCTGTGTGCTTGTTCTTCGCTAAGGAGTGCTCTCCTTGGGTAACAGTGCTGTCACTGCCCAAGGCGTGCTTGTCGCTACCTCTGTGTGCTTGTTCTTCGCTAAGGAGTGCTCTCCTTGGATAACAGTGCTGTCACTGCCCAAGGCGTGCTTGTCGCTACCTGTGTGCTTGTTCTTCGCTAAGGAGTGCTCTCCTTGGGTAACAGTGCTGTCACTGTCCAAGGCGTGCTTGTCGCTACCTGTGTGCTTGTTCTTCGCTAAGGAGTGCTCTCCTTGGGTAACAGTGCTGTCACTGCCCAAGGCGTGCTTGTCGCTACCTCTGTGTGCTTGTTCTTCGCTAAGGAGTGCTCTCCTTGGGTAACAGTGCTGTCACTGCCCAAGGCGTGCTTGTCGCTACCTCTGTGTGCTTGTTCTTCGCTAAGGAGTGCTCTCCTTGGATAACAGTGCTGTCACTGCCCAAAGCGTGCTTGTCGCTACCTGTGTGCTTGTTCTTCGCTAAGGAGTGCTCTCCTTGGCTAACAGTGCTGTCACTGCCCAAGGCGTGCTTGTCGCTACCTCTGTGTGCTTGTTCTTCGCTAAGGAGTGCTCTCCTTGGGTAACAGTGCTGTCACTGCCCAAGGCGTGCTTGTCGCTACCTCTGTGTGCTTGTTCTTCGCTAAGGAGTGCTCTCCTTGGCTAACAGTGCTGTCACTGCCCAAGGCGTGCTTGTCGCTACCTCTGTGTGCTTGTTCTTCGCTAAGGAGTGCTCTCCTTGGGTAACAGTGCTGTCACTGCCCAAGGCGTGCTTGTCGCTACCTCTGTGTGCTTGTTCTTCGCTAAGGAGTGCTCTCCTTGGCTAACAGTGCTGTCACTGCCCAAGGCGTGCTTGTCGCTACCTCTGTGTGCTTGTTCTTCGCTAAGGAGTGCTCTCCTTGGATAACAGTACTGTCACTGCCCAAGGCGTGCTTGTCGCTACCTCTGTGTGCTTGTTCTTCGCTAAGGAGTGCTCTCCTTGGCTAACAGTGCTGTCACTGCCCAAGGCGTGCTTGTCGCTACCTCTGTGTGCTTGTTCTTCGCTAAGGAGTGCTCTCCTTGGATAACAGTACTGTCACTGCCCAAGGCGTGCTTGTCGCTACCTCTGTGTGCTTGTTCTTCGCTAAGGAGTGCTCTCCTTGGATAACAGTACTGTCACTGCCCAAGGCGTGCTTGTCGCTACCTCTGTGTGCTTGTTCTTCGCTAAGGAGTGCTCTCCTTGGGTAACAGTGCTGTCACTGCCCAAGGCGTGCTTGTCGCTACCTCTGTGTGCTTGTTCTTCGCTAAGGAGTGCTCTCCTTGGATCACAGTGCTGTCACTGCCCAAAGCGTGCTTGTCGCTACCTGTGTGCTTGTTCTTCGCTAAGGAGTGCTCTCCTTGGATAACAGTGCTGTCACTGCCCAAGGCGTGCTTGTCGCTACCTGTGTGCTTGTTCTTCGCTAGTAACAGTGCTGTCACTGCCCAAGGCGTGCTTGTCGCTACCTCTGTGTGCTTGCTCTTCGCTAAGGAGTGCTCTCCTTAGGTAACAGTGCTGTCACTGCCCAAGGCGTGCTTGTCGCTACCTCTGTGTGCTTGTTCTTCGCTAAGGAGTGCTCTCCTTGGGTAACAGTGCTGTCACTGCCCAAGGCGTGCTTGTCGCTACCTCTGTGTGCTTGTTCTTCGCTAAGGAGTGCTCTCCTTGGGTAACAGTGCTGTCACTGCCCAGGGCGTGCTTGTCGCTACCTCTGTGTGCTTGTTCTTCGCTAAGGAGTGCTCTTCTTGGATAACAGTGCTGTCACTGCCCAAGGCGTGCTTGTCGCTACCTCTGTGTGCTTGTTCTTCGCTAAGGAGTGCTCTCCTTGGGTAACAGTGCTGTCACTGCCTTAGGCGTGCTTGTCCTTTGGTAAAGGAGTGCGCGAGCAAGTCCATGCCTAGGGCGAGCTTGTACTTGTCCAAGGCGTGCTTGTCCTTGGCCAAGGAGCAGTGTCCTTGATAAGGAGGGCGAGCGCAACGAGAGTAAGCGCAGCGGGGCCTGAAGACGCAACTCGAGACAGTCGTTGTTCTGTGAACCGTGTTGTTACGGTGACGTGTCAGGCTGTGCTTGGGTTGGCACCACGCATTGCCTAGCTCACAGGGTGGGTACGCTATACTATACACTCACTGTGCTGGGAACCGAGCCATCATTGTCAGGGGCAACAATCAACGCATGTCCTCCAGCAAGGAACCGTTCTCGGTCCCCTTTTATTTATTATATTCATAAATGACCTATGCAATTTGGCGATCCAAGGAAAAATAATATCTTTTGCAGACGACACAGTTATTTTATTCTCAAGCAACTCATGGGAAAACACCTTCATTATAGCAGAAATGGAAATTAATAAAATCCTAAATTGGCTAAACTCTAACCTTCTTACGTTAAACAAAGATAAATCACAATACATAACATTTTCCCCTGACAGAACATGCCAACCGCCCACACTAAATATTAAACTACACGAGGATAATAAATGCGTCTTTCCAAACACAAACTGTAACTGCTATTACCTAACAAAGATGCAAGAAACAAAGTATCTGGGTATCACAATTGACCAACATCTACGATGGAACGCGCATATAAATTTACTTACAAAGAAAGTTCGATCAATCCTCCCAAAATTATATATCCTTAGAAACATCTTACAATATCAAACACTTAAAACCGTCTACTATGCTCTAGTCCAATCGTATATACAATACGGAATCATTTGCTGGGGGGGGGGGGGGGGGGGGGGGGGGGGTACTCAAGACATACATATAAATCCACTGAACATGATACAGAAACACATACTAAAAACAATACTAAAGAAACCATTTACATACCCAACTTACAAAATTAGTGTACACGGAGAGTAAAATCTACAACCCAAGAAAATTATACGTTAAAATACTATTAAAATACACACGGAAAACATATAACGAACGAGACAAAATTTTCCACTCATAAAACGAGAACTAAAGAAACGGGAAGACTGGAAGTCCCAAGAGTACGACTACAGCTAATCCAACGACACGCGCTATTCTTAGGACCTAAAATTTACAATATGCTTCCCTCACACATTCATAACTCCAAAACTGCAAGTCAATTCACCACCAAATTAGATAAATGGCTCCTAAAATACTCCAACGAAGAGATAAATAATATTATTAATTTGAAAATCAACAAGAAATAAATCAGTAATAAAGTAAAACAAAAAAAAAACAAAAAAAAAACGAAACCCAAACGCATAAAAACACATATCATAAGATATGACAACTCGATATTCTACATCATCATATCTCCGATAAATATGTAGCATAATTTGGAACTGAAATCCGTAAATTTTAATTTCCAATTTTGTAGTTTCTATTTTGTTTTAGTTTTTAGTTCTTAGTTCTTGTTTTAAATTCAAGATTATAAAATACCTATATCCAGGCCCACCTTACCCCATAGGCACACGAGGCCCGGGCCTAGGGCGGCACTTTCCAGGGGCGGCAAATTTATTGGAAATTATTATGTTATCAACCAATGGATTGATATTCAAGAAGTAAAAAATCGTTAATATTTTACTTGTTTCGAACATAAAATGTCATAGCCAATGCAATATCTCAATTTCTCACCTGAGCGTTCACAAAAAATGACTTGTATATTCCTATGCCCTGTTTATGGTTGACGATGTCTAATTCGGATAAGAAAGTTGGGTGTAGTGTTAAGAAATGGCAGGTGGAATAAGCCGAATGGAGTTTTTGTTTGACCTTTCCTAGAATCTGGCTATTCATTTTGAAAAGTATTGTAGTGTTTTTTGTAGCAGCATGTGGAGACTTATTAGCCAAAACATGCTTTCATCTTGAGATGTTACAAATTACAAAAGCGTTCAGTCCAACAAATTATTTCTGAGTCTGTGCCGCATCAAACCACAATGCAATATCCCGCAAGTAAATCTGTAAACAAAATGCTTCTTCTGGCGTTTTGAAATCAGTCAAGTTTTCAACTTCGTATGGGAATTAAGGTTCAATTTTCTGCACTTTTGTAGTGATTATTCGTGTGCTAAACTGACGTATGCTACTAGGTAGGCGTGTGCTATAAAATGTAAGTTTTTCTGTAATCTTCATCACGTGTGTTAATGTGACTTAATAGTATGACAGTGAGTGAAGTGAAGTACAATAAACTATATTAACAATTTTGTCACGTTCGTTATTGTAAAGTTCGATTAAGTGGAGCCCAGTACAAGAAACGCGCTAAAGGGAAACGAGAGATAGTCGCCTTATCAATGTTGTCCATTGAATGTGAGCTAACAAAAACAATATGCTTTGACACAGTCATTGAACGATTTGTCAGAAACAAATCCAGGATGAAACCTTTGTGAGATTGCAGGCTCGGCGATGGAGACTGGTGAGTGACAAATATATTTAGCATAAATAAATAAAAATGTGTTCTTATTGCCCATCATCGTATACAAGTTTGTAATGGTGCTGTTGTTATTGTTGCCGTTGAGTTTTGAGGGGGGGGGGGGGGGCGGCATTTGTATTCGGGCCTATGTGCAAAAGACATGTTAAGACGGCCCTGCCTATATCATCCTTCTATACATCACCCATCAATGTATACCGTCCAAACCATCATCATCATCATCATCATCATCATCATCATCATCATCATCATCATCATCATCATTATTATTATCATAGTAAACATCATATTTAACTTAGTATGATTAATATCGGTACTTACTTTTAATTTTTTAAATGTTTTTCTAAAATAGTTCCTAACCAAGTAAAAATGACAATGCAATGAGGCAACCACGTACGAGTTCTACGACTCATGTGATGTCTCATATGCCCAATAACCTGTATTTGTTACTCATACAAAATGAACACTGTCTTTTCTCTTGAAATAAATCAAATAAAAAAAAAGTCATATTTAATTAATTAATTTTTTAGTAGGAATACCTGTTATAGGGAGCACAGCAGCTTTACCTTGATGTGCCCCTCTTGTGACCAACTATGTATGTTAGGGTCTTTGGATATTTGAGAAGGAATGTCCGAGGGCTGTATCAATCCCAGCATTCGCTTTTACAACTGAGGAAAACTTCAGTCTGGATTGCCGGTGGCCGAGTATCGCGTCTTACCGCTGCGCCACCTCTATCGGCCCATTAGGTAAGAGGCAGGGTCAATATAACGAGATCAGTGGTGTTCATCTTCACACTTATTGATTTGTACAATATGTAATTCAGAAAAAAAAGGACTTTTCCTGGAGATGCTACCAGGGAACTTGCGCCATGTCAACATGCTGACACATGTATGTGTAGGCGGTGAGTGACAGTGTCAACCAGGCTCCCAGTCGTCTACCTGTCAGCGCCATGTCAACATGCTGACACATGTATGTGTAGGCGGTGAGTGACAGTGTCAACCAGGCTAGCAGTCGTCTACCTGTCAGCGCCATGTCAACATGCTGACACATGTATGTGTAGGCGGTGAGTGAAAGTGTCAACCAGGCTAGCAGTCGTCTACCTGTCAGCGCCATGTCAACATGCTGACACATGTATGTGTAGGCGGTGAGTGAAAGTGTCAACCAGGCTAGCAGTCGTCTACCTGTCAGCGCCATGTCAACATGCTGACACATGTATGTGTAGGCGGTAAATGAAAGTGTCAACCAGGCTAGCAGTCGTCTACCTGTCAGCGCCATGTCAACATGCTGACACATGTATGTGTAGGCGGTGAGTGAAAGTGTCAACCAGGCTAGCAGTCGTCTACCTGTCAGCGCCATGTCAACATGCTGACACATGTATGTGTAGGCGGTAAATGAAAGTGTCAACCAGGCTAGCAGTCGTCTACCTGTCAGCGCCATGTCAACATGCTGACACATGTATGTGTAGGCGGTGAGTGACAGTGTCAACCAGGCTAGCAGTCGTCTACCTGTCAGCGCCATGTCAACATGCTGACACATGTATGTGTAGGCGGTGAGTGAAAGTGTCAACCAGGCTAGCAGTCGTCTACCTGTCAGCGCCATGTCAACATGCTGACACATGTATGTGTAGGCGGTGAGTGAAAGTGTCAACCAGGCTAGCAGTCGTCTACCTGTCAGCGCCATGTCAACATGCTGACACATGTATGTGTAGGCGGTGAGTGAAAGTGTCAACCAGGCTAGCAGTCGTCTACCTGTCAGCGCCATGTCAACATGCTGACACATGTGTGTGTAGGCGGTGAGTGACAGTGTCAACCAGGCTAGCAGTCGTCTACCTGTCAGCGCCATGTCAACATGCTGACACATGTGTGTGTAGGCGGTGAGTGAAAGTGTCAACCAGGCTAGCAGTCGTCTATACCTGCCAAGCGTCTTCCTCTTCGCTCCACTGATCGGCGCGTGACCCACTGGCCCACTTGAGCTTAGTTCCGGCCACCTACCTGACTATGCTTACTGTACGAACATCCTTAGCAATTTATCTAGAACTTCAAAACAGTCAATTGTTCCAAATTAAAAAAGAAAAGTGGCTTATTTAGACCTAAGTTTCACTGTTTCTTATGTGGTGGACAATTACTATTGCAATTCCTTGGATATTGTCATGTTCCTCTTAAATAGTAATTTATATATAATAGATCTGCGGTTTTTTATTTGTAAGGCATCTTTTGAATGTGTGTCATGATAAACGAAAACGTGTGCTTTTGGTAAATGATGTGCGATGATGAAAACCACTTCGGTTAAGTTGGATTCATGACAATCATGGACGTATAAGTTGATTCCGGCCAACTTGGGCGCATCTAGGCTCTTCTGTATCCTGATTGGTCGGTTGGGACACACCCGTCAACACAGCCGTCAACACAGCCGTCCACCCAGCGCTTATTTCCGTCCATGTGTTGATTCCGGCATAAGTGAAACAATCCTGGACTGACCGGTTCGAAGAGTGGGTCGTAAAATAGATTGACTCATTAACCATGATTGAATCCATAGATAAATCTTACGTAACGTTCCTCCCAGCGTCGCTATAGATGCTATAGATGCTATAGTGCGGTATCTTCCACGTTGTGGGTGGTTGGCTATTGGTTGACACTTGTAACCGTCCTCAAGTCTACACTGACCAGTGACCTACCCGGACGTAATCGACAGCGGAGATCACATGTGACATGAGGTCTTCCGAATCAGATCCATTTCATAGGGTGTATTCATTTAATACGCATGGCGGCCATACCGGCAGGGCCAAAAGGGCATCATGCGATTGTTAGTTCATTGTTATGATGGGTCTGATGGCGTTAGTTGAAGTTCAACAGTTCTCTAAATTTGGTTCGATATTTTTACTGAAAAGGAACGTTAAGAAACTCTATTGTCTCGGCTATCCTCTTTTTATGGTTTACAATGGACTCGCAATCATTTTCGTAGACTTTATCGGGAGATATTCATATACGCGAACTTATATTTTGTGGTATGCACATAATATATTCGTATTTAATTGGAGAAAGACGGATATTTTAGAGCGGTGTTTCTGAGCCACGTTGTCCGTTTTGTCTCCAAGGGGTTTACTCGCAGTAACAATGCGTGTCCTGCAGATTACACTCCACGATGAGTATAGCTTGTCTGTGGTATAGCCCATCAGACCATACGACCACGACGCACCAGCAAACATACAAAATACACATTGTCTAATACGTTTTATTTATTTGTTTACTGTCTATCCTATTCAGTTATAAAACTGATACACAAAGGAGGACAATAAAATAGAACTGTACAATCAGTAATGAAACAATAGGTAAAAGAACACTGAACAACAAAATAGCAAAGATAACAAAACCAAGTACTATAAAAACAAAACAATTACTACTATAAAAAAGAGAACAAGAACGATAGAGAATAAAATTAGTTGTTTATTGGTAAATGTTTGTTACATTTCGGTAAATGTTATATTTCATGCATTGCGATGTTATATAGCATGAAACGAATACTGAGGCGTCAGCACTGGTGAAATTATAGAAGTGAGTCTTTCATAGAAAACTTTTATATGTACTGTTTTCGACAAGAGGAAGTGACATCTCGACAACCGCCATCAGAGATGCAAGATCCACCCTTACTGACCCATGTGTAAACCATGTCACCAACCTAACTGCAACAGAGTGTTCAAAACAAAGATCTACTAATTGCTAATCAGGTTGGGTCACTAAACTCTTATTTTCGAACAACTGCGTTGACAACTCGCACCCAGTTCATAAAGTACCTTCCCGTTTGACTCCACGCATACAAGAATAATCTACTAGTGTGGGTTTTTTAAATTTTAAATTATAATTATATTTTATAACTTTCTGGGTGTACTGTATTTTTTCATCTATATGTAGACTTTTCTTTGGAACTTGGTGGTTGGTGTTCTCTTGCAGATTAGAAAACAAATTAACTACAATAAAAATGGTTAAATGTTAAAATTCCACGAATCTAGACTTTTATTTTGCAAACCTTGATTTTGTTTTCGACGAGGCTTTGTAGCCGAGATTGCCTGAGTAAGTTGTCAGCCTCGAGGCTGCAACAAGTGACTGCGAACACATCCATATCGCAACTAAACAAGTTGTGCTAAATGCGTGAGGCTTATTGTCGAAAACAGATTCTAATGACCAAGTATATTTCTAGTGCAGAATCATTTTCCTTACGGAGATGTTTTTTTTTGGTCATAACACTTCTAAAATAATTGAAATAATTAAGCTCTAAAACGTCCACGACAGCCCAAGGCCACGGCCACTTGGACGCAGAGCGACATCAGTAATAGGATCGGTGAAACTACTCTGAATACCACGATAATAATACGCTCCAGTTTCTTAGCCGGGCAGCCACCGAGGTTTATTGTGGACGTCGTACACACTACACACGCACACGCACACGCACACAAGCAGTTACTGAGGTTTAT
>OX246746.1:5766482-5816482 GCA_945910005.1 Isoperla grammatica | reverse complement strand
TGTCAATGCCTCGAAGCACCGTCCCTTCCATACAATTAGCCATGCAGTCGTCATAAAACTGCACTCAGGGCAGTGTCAATGCCTCGAAGCACCGTCCCTTCCATACAATTAGCCATGCAATCATCATAAAACTGCACTCAGGGCAGTGTCAATGCCTCGAAGCACCGTCCCTTCGATACAATTAGCCATGCAGTCATCATAAAACTGCACTCATGGCAGTGTGAATGCCTCGAAGCACCGTCCCTTCGATACAATTAGCCATGCAGTCATCATAAAACTGCACTCAGGGCAGTGTCAATGCCTAGAAGCACCGTCCCTTCCATACAATTAGCCATGCAGTCATCATAAAACTGCACTCAGGGCAGTGTCAATGCCTCGAAGCACCGTCCCTTCCATACAATTAGCCATGCAGTCATCATAAAACTGCACTCAGGGCAGTGTGAATGCCTCGAAGCACCGTCCCTTCCATACAATTAGCCATGCAGTCGTCATAAAACTGCACTCAGGGCAGTGTGAATGCCTCGAAGCACCGTCCCTTCGATACAATTAGCCATGCAGTCGTCATAAAACTGCACTCAGGGCAGTGTCAATGCCTAGAAGCACCGTCCCTTCCATACAATTAGCCATGCAGTCATCATAAAACTGCACTCATGGCAGTGTCAATGCCTCGAAGCACCGTCCCTTCCATACAATTAGCCATGCAGTCGTCATAAAACTGCACTCAGGGCAGTGTGAATGCCTCGAAGCACCGTCCCTTCCATACAATTAGCCATGCAGTCGTCATAAAACTGCACTCAGGGCAGTGTCAATGCCTCGAAGCACCGTCCCTTCCATACAATTAGCCATGCAGTCGTCATAAAACTGCACTCAGGGCAGTGTGAATGCCTCGAAGCACCGTCCCTTCCATACAATTAGCCATGCAGTCATCATAAAACTGCACTCAGGGCAGTGTGAATGCCTCGAAGCACCGTCCCTTCCATACAATTAGCCATGCAGTCGTCATAAAACTGCACTCAGGGCAGTGTGAATGCCTCGAAGCACCGTCCCTTCCATACAATTAGCCATGCAGTCGTCATAAAACTGCACTCAGGGCAGTGTGAATGCCTCGAAGCACCGTCCCTTCCATACAATTAGCCATGCAGTCGTCATAAAACTGCACTCAGGGCAGTGTGAATGCCTCGAAGCACCGTCTTTTCGATACAATTAGCCATGCAGTCGTCATAAAACTGCACTCAGGGCAGTGTCAATGCCTCGAAGCACCGTCCCTTCCATACAATTAGCCATGCAGTCATCATAAAACTGCACTCAGGGCAGTGTGAATGCCTCGAAGCACCGTCCCTTCCATACAATTAGCCATGCAGTCGTCATAAAACTGCACTCAGGGCAGTGTCAATGCCTCGAAGCACCGTCCCTTCCATACAATTAGCCATGCAGTCATCATAAAACTGCACTCAGGGCAGTGTCAATGCCTCGAAGCACCGTCCCTTCCATACAATTAGCCATGCAGTCATCATAAAACTGCACTCAGGGCAGTGTCAATGCCTCGAAGCACCGTCCCTTCCATACAATTAGCCATGCAGTCGTCATAAAACTGCACTCAGGGCAGTGTGAATGCCTCGAAGCACCGTCCCTTCCATACAATTAGCCATGCAGTCGTCATAAAACTGCACTCAGGGCAGTGTGAATGCCTCGAAGCACCGTCCCTTCCATACAATTAGCCATGCAGTCGTCATAAAACTGCACTCAGGGCAGTGTGAATGCCTCGAAGCACCGTCCCTTCGATACAATTAGCCATGCAGTCATCATAAAACTGCACTCAGGGCAGTGTCAATGCCTCGAAGCACCGTCCCTTCCATACAATTAGCCATGCACTCATCATAAAACTGCACTCAGGGCAGTGTGAATGCCTCGAAGCACCGTCCCTTCCATACAATTAGCCATGCAGTCGTCATAAAACTGCACTCAGGGCAGTGTCAATGCCTCGAAGCACCGTCCCTTCCATACAATTAGCCATGCACTCATCATAAAACTGCACTCAGGGCAGTGTGAATGCCTCGAAGCACCGTCCCTTCCATACAATTAGCCATGCAGTCGTCATAAAACTGCACTCAGGGCAGTGTCAATGCCTCGAAGCACCGTCCCTTCCATACAATTAGCCATGCAATCATCATAAAAGAGCACTCAGGATAGGTTCCCTCCAACAATGACAGGTACTCTGGTGGTGCTCAGGTGGAACTATGGTGGAACTCAGGTGGAACTCAGGTGGAACTGATTTCGACCATCGAACAAATTACTAAGAGATACAAAGTAGAATATTGTGTTATGCTGACGACATAGATGAGTGAGGCATTGTCCAACCAAATGTCCGTATTTGAAAAAGCCACCCGCTGATTAGCTCCGACATATTATAGTCTATGACGTCACCATTCCCAAGGTTGGTGTGACATCACTATACATGGTCATGGTTTTGCCCCAAAGTCCCAACCATATTGCAAACCACTTTGTGGTTCCTGATCCTCCGCTGATCCTCCACTTAGATAAGAATATAGAGCAAATAGCTTTACACTTAGCATTGATGTGGTTTTCAACACGGGAAGAAGATTAACATATAGAAAGGAAGGAAAAGTATTGTCTTTGAGGAAACAATCGGTGCATAGATTCAGTTTATTGAGATCGCAGTACTACTTTGAATTAAATGCCTGTGATCATCATTGCAGATTACCAACATTTAATTAAAAAATACCATTACGATGTCGTCCTTAAAGAGAAGTAGGTGCCTGAGCCTTAGGCGAAGTCGTTAGGACCAGTGGCGGATCCAGACCTCAGTCATGGGACGGGCGATTATAGAAAAATAACTGTAAATCCCTTTCTACTTCCACTTGCCTCCCCCCCCCCTCCCCCCCCCCCCCCCTCCTGGTCAAACCCCGAGGAACACAAAACAATGGAATATGAAAATTTTTGGACGAGAGCGAAAATAAAATATGTTGTGGCATTTTATAGGGGCACAACGAATTTGGTAAAAAAACAACTTATCGTTAAGGGGTAGACTCACTATAAATACCGCGAGGAATTAACGTTGTTTCAGTTATATCTTGAGAACACTTAGGCAATATTAAAAAGAAGATAAATGCCCAAATTGTGGTTTCGTTCGTGAGAGATATAACCTAGATTATTAAAAAAAAAAAAAGTATTATTTTGATCGTTACGGTTGTCATCGCTAATGTAACATAATTACAATGAATTTCTTATCACCCAATAACGATACAAATATGTGAACATTTTTTAATCCAGTTTGTTAAACCACAATACGGCAAATTTATCGCTTGTTTAATTTTCTAACAAAAAAATCACGTTAAATTCGCGCAACAACAAATGTTGTTATAACAGCACCATATCTATATAACAAACTGTTATTCAGGTCCCATAAGGTTCTTATGTATGTAAATTAACAATCTATATGAAGAAATATTCTTTATAACAAAATAATAATCTGACCCCCAAGAGTTCGTTATAAATAAGTTTCCCTGTATAGGCTATATATAATTACGTAATTTATGATATTTGGGAAATAAAACGAAACTGAAACATCATAATATAATACATATAATATATAATATATTTCATATTCTTACGCACATAGGCTACACCCTTATAAACATAACTTGATGCAAATACACATACTTCATTTTGATACCCACCCCACACACATACATCCATAAACACATACTACATCTTCATAGGGCCTACACACATGTATCCATAAGCACATACTACATCTTAAACATAGAGCCTACACACATGCATCCATAAGCACATACTACATCTTAAACATAGAGCCTACACACATGCATCCATAAGCACATACTACATCTTAAACATAGGGCCTACACACATGCATCCATAAGCACATACTACATCTTAAACATAGGGCCTACACACATGCATCCATAAGCACATACTACTTCTTCATAGAGCCTACACACATACATCCATAAACACATACTACATCTTCATAGGGCCTACACACATGTATCCATAAGCACATACTACATCTTAAACATAGAGCCTACACACATGCATCCATAAGCACATACTACATCTTAAACATAGAGCCTACACACATGCATCCATAAGCACATACTACATCTTAAACATAGGGCCTACACACATGCATCCATAAGCACATACTACATCTTAAACATAGGGCCTACACACATGCATCCATAAGCACATACTACTTCTTCATAGAGCCTACACACATACATCCATAAACACATACTACATCTTCATAGGGCCTACACACATGTATCCATAAGCACATACTACATCTTAAACATAGGGCCTACACACATGCATCCATAAGCACATACTACATCTTCATAGGGCCTACACACATGCATCCATAAGCACATACTACATCTTAAACATAGGGCCTACACACATACATCCATAAATACATACTACTTCTTCATAGGGCCTACACACATGCATCCATAAGCACATACTACATCTTAAACATAGAGCCTACACACATGCATATCCATAAGCACATACTACTTCTTCATAGGGCCTACACACATGCATCCATAAGCACATACTACATCTTAAACATAAGGCCTACACACATACATCCATAAACACATACTACATCTTCATAGGGCCTAGACACATGCATCCATAAGCACATACTACATCTTAAACATAGGGCCTATACACATTACATCCATGAAAACATACTTCGTACCCTTCATTGGCTTCATTTTTTTTACATATCAGAAATCCAATTAAATGATCCAGAGATGGAATCTACAGCAAGCAGCCATTGGTACACTCTTGTCTAGCGGGCTGCCTTACTCCAGGGGCAGCCCGGCAGCCACTGGTACACTCTTGTCTAGCGGGCTGCCTTACTCCAGGGGCAGCCCGGCAGCCATTGGTACACTCTTGTCTAGCGGGCTGCCTTACTCCAGGGGCAGCCCGGCAGCCACTGGTACACTCTTGTCTAGCGGGCTGCCTTACTCCAGGGGCAGCCCGGCAGCCACTGGTACACTCTTGTCTAGCGGGCTGCCTTACTCCAGGGGCAGCCCGGCAGCCACTGGTACACTCTTGTCTAGCGGGCTGCCTTACTCCAGGGGCAGCCCGGCAGCCACTGGTACACTCTTGTCTAGCGGGCTGCCTTACTCCAGGGGCAGCCCGGCAGCCACTGGTACACTCTTGTCTAGCGGGCTGCCTTACTCCAGGGGCAGCCCGGCAGACATTGGTACACTCTTGTCTAGCGGGCTGCCTTACTCCAGGGGCAGCCCGGCAGCCACTGGTACACTCTTGTCTAGCGGGCTGCCTTACTCCAGGGGCAGCCCGGCAGCCACTGGTACACTCTTGTCTAGCGGGCTGCCTTACTCCAGGGGCAGCCCGGCAGCCACTGGTACACTCTTGTCTAGCGGGCTGCCTTACTCCAGGGGCAGCCCGGCAGCCACTGGTACACTCTTGTCTAGCGGGCTGCCTTACTCCAGGGGCAGCCCGGCAGCCACTGGTACACTCTTGTCTAGCGGGCTGCCTTACTCCAGGGGCAGCCCGGCAGCCATTGGTACACTCTTGTCTAGCGGGCTGCCTTACTCCAGGGGCAGCCCGGCAGCCACTGGTACACTCTTGTCTAGCGGGCTGCCTTACTCCAGGGGCAGCCCGGCAGCCACTGGTACACTCTTGTCTAGCGGGCTGCCTTACTCCAGGGGCAGCCCGGCAACCACTGGTACACTCTTGTCTAGCGGGCTGCCTTACTCCAGGGGCAGCCCGGCAGCCACTGGTACACTCTTGTCTAGCGGGCTGCCTTACTCCAGGGGCAGCCCGGCAGCCACTGGTACACTCTTGTCTAGCGGGCTGCCTTACTCCAGGGGCAGCCCGGCAGCCACTGGTACACTCTTGTCTAGCGGGCTGCCTTACTCCAGGGGCAGCCCGGCAGCCACTGGTACACTCTTGTCTAGCGGGCTGCCTTACTCCAGGGGCAGCCCGGCAACCACTGGTACACTCTTGTCTAGCGGGCTGCCTTACTCCAGGGGCAGCCCGGCAGCCACTGGTACACTCTTGTCTAGCGGGCTGCCTTACTCCAGGGGCAGCCCGGCAGCCACTGGTACACTCTTGTCTAGCGGGCTGCCTTACTCCAGGGGCAGCCCGGCAGCCATTGGTACACTCTTGTCTAGCGGGCTGCCTTACTCCAGGGGCAGCCCGGCAGCCATTGGTACACTCTTGTCTAGCGGGCTGCCTTACTCCAGGGGCAGCCCGGCAGACATTGGTACACTCTTGTCTAGCGGGCTGCCTTACTCCAGGGGCAGCCCGGCAGCCACTGGTACACTCTTGTCTAGCGGGCTGCCTTACTCCAGGGGCAGCCCGGCAGACATTGGTACACTCTTGTCTAGCGGGCTGCCTTACTCCAGGGGCAGCCCGGCAGCCACTGGTACACTCTTGTCTAGCGGGCTGCCTTACTCCAGGGGCAGCCCGGCAACCACTGGTACACTCTTGTCTAGCGGGCTGCCTTACTCCAGGGGCAGCCCGGCAGCCACTGGTACACTCTTGTCTAGCGGGCTGCCTTACTCCAGGGGCAGCCCGGCAGCCACTGGTACACTCTTGTCTAGCGGGCTGCCTTACTCCAGGGGCAGCCCGGCAGCCACTGGTACACTCTTGTCTAGCGGGCTGCCTTACTCCAGGGGCAGCCCGGCAACCACTGGTACACTCTTGTCTAGCGGGCTGCCTTACTCCAGGGGCAGCCCGGCAACCACTGGTACACTCTTGTCTAGCGGGCTGCCTTACTCCAGGGGCAGCCCGGCAACCACTGGTACACTCTTGTCTAGCGGGCTGCCTTACTCCAGGGGCAGCCCGGCAACCACTGGTACACTCTTGTCTAGCGGGCTGCCTTACTCCAGGGGCAGCCCGGCAACCACTGGTACACTCTTGTCTAGCGGGCTGCCTTACTCCAGGGGCAGCCCGGCAACCACTGGTACACTCTTGTCTAGCGGGCTGCCTTACTCCAGGGGCAGCCCGGCAGCCACTGGTACACTCTTGTCTAGCGGGCTGCCTTACTCCAGGGGCAGCCCGGCAGACATTGGTACACTCTTGTCTAGCGGGCTGCCTTACTCCAGGGGCAGCCACTGGTACACTCTTGTCTAGCGGGCTGCCTTACTCCAGGGGCAGCCCGGCAGACATTGGTACACTCTTGTCTAGCGGGATCACAAGAAATAACTCTAAATTTTCTTTCTTTACGACAGTCTAAAATTATTTTAAAGTAATTTTAACCTACAGAAATGCGGGGTTCCACTAGGTGGGTGGAGTGATTACCCCCCCCCCCCCCCCCCCCCCCCCCCCCCCGACGGCCGCCGGCCGAGATGCACCCCCACTGGAAGAACACCCGAAGAGGCTTCTATTAATAGTTACTAATCTACTAACCCTGCCTGAAATTACAAATTAGCGGTAACATTATAATTCACGCCTGAATGCCTAATGCATGTGCTTTCCTAGCTGGGAAAGTTGGCTGATTGCACTTGTTCAAATATTTCTAGAAAACCAGGATTTGAATGACTGTACAGACACTTCCCTAATTTTACATCACATTTGTGTTATTAGAGAGTCGCATAGCATGATTACAATCATAAACTGATAAATGCAACAACAATTATCTTCATACTACACTAATATAAAATGGTGTAGCGATCTAGTTGATCAGCATTCTGTATAGCTACCACTGTCTTCACTTCACTACACTACGCAACACTACGCTCATGCTATGGCCTACTCGCCCCTCAAGTCTGCCATCTCATCACTGCGTGGATTCTCCATATCTTGGGGTTTTACTTTTTAGTAGTACACACTAATTAATTTAGTATTGACTTTTGGAAAATTAGCATTTCATATCAATCGGTGTAATACGTTCATTTTAACACAAAACTTGTTACTTTTTGTCTTACTGGAAATTACTTCACATACTTCAAATTATGCAAAATTTAATTTATTTTTTAATTATTTTCTGTACAATAAGACTAAAGTAATTGTCAATTATTATGAAGAATTGGCACAAATTAGCTGCTTCCAGTGAAAATTAGCAAACACCACAATTCTACCAATAATTAGCAAAAATCAAAATCATCATAACATACAGTTTAACCCTACAATTCGTTATCTGTTATCAAAATGTCGACGAAGGAATCTCAACTGAATGTTCTGCATTTTTATGTTATTTATAGTGTATAATATTATCAGTGATTGTTATTATGACGTTGTAATGTTGTGCTTTGTTGCAGCCCACGACCAGTCACATGGCAACCCTGCGACAACAGAACCTACCTGGGGGGTGCAACATGGGGAGCAATGGCGACATGCCCGACCGGCACGCCTCAAGCGGCGAGCAAAGTAACAACGGTTTTCTGCCACTGGCAACCGACGCGCTATCTTTTGACAACAAACATTAACTGCTGAGACTGCCCAGTGTTGACAAGTTACATTTGGTTTACTGTTACAGTTTATTATAATGAAGACCAAGTAAGAAGAGTAAGTAACACATATGTACATTGATGTACGGTACAAGAACTGTTGTCTATCAGAACTAACTTGGAAGTTGTCTCATCTAATAGGGTCGACTTAGCGATGTGTTCGGTTTAATATAGATGCATGGTTTGGACTTTAAACAGCCTAGTTTGATGCAACTAGTGCTGACAGAACAACCTTACTAAAATAGTGTTGTAAAGAAAGTTATCAAGAGAATATTATATCTGATTTTAGTCTCGGCGTAAACGCAAGGCAGTGTCTGAACCCCCCACTCAAACCCAACACGACTACGTGAACGAAAAAACTCCCATACCAATCGTTATCGGATACATTGCTGAAGCCCTATTGGGCTATTCACAGGATCCGATGGTAGCCGCACTTGCAGCGCTCCTCCGCAAACTAATCTCCATCCCCCAAAATGGCTAGATCTCAAGCTCGCATAGCCTGGAACGCCAACGGCGCCATCCGAACTGCACCAATTCAGTCTTCTTCTCGTTTTCCCACTGACTTCATGTAGCAGGTTCTACCCCCATTCATTCCCACACTAATTCTTACTATCACCCCAGCCCTCGGGCTTATGCGTTTTTACTTCTGTTTCCTTCATCATCTGCTCTAGAGGGCCCAGCCCGGGAGAGCGCTCCAGCAAAGTTTAATGTTGAACTATTGCATCTAGTAAGAAGAAGTCTCGGTTTAGAGATGTATAAAGAGGTAGGTTGTTTCTATGTGAACTCATTGTTATATCGTTCTCACTTTTAGAATAATCAACCTAAATAATTGTTATGGACTATTTCCATTCAAAGCTATGTTGTAATGTGTATGAGTAAATTAACATTTCCAAATATTAAGTTTTTGCGCCGATCATTCTATTATAATCTCTTATCAACAAACATTAAGTTGTTGGCAATGTCTTATGAATGTTCTTCATTTAGAGCACGTTTGTTGTTGAGAGCATACTTACATTCGAACTTCCTTTATTGCTTATACGATTTTCAGTAACATGAATTTGAATATAGTTGAGAAAATCAATGTGTAATTTGTAGTTAGAAGTTCTCATTACAAAATATTGTATTCCTGAGGTTTTCATGTATCTATATGTTATCTCATTTACCCAGGGCCGGATTAAGACATTTGGCGCCCATAGGCTAAAAAAAAGATACGCCCCTCCCCCCCCCCCCCAAATTCAACATGCTAAAAAACATATACTTGCATTTTATGTAAAAACAAAAAAGAAAAAGGCAACTAATACATTGCAACTCATCAAATTGTATAATTTCACCGGCCCCAGTCTCGCCCGTTGAAAACTTAGGAGTTACACGCCTCGGCCCTCTGCGCATTTCGGCGCCGATAGGGGTGGGGGGTGCCAAAATGTCGGCGCCCTAGGCTCCAGCCTAGTTAGCCTATGCCTTAATAAAGTCCTGCACCACATCCATGTTGTTAGAACATCTAAAGTTCAAAACCACTCGCGAAATCTAGTTTGAACCACATTCTCTTTTGATGTAACATGCAATTTAATGCAACTGTTATAATTGTTTCTGTTTCGAATATTTTTAACAATAATTGTCAGATGTAACAGGCTGATTGGTTGTGTTGGTAAAACTATATATTATAAACCTGCGAGAACTCTCTGGATTTTATCTTGGAACCCTGGTGTGGTGCATGGATTAACTAACCCTGTCCCGGTGTCCTTGAGTACGACTCTCCAGTGAAGGTCAACGTCAGTGGGGGCGCACGAACCTCTAATTCGGGAGGTCGGCGGTTCGATACTCGCCACCAGCAATTTTGACTGAAGAATTTCCCGAGGTTTCCCTTAGTCATAAAGTGAATACTAGGATTGAACCATACTTACAACCCCCGGACATTCATTCCTAACTAGTTCAAATGGGCATTTATTTTCCCCAGGTCAGGTTTCCTACTAAAAGTTATTAATTATTATCTATAAACGAGGTGTTTTTTTTTTTTCCATAATAATAATATTAAGTAAGATTTTGGTTTTCAAAAATTGTTCAAAAATGCTAAAAACGTGGATTTAATAGTTAATACTAGTGCAAGTTCCATAATATTATCAAAATAAACTTGAGGACAATATAATTTGAATTTGTAAATGCAAAGCACTGCATATCATTGATTCATTTGTTTCGTATTTGAAATATCGATCTTTGATTGCTTATCGCTCACTCGTCAATGGTGTTCGAAGCCTACAGAGTTGGTTTAGTCACTTTAAATTAAAGTCCCCCACTGCCAATCAGTTTAGCTACTGAGTGGGTAGACTCTAAATGTGAATTTATTTTTATTTATTTATTTAATAATAATTGGTTAGAATGAATAATATGATTTTGTAGAACTTGTGGATACTATTGGAATTAAATTTTTGTAGGTATCTTCAACAGTTATCTATAAATTATTTCAAATTCGCCAGTAAATAATAAATCCAACTTACTTTTGCATGAAATATTTAATTTTTTACGGCTATATTGTTTATTTGGGGGATCTTATGGTTAATACCCGAGGTAGATCTGAAAATTGTCTACTTTGAAAAAATCATCGCCTCGCAATGTTTGTTGTGAACGACGTCAAGCGTTGCCGGAATTTCAAAGATTTTCTTGTCATGTTCCACTTTCGGTACCGATTGTGAATTAACGGTGGTACCTAGTTAGTCGTAACGTCGAGCTTTAGGTCAGCGATAATCGTTGGTGACGTAGTATGAGCGTCGGTAGCGTCAGTTTACACAGGTCGTGGTGACGCGACGCCAACTTCGGGTAATCAGAATCGTGCATTATTTGAGGTTTTTATTTTTTTTACGGGAAAACAGTGTGAGATAGAATTTTTTGGTTGTCGATTCCTTATTACTCATACCTCTCTTGGTTGTATTCCTTTTTTTTTTTTTATAAAAAAAAATACAAATTTCAAAAGTCTCGGATTTTGATCGTCTGAAAAAAATCTGAAAATTTGGGCGCTTGTATCTCTGTTAGTATGACCCCCAGCATAATTAACTCTTAAGGAATACTAGATAAGTGTAAAAAAAAAAAAAAAAAACAGAAACAAATTTGGACCACCCGTTTGGTAGCTACGAGCACTTAAAAAAAAAAATTCACCATATAAACCCTTCTCAACTATGCTACTCTGATTATGAAGGAAAAAAAGACTGGTGGTAGCGGGTCTCGAACCCCGGCCGGACCTCTAAAACACTAGACCACGACGCTACTGCCTACGCCACACCACACGATGGAAGCAACGTTGCTTACACTGATATATAACACACCGGTCTCAATGTATGGCATAGCTTGTTGTATTCAGATAGCTCGTCATCACGCCAACATTAAAACATGTTTCCTTGGCTAACCGTTAATGCAAGGCAAGCAATAACATGTTTCATGTACAGAGTAAGAATGTCCAATGGAAAAACGCTAATATTTATTTTCATAACCCTTTAACAAGAGACGCTACGCGTCGTCAGAGACGTGCTCAAATACACTCTGTTTTTTAGAATTATATTCTTTACAGCTATATTGTATATTTGGGTGATCTTAAAGTTAATTCCCGAGGTAGATCTGAAAATTGTCTACTTTGAAAAAAATCATCGCCTCGCTATATTGTTGTGAACGACGTCAGACGTCGCCAAAATTTTAAAGATTTTCTTGTCAAGTTCCAATTTCGGTACCGATTGTGGATGAACGGTGGTACCTAGTTAGTCGTAGCATCGAACTTAAGGTCAGGAAGAATCCTTGGTGACGTAGTATGAGCGTCGGTAGAGTCGGTTTGCACAGGTTGTGGTGAAGCGACGCCAACTTCAGGTAACTAAAATAGAAGATTTTTTGAGGTTTTTATTTTTTTACGGGTAAACGGTTTAAGACAGAATTTTTTGGTCGTCAATTCCTTCTTATTTATCGCTCTCTTGATATGTTTCGTATTTTTTAAAAAATAAAAAAAAAAAAATTTCAAAATTCTCCGATTCTGCCTTTCTGTGAGGTTTTTTGAAATTTTGGGCGCCTGTATCTCTGTTAGTATGACCCCAAGCATATTTTCGTTTTCAGGATGTCTAGATAATTAACGCAAAAAAAAAAAAAAAAAAACAGAAACAAATTTGGGTCACACGTTTTTTTGCTACGAGCGCTTTAAAAAGTAATTTCCCCCATGTAAACCCTTCTCAACTTTTCTTGTCTGAATATGGAAGAAAAAAGACTGCCGGTTGCGGGTATCCAACTCCGGACCGCGAAAACACTAGTCGGCGTCGCTACAGCCTACGCCCCACGCCACTCGATGGAAGTTGGATTGCTTACACTAGTACATAACACACTGCTCTTAATGAATGCATGTATGTATCTCGATTCATTCTTATTGTAATTGTAACACCTAAGATAGATGGATTTACGAACAGAGGGTCTCATTGGATTTAAAAAATATCCAAGAATACGATCTGAAGATAAAAACTCCGAAAATTGTAAAAAAAGGCTTCAAAGTTTTTTTACATTTTCGGAGTTTTTATCATCAGATCGTATTGGTTGATTGGTTGATCGCGAAAGAGTTAATCGTTTGTGGAAACAATGAGCCGTTTGACAGTTAAAAAATAAACCGTGTCCATGCACGTTGATGCATTGATATAAATGCGTGAAACTGGTGGAACAAAAAAGAGTGGGTGTAACGGGTCTCGAACCCCAGACCTCGACCATGCTAAGCTGAGACATATCCCATACGCCATAGCACACGATGATACTTCCAGCGCTTACACAGGTACAAGACACACTGCTCTCAATGTTGTGCGTTGTTCGGGGTATTCAGTTAGCTTATATCATAACCTCCTATAGCCGTCTGAACTCCGGATACACATCCACAGAAAACACAGTTTTGGGACTTTCAAGACTTGACGTTTTGAACATCACTATAACCTCCTATAGCCATCTGAACTCCTGATACACATCCACAGAAAACGTAGTTTTGGGACCCACGTTGGGAACATCACACTGAACAGCCAACATTAAAACATGTTTCCTCGGATTACCATTAATGCAAGGCAAACATTAACATGTCCAATGTATAGAGTAAGAATGTCCAATGGAGAAACTCTAATCATTATTTTCTTAACCATTTAGCAAGAGACGCTACGCGTCGTCAAAGACGTGCTCAAATACACTCTGTTTTTTAGAATTATATTCTTTACAGCTATATTGTTTATTTGGGTGATCTTAAAGTTAATTCACGAGGTAGATCTGAAAATTGTCTACTTTGAAAAAAATCATCGCCTCGCTATGTTTGTTGTGAACGACGTCAGACGTCGCCAAAATTTTAAAGATTTTCATGTCAAGTTCCACTGTCGGTACCGATTGTGGATGAACGCTGGTACCTAGTTGGTCGTAGCGTCGAACTTAAGGTCAGGAAAAATCCTTGGTGACGTAGTATGAGCGTCGGTAGCGTCGGTTTGCACAGGTCGTGGTGAGGCGACGCCAACTTCAGGTAACTAAAATAGTAGATTTTTTGAGGTTTTTAATTTTTTACGGGTAAACGGTTTGAGATAGAATTTTTTGGTCGTCAATTCCTTCTTATTTATCTCTCTCTTGATATGTTTCGTATTTAAAAAAAAAAAAAAATAAATAAAAATTTCAAAATTCTCCGATTCTGCCTTTCTGTGAGGTTGTTTGAAAATTTGGGCGCCTGTATCTCTGTTAGTATGACCCCCAGCATATTTTCGTTTTCAGGGTGTCTAGATAATTAACGCAAAAAAAAAAAAAAAAAATACAGAAACAAATTTGGGCCACACGTTTTTTTACTAAGAGCGCTTTAAAAAAAAATTTCCCCCATGTAAACCCTTCTCAACTTTTCTTGTCTGAATATGGAAGAAAAAAAGACTGCCGGTTGCGGGTATCGAACCCCGGACCGCGAAAACACTAGTCGGCGTCGATACTGCCTACGCCACGCCACTCGATAGAAGATGGATTGCTTACACTAGTACATAACACACTGCTCTTAATGAATGCATGTGTGTATCTCGATTCATTCTTATTGTAATTGTAACACCTTAGATAGATGGATTTACGAACAGAGGGTCCCATTGGATTTAGAAATATCCAAGAATACGATCTGAAGATAAAAACTCCGAAAATTGTGCAAAAAACGGCTTCAAAGTTTTTTTACATTTTCGAGAGTTTTTATCATCAGATCGTATTGATTGATTGGTTGATCGCGAAAGAGTTAATCGTTTGTGGAAACAATGAGCCGTTTGACAGTTAAAAAATAAACCGTGTCCATGCACGTTGATGCATTGATATAATTGCGTGAAAATGGTGGAACAAAAAAGAGTGGGTGTAACGGGTCTCGAATCCCAGACCTCGATCATGCTAAGCGGAGACATATCCCATACGCCATAGCACACGATGATACTTCCAGCGCTTACACTGGTACAAGACACACTGCTCTCAATGTTGTGCGTTGTTCGAAGTATTCAGTTAGCTTATATCATAACCTCCTATAGCCGTCTGAACTCCGGATACACATCCACAGAAAACACAGTTTTGGGACTTTCAAGACTTGACGTTTTGAACATCACTATAACCTCCTATAGCCGTCTGAACTCCTGATACACATCCACAGAAAACGTAGTTTTGGGACCCACGTTGGGAACATCACACTGAACAGCCAACATTAAAACATATTTCCTCGGATTACCATTAATGCAAGGCAAACATTAACATGTCCAATGTATAGAGTAAGAATGTCCAATGGAGAAACTCTAATCATTATTTTCTTAACCATTTAACAAGAGACGCTACGCGTCGTCAAAGACGTGCTCAAATACACTCTGTTTTTTAGAATTATATTCTTTACAGCTATATTGTTTATTTGGGTGATCTTAAAGTTAATTCACGAGGTAGATCTGAAAATTGTCTACTTTGAAAAAAATCATCGCCTCGCTATGTTTGTTGTGAACGACGTCAGACGTCGCCGAAATTTTAAAGATTTTCATGTCAAGTTCCACTGTCGGTACCGATTGTGGATGAACGCTGGTACCTAGTTGGTCGTAGCGTCGAACTTAAGGTCAGGAAGAATCATTGGTGACGTAGTATGAGCGTCGGTAGCGTCGGTTTGCACAGGTCGTGGTAAGGCGACGCCAACTTCAGGTAACTAAAATAGTAGATTTTTTGAGGATTTTAATTTTTTACGGGTAAACGGTTTGAGATAGAATTTTTTGGTCGTCAATTCCTTCTTATTTATCTCTCTCTTGATATGTTTCGTATTTTAAAAAAAATAAAAAAAAATAAAAATTTCAAAATACTCCGATTCTGCCTTTCTGTGAGGTTTTTTGAAATTTTGGGCGCCTGGATCTCTGTTAGTATGACCCCCAGCATATTTTCGTTTTCAGGGTGTCTAGATAATTAACGCAAAAAAAATAAAAAAAATACAGAAACAAATTTGGGCCTCACGTTTTTTTACTAAGAGCGCTTTAAAAAAAAATTTCCCCCATGTAAACCCTTCTCAACATTTCTTGTCTGAATATGGAAGAAAAAAAGACTGCCGGTTGCAGGTATCGAACCCCGGACTGCGAAAACACTAGTCGGCGTCGATACTGCCTACGCCACGCCATTCGATAGAAGATGGATTGCTTACACTAGTACATAAAACACTGCTCTTAATGAATGCATGTGTGTATCTCGATTCATTCTTATTGTAATTGTAACACCTAAGATAGATGGATTTACGAACAGAGGGTCCCATTGGATTTAGAAATATCCAAGAATACGATCTGAAGATAAAAACTCCGAAAATTGTGAAAAAAACGGCTTCAAAGTTTTTTTACATTTTCGAGAGTTTTTATCATCAGATCGTATTGATTGATTGGTTGATCGCGAAAGAGTTAATCGTTTGTGGAAACAATGAGCCGTTTGACAGTTAAAAAATAAACCGTGTCCATGCACGTTGATGCATTGATATAAATGCGTGAAAATGGTGGAACAAAAAAGAGTGGGTGTAACGGGTATCGAACCCCAGACCTCGACCATGCTAAGCGGAGACATATCCCATACGCCATAGCACACGATTATATTTCCAGCGCTTACACAGGTACAAGACACACTGCTCTCAATGTTGTGCGTTGTTCGAAGTATTCAGTTAGCTTATATCATAACCTCCTATAGCCGTCTGAACTCCGGATACACATCCACAGAAAACACAGTTTTGGGACTTTCAAGACTTGACGTTTTGAACATCACTATAACCTCCTATAGCCGTCTGAACTCCTGATACACATCCACAGAAAACGTAGTTTTGGGACCCACGTTGGGAACATCACACTGAACAGCCAACATTAAAACATGTTTCCTCGGATTACCATTAATGCAAGGCAAACATTAACATGTCCAATGTATAGAGTAAGAATGTCCAATGGAGAAACTCTAATCATTATTTTCTTAACCATTTAACAAGAGACGCTACGCGTCGTCAAAGACGTGCTCAAATACACTCTGTTTTTTAGAATTATATTCTTTACAGCTATATTGTTTATTTGGGTGATCTTAAAGTTAATTCACGAGGTAGATCTGAAAATTGTCTACTTTGAAAAAAATCATCGCCTCGCTATGTTTGTTGTGAACGACGTCAGACGTCGCCGAAATTTTAAAGATTTTCATGTCAAGTTCCACTGTCGGTACCGATTGTGGATGAACGCTGGTACCTAGTTGGTCGTAGCGTCGAACTTAAGGTCAGGAAGAATCATTGGTGACGTAGTATGAGCGTCGGTAGCGTCGGTTTGCACAGGTCGTGGTGAGGCGACGCCAACTTCAGGTAACTAAAATAGTAGATTTTTTGAGGTTTTTAATTTTTTACGGGTAAACGGTTTGAGATAGAATTTTTTGGTCGTCAATTCCTTCTTATTTATCTCTCTCTTGATATGTTTCGTATTTTAAAAAAAATAAAAAAAAATAAAAATTTCAAAATTTTCCGATTCTGCCTTTCTGTGAGGTTTTTTGAAATTTTGGGCGCCTGGATCTCTGTTAGTATGACCCCCAGCATATTTTCGTTTTCAGGGTGTCTAGATAATTAACGCAAAAAAAATAAAAAAAATACAGAAACAAATTTGGGCCACACGTTTTTTTACTAAGAGCGCTTTAAAAAAAAATTTCCCCCATGTAAACCCTTCTCAACATTTCTTGTCTGAATATGGAAGAAAAAAAGACTGCCGGTTGCAGGTATCGAACCCCGGACTGCGAAAACACTAGTCGGCGTCGATACTGCCTACGCCACGCCATTCGATAGAAGATGGATTGCTTACACTAGTACATAACACACTGCTCTTAATGAATGCATGTGTGTATCTCGATTCATTCTTATTGTAATTGTAACACCTAAGATAGATGGATTTACGAACAGAGGGTCCCATTGGATTTAGAAATATCCAAGAATACGATCTGAAGATAAAAACTCCGAAAATTGTGCAAAAAACGGCTTCAAAGTTTTTTTACATTTTCGAGAGTTTTTATCATCAGATCGTATTGATTGATTGGTTGATCGCGAAAGAGTTAATCGTTTGTGGAAACAATGAGCCGTTTGACAGTTAAAAAATAAACCGTGTCCATGCACATTGATGCATTGATATAAATGCGTGAAAATGGTGGAACAAAAAAGAGTAGGTGTAACGGGTATCGAACCCCAGACCTCGGCCATGCTAAGCGGAGACATATCCCATACGCCATAGCACACGATGATATTTCCAGCGCTTACACAGGTACAAGACACACTGCTCTCAATGTTGTGCGTTGTTCGAAGTATTCAGTTAGCTTATATCATAACCTCCTATAGCCGTCTGAACTCCGGATACACATCCACAGAAAACACAGTTTTGGGACTTTCAAGACTTGACGTTTGGAACATCACTATAACCTCCTATAGCCGTCTGAACTCCTGATACACATCCACAGAAAACGTAGTTTTGGGACCCACGTTGGGAACATCACACTGAACAGCCAACATTAAAAAATGTTTCCTCGGATTACCATTAATGCAAGGCAAACATTAACATGTCCAATGTATAGAGTAAGAATGTCCAATGGAGAAACTCTAATCATTATTTTCTTAACCCTTTAACAAGAGACGCTACGCGTCGTCAAAGACGTGCTCAAATACACTCTGTTTTTTAGAATTATATTCTTTACAGCTATATTGTTTATTTGGGTGATCTTAAAGTTAATTCACGAGGTAGATCCGAAAATTGTCTACTTTGAAAAAAATCATCGCCTCGCTATGTTTCTTGTAAACGACGTCAGACGTCGCCGAAATTTTAAAGATTTTTTTGTCAAGTTCCACTTTCGATACCGATTGTGGATGAACGCTGGTACCTAGTTAGTCGTAGCGTCGAACTTAAGGTCAGGAAGAATCTTTGGTGACGTAGTATGAGCGTCGGTAGCGTCGGTTTGCACAGGTCGTGGTGAGGCGACGCCAACTTCAGGTAACTAAAATAGTAGATTTTTTGAGGTTTTTAATTTTTTACGGGTAAACGGTTTGAGATAGAATTTTTTGGTCGTCAATTCCTTCTTATTTATCGCTCTCTTGATATGTTTCGTATTTTAAAAAAAATAAAAAAAAATAAAAATTTTATAATTCTCCGATTCTGCCTTTCTGTGAGGTTTTTTGAAATTTTGGGCGCCTGTTTCTCTGTTAGTATGACCCCCAGCATATTTTCGTTTTCAGGATGTCTAGATAATTAACGCAAAAAAAATAAAAAAAAATACAGAAACAAATTTGGGCCACACGTTTTTTTACTACGAGCGCTTTAAAAAAAAATTTCCCCCATGTAAACCCTTTTCAACTTTTCTTGTCTGAATATGGAAGAAAAAAAGACTGCCGGTTGCGGGTATCGAACCCCGGACCGCGAAAACACTACTCGGCGTCGCTACTGCCTACGCCACGCCACTCGATGGAAGTTGGCTCGCTTACACTAGTACATAACACACTGCTCTTAATGAATGCATGTATGTATCTCGATGCATTCTTATTGTAATTGTAGCACCTAAGATAGATGGATTTACAAACAGAGGGTCTCATTGGATTTAAAAAATATCCAAGAATACGATCTGAAGATAAAAACTCCGAAAATTGTGAAAAAACGGCTTCAAAGTTTTTTTACATTTTCGGAGTTTTTATCATCAGATCTTATTGATTGATTGGTTGATCGCGAAAGAGTTAATCGTTTGTGGAAACAATGAGCCGTTTGACAGTTAAAAAATAAACCGTGTCCATGCACGTTGATGCATTGATATAATTGCGTGAAAATGGTGGAACAAAAAAGAGTGGGTGTAACGGGTCTCGAATCCCAGACCTCGACCATGCTAAGCGGAGACATATCCCATACGCCATAGCACACGATGATACTTCCAGCGCTTACACTGGTACAAGACACACTGCTCTCAATGTTGTGCGTTGTTCGAAGTATTCAGTTAGCTTATATCATAACCTCCTATAGCCGTCTGAACTCCGGATACACATCCACAGAAAACACAGTTTTGGGACTTTCAAGACTTGACGTTTTGAACATCACTATAACCTCCTATAGCCGTCTGAACTCCTGATACACATCCACAGAAAACGTAGTTTTGGGACCCACGTTGGGAACATCACACTGAACAGCCAACATTAAAACATGTTTCCTCGGATTACCATTAATGCAAGGCAAACATTAACATGTCCAATATATAGAGTAAGAATGTCCAATGGAGAAACTCTAATCATTATTTTCTTAACCATTTAACAAGAGACGCTACGCGTCGTCAAAGACGTGCTCAAATACACTCTGTTTTTTAGAATTATATTCTTTACAGCTATATTGTTTATTTGGGTGATCTTAAAGTTAATTCACGAGGTAGATCTGAAAATTGTCTACTTTGAAAAAAATCATCGCCTCGCTATGTTTGTTGTGAACGACGTCAGACGTCGCCGAAATTTTAAAGATTTTCATGTCAAGTTCCACTGTCGGTACCGATTGTGGATGAACGCTGGTACCTAGTTGGTCGTAGCGTCGAACTTAAGGTCAGGAAGAATCATTGGTGACGTAGTATGAGCGTCGGTAGCGTCGGTTTGCACAGGTCGTGGTGAGGCGACGCCAACTTCAGGTAACTAAAATAGTAGATTTTTTGAGGTTTTTAATTTTTTACGGGTAAACGGTTTGAAATAGAATTTTTTGGTCGTAAATTCCTTCTTATTTATCTCTCTCTTGATATGTTTCGTATTTAAAAAAAAATAAAAAAAAAAAAAAATTTCAAAATTCTCCGATTCTGCCTTTCTGTGAGGTTTTTTGAAATTTTGGGCGCCTGGATCTCTGTTAGTATGAACCCCAGCATATTTTCGTTTTCAGGGTGTCTAGATAATTAACGCAAAAAAAATAAAAAAAATACAGAAACAAATTTGGGCCACACGTTTTTTTACTAAGAGCGCTTTAAAAAAAAATTTCCCCCATGTAAACCCTTCTCAACATTTCTTGTCTGAATATGGAAGAAAAAAAGACTGCCGGTTGCAGGTATCGAACCCCGGACTGCGAAAACACTAGTCGGCGTCGATACTGCCTACGCCACGCCATTCGATAGAAGATGGATTGCTTACACTAGTACATAACACACTGCTCTTAATGAATGCATGTGTGTATCTCGATTCATTCTTATTGTAATTGTAACACCTAAGATAGATGGATTTACGAACAGAGGGTCCCATTGGATTTAGAAATATCCAAGAATACGATCTGAAGATAAAAACTCCGAAAATTGTGCAAAAAACGGCTTCAAAGTTTTTTTACATTTTCGAGAGTTTTTATCATCAGATCGTATTGATTGATTGGTTGATCGCGAAAGAGTTAATCGTTTGTGGAAACAATGAGCCGTTTGACAGTTAAAAAATAAACCGTGTCCATGCACGTTGATGCATTGATATAATGCGTGAAAATGGTGGAACGAAAAAGAGTGCCTGTAACGGGTCTCGAACCCCGGACCTCGACCATGCTAAGCGGAGACATATCCCATACGCCATAGCACACGATGATACTTCCAGCGCTTACACAGGTACAAGACACACTGCTCTCAATGGTGTGCGTTGTTCGGGGTATTCAGTTAGCTTATATCATAACCTCCTATAGCCGTCTGAACTCCGGATACACATCCACCGAAAACACAGTTTTGGGACTTTCAAGACTTGACGTTTGGAACATCACTATAACCTCCTATAGCCGTCTGAACTCCTGATACACATCGACAGAAAACGTAGTTTTGGGACCCACGTTGGGAACATCACACTGAACAGCCAACATTAAAACATGTTTCCTCGGATTACCATTAACGCAAGGCAAACATTAACATGTCCAATGTATAGAGTAAGAATGTCCAATGGAAAAACTCTAATCATTATTTTCTTAACCCTTTAACAAGAGACGCTACGCGTTTTCAAAGACGTGCTCAAATACACTCTGTTTTTTAGAATTATATTCTTTACAGCTATATTGTTTATTTGGGTGATCTTAAAGTTAATTCACGAGGTAGATCTGAAAATTGTCTACTTTGAAAAAAATCATCGCCTCGCTATGTTTGTTGTGAACGACGTCAGACGTCGCCGAAATTTTAAAGATTTCCTTGTCAAGTTCCACTTTTGGTACCGATTGTGGATGAACGGTGGTACCTAGTTAGTCGTAGCGTCGAACTAAAGGTCAGGAAGAATCCTTGGTGACGTAGTATGAGCGTCGGTAGCGTCGGTTTGCACAGGTCGTGGTGAGGCGACGCCAACTTCAGGTAACTAAAATAGTAGATTTTTTTAGGTTTTTAATTTTTTACGGGTAAACGGTTTGAGATAGAATTTTTTGGTCGTCAATTCCTTCTTATTTATCGCTCTCTTGATATGTTTCGTATTTTTAAAAAAATAAAAAAAATAAAAATTTCATAATTCTCCGATTCTGCCTTTCTGTGAGGTTTTTTGAAATTTTGGGTGCCTGTATCTCTGTTAGTATGACCCCCAGCATATTTTCGTTTTCAGGATGTCTAGATAATTAGCGCAAAAAAAATAAAAAAAATACAGAAACAAATTTGGGCCACACGTTTTTTTGCTACGAGCGCTTTAAAAAAAAATTTCCCCCATGTAAACCCTTCTCAACTTTTCTTGTCTGAATATGGAAGAAAAAAGACTGCCGGTTGCGGGTATCGAACCCCGGACCGCGAAAACACTAGACGGCGTCGCTACTGCCTACGCCACGCCACTCGATGGAAGTTGAATCGCTTACACTAGTACATAACACACTGCTCTCAATGAATGCATGTATGTATCTCGATTCATTCTTATTGTAATTGTAACATCTAAGATAGATGGATTTACGAACAGAGGGTCTCATTGGATTTAAAAAATATCCAAGAATACGATCTGAAGATAAAAACTCCGAAAATTGTGAAAAAACGGCTTCAAAGTTTTTTTACATTTTCGGAGTTCTTATCATCAAATCGTATTGATTGATTGGTTGATCGCGAAAGAGTTAATCGTTTGTGGAAACAATGAGCCGTTTGACAGTTAAAAAATAAACCGTGTCCATGCACGTTGATGCGTGAAAATGGTGGAACAAAAAAGAGTGGGTTTAACGGGTATCGAACCCCAGACTACAAGTACTCAAAGCTACGACGTTACTGAGTACGCCACGCCAACCTATGCAAGTAGTGTTGCTTACACTGGTAAGTAACACACTGGTCTAAATGTGTTGCATAGCTTGTTGTATTCAGATAGCTCGTCATCATAGATTTTTTGAGTTTTTTTTTTTTTACGGGTAAACGGTTGAGATAGAATTGGTTGTCAATTCCCTCTTATTTATCGCTCTCTTGATATGTTTCGTAATTAAAAAAAATTTTTTTTTTTTTTAATTCTCCGATTCCGCCTTTCTGTGAGGTTTTTTGAAATTTTTGGCGCCTGTTTCTCTGTTAGTATGACCCCCAGCATATTTTCGTTTTCAGGATGTCTAGATAATTATCGCAAAAAAAATAAAAAAAATACAGAAACAAATTTGGGACACATGTTTTTTTGCTCGGACTTAAATAGCGGCCGCAACTCGAAAGTGGCTAAGTGGAACGCGATCATGGTCACAAAGAAGAGCATCACGTGACAGTAGTTGTTTTGTTACCTCCTGGCACCTTCTACATCCCTTTTCCCAGATCGCTCAAACGGCGTTTTGGAGGTACAATAACATGTCATTTTCGCCAAAAAGATGGCGGATCTGGATCAGGGTTGTAGGAGGTGCGAGGAGGCACTACTGTCTCGTGAAATTCTTCTTCTTTTGTGGCCATGATCACGTTCCACTTAGCCAGTTTGTAGTCGCGGCCGCTATTTAAGTCTGAGTTCGAGTAACCATGGTTACCATGCCTTTCAGGGGACACACCCATTCCTACGGCGCGCAAAACTAAGAGGACGTTATACATTCACACTCGCTTTACCACCATGAGTAAAATAAATAATAATTTCAATTGTGTTTAACAAGTTCCAAAATGTGCAAGGTTGCAATATACTTTTTTCAAGACTTGATCTTGAAAAAATATACTATGTTCCTCTAGGATGAATGAAGGACATAATAATACAAGATACCAACTAAAATGTTATTTATTCAAGTAACAATTAAGTATATTCTCATCTCAACAGTTGGCTTCAAAACAAACAACAACAGCAACAATAGGGTTCAGACAAAGAAGCAAGTAAAATAAATGAACACAACATCACGAGCTGAACAAGTACATGCGAAAATCCGCCCCATTGGGTCCAGGGATGCTCGATTTGAACAAGCACACGGGAGAGGTTGAAGTTTGGCGTTGCATATCCAGGCCGTTGAGGAGGTGAGTCTGTGGGGCCTAGTTGGTACAGCAGCATGTGAATGGTGCTAAACAAGACGTCATTGAGTCCAGAAGACTGAGATACAACATCTTGACAGTGAGAGCGACATTTACAACAATCTGAAACAGAACCAGGGAAACATTAGTTAATGCACAATTAGTATCATTTTACTCAAAATTACATTATTCAAAACAAGAAGACATAAGCGAAACAACGGGGGAGGGGGGCAATTGATCCCCACCCCACTTTTCTCTCTGACCCCCCCCCCCCCCACCCTAGGGCCACCAGTATGTGGGTGCTCAGGGGCACCCCTGGCAAAACAAATAATGTCTACATCTAACAAAGTTTTGAGCTATCTACAAACACGTTTGATTCTTTCAAAAACTAGTTAATTAACATTTTTAAAAACTTTCATTAACTATTTTCAATTTAAATACACAATCACAGTGCATAACAGAATTTATTTCAATTTTAAAGTAAATCGGTAATTATAATGAAGGTATATTAGCAGTAGCGGACACAGGTGGTGGGGCGATTATGATTGTCTGACCAAAGGTCCAAAATCGTTTAATCGTGCATGATACTGATACATAGGGGTAAGACTCATACACTGTGCCCCCCCCCCCCCCCCACCACCCTTCAACTTTAAAATGGTTTTAGTAAGGTAATAATAACATCAACTCACAAAAATCCTTCTGGATTGAATAACGAATCAATCTAAAGTAATTTTCCGGGCACTTGTGAAGAGCTGCTGTCCCAGGCCCTGTTCTTTAAACAAATACCACAACAAGTATCCAACTACTTAAAAAACCCACTAGTAGGATGAAAGTCTGGGCTCCCACTGCTGCGAAAGCCAAAATACTACCATAATAACATCTTAATTCAATTCTGCGTTATTGAACATAATTATTTTAAGTAAATCAACTATTTGTTGAGCCGTGGTGACTGTTGAACCTGGTAGATACGTTAGATGGTATCATGGGGGAAACGTTGTGAACGTTGCGTTGTTAAAAAAGTTGTGAACTAATCAACTACAGCAACTAGCATGCCAAATGATTCTACAATGGTATCAGATACTTTTCCTACACCAAAATTGTTGTGAAAAATGATTCTCTATATGAGTGAAGACGAAATCTATAGTTGTCCCAAGACTACCTTACACATGCTTTCGTCACAGGCGACTGGTTCGTAGCCAATTAGCGATCGGTATTGGCCCGAATGTGTCTCGGGCGGTTCGCTGGTTGGCTACGACTGCCCCGGATGTGACGAAAGCAGGTGAAAAGTAATCTTGGGACAACTATACCAGACTTTTGTATGCCAACTTGCCTCCTACTAGCTGCCTCTCATCGTTTCCAAGAAGACGAACCCTGGGGAACTCGCCAACGTGCGTTTACATCCCGGTTCACTCCAAGTCCTGCCCGAGTCCCGCAAGAACCCACTACAACAAGCCAGGTATCCCTGTGGCAACTTTTCTGACACCTCTTGCTAAAAACTCTAAGCTAAAAGGATCGACAGGCAGTGCTTTCACAGTCTCTATGCCGCCTATACATGACCCAAGGCTACCTTACACTAATGCTTTCGTCTCAGGCGAGGCACTGGATCGAGCCAACCAGCAAACCCCCCGAGACAACCCCGCACAAAAAGCGATCACTGATTGCCTACGAGCCCCTCGCCTGTGACAAAAGCATCCGTAAGGTAGTTTTGGGAGAACTATACCGAACATCGAGATCAAGCCAGCTTTTGCCCTTTTGCTCTATGCAAGGTTTCTGTCCTCGCTGAGCTAGCCTTATATTAGGACACATCAGTTATTCTTTGACAGATGTGCAGCCCCAGTCAAACTCCGACAAGGCACGTTTTTTATTAAAGAAAAAGTACATTTTCCCTTCTTTTGTAGTTATTGGGGAAGTATGAGCAGTTTGATACCAAGAGTTTGGGTGTATGCATGTTTAATAAAATGATATATTTGTACTATTTATGATTATATGACTTCATCCCAATAAAAGAAATACTGCCAATATGGCGGATTTCAAAATCATGATTTTTCATCTCGAAAATTTATAGACTTCAAAAGTGATCAAAATTTGAAATGAATGATACACGAATGATTGATACAAAAACCAACCCTGACTGAGAATCGAACCCAAGTCTCCCACTTGCCGGGTGGGCGCCTTGACACTAGACTCTACTAGACCACCGGGACTGGCAATTCAATGTCTGGATATTATGCATTATGACATCTATATAAGCGGCGGTGGACCAACACGGCAACACTGGTTACACTTGAGTTGACCAGCCACACATATTTTAATGTGTAAACCTTAACGCAGGCTTTTATTTAAATCTATACTTAGTTATGATATGCATGTTTGAAAGGTGTGTATATTTGTACATACACTGCTGGGCTGGATTCACATAGATGCTAACTCCTATAAAAGCAAATCATAGCAAAAATATAAATCATCACTTGGTCTTACTACACATTCACAAATCAAATATTTTTACTTTTTAGTTTTATTGTCAATATCTTACTACATATTATTTGCATGAGTTTTCCAAACGATGTGATTGTGATAATTTATATCATGACAAGTTGCTTAAAGGGGTTCTCACCCACTAGATTTATTTTTTACAATATGGTCTACTGCACCACACCAATCGATAATGAACCATTAAACATCGTGAGTTGAATCCTGTGAATTGTTATTAATTAATTAAATTTCTGGTTAACTGCCGCGGCGACTGTTGCACGAGCGTGGTGTTAGCCGGCTTTTGGTGCGGCTGTACTCCGCTCAACACAGCTAGCAGACAGCGTTCATTGCGCATGCGTTGACTATTTCCCCTTCCAATACTACCCTTTCACTCTCTCTCTCTCTCGTGGGTGTACGGGTGAAGCTTAGTTTTCCCATGCACGTGCATTCTCGTGTATGGTGTGTAACTGTGTGTCTTGTACTGTGTCTGTTATCATAGCTATATTATTTATTGACAATTATTTTCTTTATTGTAAATTATATAATGCCGTGTTGTTATGTGTACGGTTGCAACAACAAAGGGACAAAGGATGACGAACCTCTTCCTTCAAGTGGACCGAAATTGAAAATTGAAATTGAAACCGGCGAAACAGTTGTTTGTTCACTAGCAACACCACACCCGCTTTGCAAAAATCTACATTATTATTATTTAGGTATATGTTATGTAGGCCTCCGTGTAATGCTACCTTCAATGCAAAAAGATTAAAAACAATGATACCTATTAAATATTTTACTATGTCACGGAGAAGAAATAAGTTTAGATCAGTCAGGTAAAACTTGCACGGATGTCTCTTCAAATGGAATAAACCCAGTATATTTGTCCGACACATCCGGGAACCGTTCCCTTATTTTATTCACTACACAAGCAGGTATAATAACGCGATAGTGTTTGCCCAGAACTGTGTTTGAGTTAATCCAATACACAAACTGTTGGTACGCTAAATGCCACCATAAATTGTTTGGTACTGGTTCGATAGAATACGATCTCCTTTTACTTCTTTCAGTTGCAATTAGTATGAAATGATGGCGTAACATATTAAGTGCAGAGGGTGACAAAATTAAGTTTTCAAATATTTGGTGGTCCGTAATGCACACGTTGTCTTCTAACATACTTCTCACAGCCGGTATTTCCGCACAACAAATACATTCGGCGACTGTGGGCATAACTGAACATTCGTCACATTTGCACCAATTTTCCTTATTGTTCCTATCGCCATCGCTAATATTTTCAATAGACTCTTTGGCTTTCTCTATTTCTGCCAATTCTTCTGCAGAATATTCGGGCTCAAACTGGTACCCAGCCGTAGCCATCGAGAAATATGCTACGCAAAGTGATTACGAGACGATGCAATGCAAACCCGTCACCTTGACTGACTGACTGACTACACACGCTGCCTGCCCCTCCTTCCACTCGTTACCCCTCCTCCGAGTATCTTGTGACTCGACGTGCCGATGCGCACAGCAACGCTCGAAACGAAATACAACACCCGATTACACATCTTCATTTTGTACCTGAACGGAAGCTCCGATTACAAAACCAAAATATAGGAAATACGCAGAAACGAAAGACGCAGCGAAAAGTATTACGTCATTTTTATTTTGAAGCACAAGGTCCCAAGGCATACAGGTCGTCCCAATGCTATTTCTTATGGGAGATTTTCACCGATGGGACCTAGCTCGAAAATTACTAACTTTGATATTTTTTTCCCGGGTTATGGTGAACCCGATTTTTTTTCATTAAGTCGCTAATTTCATAGCTAATTAGCCTTAGTTAAACATATTGTTTTGGTGTAGCGGGTGAGAACCCCTTTAAAATAAGAAAACTTGTAAATTAAGCAATCCTTGTGGACCAAATGCCTGAGTTTTACTACAGACTGCTTTGTGTACCGAGCACGTGCTGTATAACATAGTTCCCGTACTTGTATCAGCTGCTCCACGTGCTGATGTTGTTGTCTAGGATGGGGTCGTCTCTTCGGGTCGGGTTTGCAATGCTCCAAGATGCGCTGGATCACTCTGCAGCCGTACGGGTGGTCGACAGCGCAAACACCTTCAAACAAAGACAACATGTCGTTAACCCTTTCCGGTCTAGTCTTGTGTTGAACGAGACTCAACATCACAATTCCTATAGTTAGGCCTACATGCGATTCAAAACTGTTTTTTTTTTTCAATTTTCCAATTCTGGTGCCCACCTATTTCAGTCCAAAATGTACTTCTTATGAACCAACAATGTCAATAATAATATTAAACGAAAAAATTTGACAGCAAAGGGTTAGGCCCTTATCTCTTCATATTACTGAAACATGTCCAAAACCAGACTCCAAAGTTGTATTTCTATTGTGAAGGTTGTTCCTTATTTCCCTAATAATATTATAGCATAAGCAAATGTATTTTATTTTGAGTATTTTTCAAAATACAATTGCGTTTTGTATTGAAAATACAATAGAGTAAAAATGAATCTTGTATTTTGTATATATAATACATTTACTTGGGTAGCTGTTTGTAATAAAAATAAAAATATTTTGCTATATTTTGACCAGATCTGGTGACCGTCAAGATCCTTCACAATCTCCTGCTGGTGCTCGGGCGAGATGGATTCCAGCGCCTTCCGGATCACAGGGCAGCCGTACATCTGCAGCGCTGGGGGCCAGTGGTGTAGTGGTGCGTATACGGGCTGGTTTTGGTTATGATACGAGTGATACGCAATGATAAGGTCGTAACATGCCTCGAATGACGGACACATTATTCACGATTGTAAACTTTTCTCCATTGATAAAATTGTGCTCTCTGGCACTGGCCTCAAATCCTCTAAGACCACCCAATGGATCTGGGAGTCCCGATATTCAATTTTAAGTCCCGCGTCCCGCCAATACACCAAGTGGGATACAATTGTCTCGCTTGGTAAAAATATTGCGGTATCAATTATCAACAGCCTAGTATCAACAGATATACCTATACGGGCCACGGGCGGCGTGTGTGTTACCAAACCATTTCCCAAGCCCCAAAACGTATTCCTGAACAATTTTCGTCAGTGTTCCAATTATTTTTGGTGATTTTCTGGTTTTGCACTACAAAAACTGCAGTATTTCGGGATTGCATTCAGTCCGGTATTGGTATCTAAAACTCTCAAACACACTCTAAAAAGCCTGTTTTTTTAAATCGCCTGCGGCGCCATTGTTGGGGAGCTCTGCCCCCCAACCCCCCCCCCCCCATGTTCTTTTGTCTGAAAAAATGTGTCCCTCCAGCTTCCCACTGAAGCGTATACGTACTGGTAAATTTGGCACTACACCACTGCTGGGGGCAGGACGTGGCCTCGGACCTGCAGGGGTCACACAAAACATTTATGTTGTATAATAATAACAACAACAAATAATATGTTTTTTCAACAGATCCAATTTGTTTTATCATTTTAGTTTTAAAACTTTACTTTGGAAAAACAAATTTTCTGATTTTTGATCAAATTGTTAACATACACGTAGGTAACTTCAAGTTATAAGACATCTATAATTTAAGTTATTATTGGGTAATTTACTGAAATTTGGATTTGTAATAAAATCCCAATTTAAAACCCAATTGCTTCAATTTTGTTTTGAAAATATTTTTATTTGCATTTTTCTTGACTTGTTTTACATTGGAAACTTAAAATTGTAGACTTGGGATTATGAAATAGCCAAGATGTTTTAAACTTTCCTACTATTATTTTCTTTTTACACTTTCCAATTCCCAATAAGAAATATTTCGATTTATTCAAACAAAGGTTGTATTCGTTTTCACGCTATATTTTAATTGTAGCTGTTTCTTCATAATTTGTCTCATTTGTCCACTTAATAGTGGTTGAATGACCCCTCACAGTGGATGCTCCCCCCGGTCCAATATTATCCTGGACCGTGGGCTCCCCCGCACAGGTGCGTCCTCCACACAGGCTGCAAGGTGCGCGCGCACCCCTTGGTTAGTCGAAATACCGACTCTGGCTGTATCGCAGAAGCGGCTATCACTTTGGACCAAGTTACAGGTAGAGACAACTCATTAAATGTCCCACAGCTCTTATACACAGCGATATCGTTGTACTGATGGCACCATGTTTAATTATTTGTGTTAATTAATTATCAGCCACGTCGATAGAGAGAATGCAAACTAAACCGTTAGCTATAATTGGATGCAGTCTTACCTGGACATCATGACAACAGCGGCGACACATCCACCTCCGGCCGTACCCTGAGCGCGACTGACTGACTGAGTCATCTAGCGCGAGTGATGTGGTGTGACTCTAGGGGGGGGGGGGGGGGGGGTGATTGATAATAGCAGAGTACAACGGGTACGCAACTGTGGAAAAGGTAAAAGTCATAAAAGAAACGTTATATGAACAACAATAATCACAATTAAGCAAAACTGATAGGTTATAGAAAGATTGGAAAAAAGAAAAGTTTAAGCAGAGAAAAAGAAAAGCTATTTAGAAGAAAATAAATTGTACATAATCATTTAAATGAAAGGGGAGAAAGTAAGCAGATGCAATCCTTGTTTTGAGTGGTAATACAAATAAAAATATTACGTAAGATTTTATACTGTAGATTTAGATTTTAGAGGGGTCATCAGGATCACCAAGTGAGCCCCCTCCCGCCCCCCTTTAAGAAAAACGATCCTTTTTAGTGTGATTTATCCCTGTCAGTTGCGCAGAGAACGTTATATAAGTTCTGCAGATGTGCACATTCTCACTAACTAATACAAATAAGGGTAGTGGAATAGTTGACATAAACTCGAAGTCGATTTACGAACCAATCTCAGATTCACTTTATGAAAGTAGACAACCTCTCAAAACTACTATAGGCAGAATAAAGTGGATGAGAATCGCAGTCGTTATCTCCAGATAAGCAATAGCCAATAGAGTAATAGAGTAGTGCTACTGCTGAGCTAACCCCTACCGTGCCTCCCAATATGCGTAGGAGCCACCACAGTACATGGTACAATAATATTCTTGTGTGCCCTGCACCACACTATCATACACGCACGCACGCACAGACGCACGCACTGTCCTAGCATACTCTTGTACATTTACACTTGAAGCAGAAAGAATGAACAAGTTTTATCTTTCAAATGGCGCGGGTTTGTGGTGTTCGCCGGAGTTATTATTGTTATTATTATTATTATTATTATTATTATTATTATTATTATTATTATTATTATTATTATTATTATTATTATTATTATTATTATTATTATTATTATTATTATTATTATTATTATTATTATTATTATTAGTATTAATAATAATAATAATAATATGTGTTTTTGTCCTTGCCATGTATAGGCCTCCGTTAATTGCAGTGTGAAGTAATATGTAGGTGTTAAAAATAAGTTAGTGAATGTTTGTTTGTTTTGAATTGTAAGGTATTCTGTACATTGTACTTGCATTACGCAACATGTTCATCTTTGTCCGTAACTTAGTCCGTATTTATTATTTTCATTGGTATATAACCCACAGACAAGCTATTAACTTAGCTTTGTGGGATGTCGAATGTTTATTTAATGATTGTATTGTACAGAATATGGTTATCAATTAAAAAAACGAAACAAAAAAATTATTATTATTATTATTATTGTTATTATTACTATTATTATTGTTATTATTATACTTGTTATTATTATTATTATTATTATTATTATTATTATTATTATTATTATTATTTTATTGTTGCAATACATACAAACTCGGTCAAAACCGGCATAAACATGTTGTACGGACACAAATGTCAAGTATTTCCATGTGTTTACCTTATTAAAATCTACTTAGAACTACTTAATATATCTTCTTCTTCTTCTTCTTCTTCTGCTTCTCAAATGCCCACATTTGGCTATACTACTTAATATATCATTGTCCACATTATTTTTTCCAAACCGAACTGTGGATGCTATGTACGGTCGTGGCCGATTTGTACTCATCCCAGCATTCGCTCTTTGTACGGTGGAAACCACGAAAACCACCATCGGGATGGAGAACTTCTTAAAGTCTTCATTCTTCTTAGTTCAAAAATTTTCGCACTATCCTACACGTGTTCAAAATAATTGCTTTTTGCATCTCGATGTATATGTTCGGTTGGAGACCAATTAGTTTAATACTGTCATGGAGTTTACGTGGAACAATGCCATTTGCTGATATAATTAACGGTATAACAGTTACATTATTCTGCTTCCACAACCTTTTTATTTCAATAGATAATTCCTTATATCTGTTTATCTTTTCCCGCCAAGTTGTCTCTACATTGTGGCATAAAGGGACGGCAACATCAATTAAAATCGTTTCTTGTTTCTTCTTGTCAATAAATATAATATCCGGTCTATTGTGATGTATGGTTTGGTCTGTAATAACTGCCCGGTCGTAATATAATTTGTAGTCTTTACTATCTAATACCTTTTCAGGCTTGTATTTGTAATACGCAGTGGTTGTGTTTATAAGTTTATACTTCATGGCTAATTTTTTATGTACAATGTTTGCAACTTGGTTATGCCTATGAAGATAATCTGTTTGACAAAGCATTTTGCACCCAGATACGATATGTTCAATTGTTTCGCCGTTCAAATTACATTTTCTACATTTATCTTCCACTGTGACGTCTTTCAGTATGTATTTTTTGTAATTGTTAGTCTTGATTACTTTATCTTGAATAGCGATCATAAATCCCTCTGTTTCGCTGAAAATGTCCCCGGACGTTAACCATTTGTTCGATGCTACCCTATCGACGCTATCCTTAAGAAGTTCTTTATAATGTCTGCTATGTAACGTCTTTTCTGATATTCTGATCTCTTTTGCTGTGTCAGAATTTAGTTTTTGAAGCAAGTTTAAATTTCCGTCATTTAAATTGAGGGGAGAAAGCGACTTGTCTGCCGATACTATAGCTCTATGAAGTTGTGAATGTGGGCATTTTGTATAAAAGTACTTTCTCAGAATTTCAATTTGTTTATAATAAAAATTGTTTAAATCAATCAAGCCTCTTCCCCCTTTTTCTCTCGGTAGAGTCACTCGTTCTATTGCTGACTTAGGGTGATGACTTCTGTATTTGGTGAATGTTGTGCGGGTGAGAATTTCTAGGGCATGAAGTTCTGTCTGTGTCCAGTTAATAATTCCAAATGAATATGTTAGTACCGGTATAGCATAAGTGTTAATTGCTTTGATCTTGTTTTTACCATTCAATTGTGTTTTTAAAATGGATCCTATTCGTTTCTTGTATGCAGAAATTAGTTTACTTTTCATCAGTTTATGATCAATTCGTTTAGCCTGCGCAAATCCTAGATATTTGTATATATCTTCTTCGTCCATTACTCCAATCCGGTTGTCTTCGTCAATTTCAAACTCTTCTAATTTCGTAATCTTTCCTTTGATGACATGAAGTGACTTACATTTATCAATTCCAAAATCCAAACATATATCTCTACTGAATTCTAACGTTGAGTTAAGAAGATTCGTCATGTGTGTCGCATTTAAAGCATATAGCTTGAGATCGTCCATGTAGAATAGATGTGAAAGTGTGTGGCAAACCGTATTACCGTCCTTTATCTTGAAACCATGTGTAGATTTGTTTAGTATATGAGATAATGGATTTAATGAAAGACAAAACCATAACGCACTAAACGAGTCACCTTGAAAAATACCTCGTCGGATGTTAACTGGGTCAGTACATATCTGCTCTTTGCCTACGTTATTAAATTATTATTATTATTATTATAATTATTATTATTATTATTATTATTATTATTATTATTATTATTATTATTATTATTATTATTATTATTATTATTATTATTATTATTATTATTATTATTATTATTATTATTATTATTATTATTATTATTATTATATATTATAACTGGTCATGTTATCATGCCTAAAGGGGTTATCTCAATCAAAACTCAAAAGGCAAATGCTGGCATTGTTTTACAAACTGTTCTTGTCATTCTTAAGTCCACTATTCCTATAGTTAGTAACCTGAAGAGGGATCACTTAATAAAAATGTTCAAGTATTCTGTATATTTATTCTACTCTTATTTATGTTAAATTTAATTGTTATAAATTTTAAGATTTGTATGCATATCAAATAAGACACTGTTACGGGCACGAGGCACGAATAGTGATGAACTGTCATATATTCATACAATGATTAGTGGTGGTCGTAAATAATATATTATGGAGCATCATACTAGCCCCAGTTAGTCCAATACATTTATTTATTTGTAATACATTTCTTTTGGGTGATCAGAAATGAAGCTGAACGTTCAGAGAAAAAGTAAACCCACAACTGAGGAAAGGTAACTTTATTGTTGTCTACTAACCATTTGACTCTTGTGATAAAGTAAATAACAATATTTTGAAAAGAGTAAAAATATAGTATAGTGGTATTCCTCATCCACAGTTTGTTTTGGAAAAATAAGACCAGGGGCCGGATTCAAAACAATCTTAACCTAAGTTAAGATTTTTTTGACAGGTCCTAAGTCTAATGTACCGTATGTGCTATTATAAATCCATGGTAGGCCTACTACGCAGCCCAATTATTGATGGCTACTTTCGTGGAAATCACAGTGAGCTTGAAATATTCCAAGGTGGTGTTTTAAAGTTTCGTGTTTTGTTTCCTAATACCTCAACACTTTTAAAACCGACAAATGCATGTCAAGGTAAGTAAACGATATCTATTTATGTTCACACTTTGAAGTCATAGGCGAATTGCAACCAGTGTTGAATTCATTCAGCTATGATCCCGGGGGGGCGAAGCCCCCTCGGGAATTGTCATTCGCCCCCCCGGGAATGAATTGGCTTCAAGCTCTATATATTACTTAATTTTGAAATGGCAAGGAAATATTGCTTTGAAGGTTTAATAAGTATAGTTGTCCCAAGACTACCTTACACATGCTTTCGTCACAGGCGACTGGTTCGTAGCCAATCAGCGATCGGTATTGGCCCGGATGTGTCTCGGGCGGTTCGCTGGTTGGCTACGACTGCCCCGGATGTGACGAAAGCAGGTGTAAAGTAATCTTGGGTCCACATAAATACATTTTTCTGTGTGTCACAAAAGTATGTGACCAGGATTATCTAAACTCCGTCTCCAACTCAACTGGGCATCAAGTGGTTTGTTGAACATATATTTTTGTTTAAATAGTGTTTAAAGTAGTGTTTTTGTATCAGTTTATTAGTAAAAGTGATGTGGAAGCAGCAGTGGCTTTGAAAATTTACCCCCCCCCCCCCCCCGCTCATTCGATGTCTACACCCCCGGGATTTGAAATAGCCCCCCCGGGGACAAAACTCTGAATTCAACACTGATTGCCACCATCTTTGAATACAAAGGCGCGTCCACACTGCTGCAACAAGCTGCGCGGAATGTTTGCAAACGTTCGTAAACCCATAAAATTTGTCAGTGTGGACGGCAAACCGCGCACGCGCGCGCTGCGCTGCGCGTTCGCAAACGTTTTCCACTCCGAGTCGGTACATCAAAGGTGTTTGCGTGTTCGTGCGCGCTTGGTGTGGACGCTTTCTGCGCACTTCCCTGTTCGTAGGCTACCGCGCGCGCGTAAATCGACCAATATCGTCTCTTCTCAAGTCAGTTAACAAATTAGAACCTCTGTAGATGTCTCTGCTTTTAAATAGAGACGACATCCAGAATCGACGTTGATGCTTTTTATTCTTTTTTTTTAACGCGTCGCAAAGTATAATGAACGCAGCACTCGCAACCGCGGTTGTCTCCTGTGTGTACGCGCCTTTCCAACTCTACTGGGCCTAAATTTTGGTCTCAAGTGTTTGCTATTTCCTAGGGTTTCTTAGCGACGTTGAGTCGAGAGTATGTTCAGGTCCTTATCACCCAATGGCGTGCCATAATCTAGTGTCCGAAAGTTAGGCCAGGCCTAAGTTAAGACTTTTTGTGAATTCGGACCCTGATATTATATTTATTGACAAGAAACAAGAAACGATTTTAATTGATGTTGCTGTTCCTTCATGCCACAATATAGAGACAACTTGTCGAGAAAAGATAAACCGATATAAGGAGTTATCTATTGAAATAAAAAGGTTGGGAAATCAGAATAACGTATTTGTTGTACCGTTAATTATATCAGCAAATGGTATTGTTTTGCGAAAACGCCATGACAGTATTAAACTAATTGGTCTCCAACCGAACACATACATCGAGATGCAAAAAGCAATAATTTTGAACACGTGTAGGAAAGTACGAAAATTTTTGAACTAAGAAGAATGAAGACTTCAAGAAGTTCTCCATCCTGATGGTGGTTTTCGTGGTTTCCACCATACGAAGAGTGAATGCTGGGATGAGTATAAATCGGCCACGACCGTACATAGTAGTATCTACAGTTTGTTTTTGAAAAATAATATGGACAATGGTATATTTAATTAGTTCTAAGTAGCGTTAAATAAGGTAAACACATGGAAATACTTGACATTTATGTCCGTACAAATGTTTACTCCGGTTTTGACCGAGTTTGTATGTATTGCAACAATAAAATTCTAATAATAATAATAATAATAATAATAATAATAATAATAATAATAAAAATAAAATAATAATAATAATAATAATAATAATAATAATAATAATAATAATAATAATAATAATAATAATAATAATAATAATAATAATAATAATAATAATAATAATAATAATAATAATAAAAATAATAATAATAATAATAATGATCTCTTTCTAATCGACTGAGGTACATCTCTAAAAAGTTGTAGGCCTATACCCATAGAGGAAAATAATATATATTACAAAAGGCCTACCCTGACCTACTAAACCAAGGGAAGGGAACATCATAGGCGTGCGCAGCGTCTAACATTAGACCCGGCACAAGGTGGTGTGGTACAGCTGGGGCCTGGGGCGAAGCCCCAGGCGTTGGAGGCAATTTCGCCACAGGCGAAAAAAATTTCTTGTCGATGCACTAACTTTTATGGCCTAGAACGCGATTTTGAATAAACTGGTTTGCGCAGGCCTAAACCGTCTCCATGCACATTGATGTATAATAGGCTAGGATTTGTTACACAAACACAAACTACAATCCTATACCGATACCTACCAAGCTCACAATTGACTGTTTTATACGGGTAGACCCTATGCGTCTCTCGCGCCTATGTAAGACGTTTATAAATATAAGATCAGTAGAGAATGAGAAGCCATTTATTGTTAGCTGTCTAATGTACATCAGGTGACCACAAGGATCCAGCGTACTAATTACATAATATAAAAATAAAATACATACCACAGAAATGACGTATTTCTAAACTATCGACTAGAAACTGAAAAATAACCAAAATATAAAACATTTGAAACATGCACAATTCGACAAACATAATATATAGGGGATGTTATTGTTATATAATAAACAGGAATAAAATATATTTTACTTAAAACGAAATTCAAGATCTTTAGACTGGTTTTTGCCAAGGATATTTTGTAGGCCTACCATCTAGGGCCAATGCCACCTTGAACACGTGAATCCGAATCGGTAAAGCGTTTTTTGCGGAAACGAGCCGTTCGTCTGTAAAAAATCATCTTTATATTCAACTGGATACATTCTTATTGTAATTTATGGTCCAAATATAGGCCTATGTGGATTTACGAACTGAGGGCACACATCTAATCTTCTGTTGTCTTGTTGTGACGAACACGGTGGCCGCATGCGACACATCTGGGACGAACGCTGAAGTTGTGCGTGGCCTTTATAGGGTACAAGAATGGGAAGCGAGCAATTGCTCTTCGCACCCTGGAACAATGCCGACTAACATCAGTAGCGGCACTTGGTAAGAACAGAAACCCAGCCGGATACCCAACACCTAATATTTTCAATTTTCAAACTCACCAACATTTCCAGACGGGTCCATGGTTTTGATCCACCCCGTCGATGATATAGGTCGCCGCATGACAGAGCTCGTGAATCAGTATATTCCTGACGCGACGGGGGGAATCACAGAGCTTGGTAGCCAGGGTAATGGTCACTGTGTGGGGCTTTATCTTTCTCCCAACATCATAGTCGCAACATCCTGCAGTGTTCTTCATGCGAGAGCTCCATTTAATACGTAAGTCTTCTGGAAGTCGGCCCTCGAACACTTCGCAATTGAAGATTGTAAATAATTTCGCCGTTAACTGTTCCTTATTTTTACTAAAATTATTTTTGAAATATTTGGCTTCTGGATGGCAGATACTTGCGGGGGTGGAAGCTGAAACAGTTCCATTGTAAGCTTCTATACTTGTCCCGGAACAACCTTACAGATGCGTTCGGCGTATAGACGAATCACTCGTGACCATTCAGCGATCATTTGTAAATTTCGGCTCGCTGGTTCATCACGAATCACTCGCCTATGATAAAACATCTGTAAGGTTGTTTCGGAACCAACAAGCAATATAGTACGACAGAGGACGATAATTTGTCGATTTACCTGACAACGATTCGATAAAACCTAACACGTGGGGAGAAGTTGCTCTTATGGTATCGATCATCTGTGGAGGCCAAGAGGCTCTTGCATGAGTCTTATTTCTCCGTTCTTTCCTAGATCTTCGCCTTGGTGAGACTCTCTTACTAAGCGTAATCATCTTTGGGAGATTTTCCACGAGCTGTTCGTAGTAGAGGCTACTGCTAGCGGAGATACTAACTATAGGACCAAGAAACAAAACACAAACTGTATTAATTTATTATAACACTTTCTCTTGTCGGTCCAAAACATAAACAATAGCATTGCTCTTTCATCGGTCCAAAACATAAACAATATGATTGTAGGCTCGGGCATGGGGTTGCATCACCCGCTCCTCATCTCGATTAGCATCGTTGAGACAATGTGAAACGTAAAGGTGCCCTCGGTGCCCCCAATGTTGGCTACGTATTGGATTATAAAACATTCAATCATGGTCAAATATTGATTGATTGATTAATTGATCAGACGAAAACAATAAAACAGTCGAAATAAGCAAAATAAGTGTACATTGAATAAACCAAGTAATAAAGTTAGAATATTTGATACTGTATACAACGCATTATTTTCATTGTTGACACAATAAATACACGTGTTTACCGCAAGCCGTGGATAAACTCTATACACAAAATAGAAATGAATGATTTCTGTTCATACCGGTGCATGCATGATAATGAGTAAACATTTGTAACGACAAATTAGTTTGCACAAATGTTTACCTTGCAGTAATATAAGTATGTTTCCATGGTTGTAATTCGTACATCGGAAAACTGTGAGAGATATCGTGTTATCAAACTTCTTTTGAACTTTAGCTACAGACACAGGCCCTAACACCAAGCGGAACAAAGTAATATGTAGACTGTATTATTGAAAGAATGCGCCTTCCAAAATATGTATTGTTTTTATTTATTAAAACATAACCGTACTGTCCTCTTTCCATTGTTCAACCCCCCCAAGAACAATGAATACATGCGTTATATATATAGGTATTAGGTAGCTCACCCTGTTTTGTTCCGGATCACCTGTCTCTTGCTGAATGCCGACAAACACTGAGCAAGGAATGTGTCATGCCAATCTATCGAGTCAAAGCTCTCCGCTAGATGGTGTTCATAATATACGCGCACTGAAACTTACGGTGCTTTATTTGGACTCGGCCGACCTATCGACGTAATATGCCTTCTTAACACGATGTTGATATAGAATCATTTAAGCCGGGTATTTTATCGTTCTTGTTTTATTGTTTAAACCCTTTAATACGCTATAATAAAGCGTAGCCATATTATGGCAACAGTGGAATTGGAATTTTGACCCAGCTTTCAAAAACACCACATTGACTTCTCACTGTTTTTAAAATTAGTTCAAACTTTTCTTTTTTTGGTATTTTTTCCCCGTTTCTTTACGATTTCTGGTTTGACTTTCGGAAGTAACTCAAAAGTGTACAAATCCATAAATCCATGTACACAAACTATACTATAAAAATACGGATATTTGATATATTATTAATACTTTCGGGGCTGAATAATGTTTCAGGAAGTATATTCTTTAACTTGCTTGTCAAAAAAAAAAAAAAAAAACAATAACTGAAAATACTCGAAATTCAAAAGATTTTTTAATTTTGAAAAAATAAAAACCTAGATTATGTTATATAACCTACGAAATTAATTCTGGATTAAAAGGGTTAAAATTAATACTTCCATTAGTATTACTAGGTATATGTACCTGTGAAGCGAAATGGTTTGCTCAAGTTTTGCTTTGTTAATAATGTTAATCAACATTATAAACCAACATAACTTGTTTACAATAATGCTTGAAACCATATTTATTCTGTATACAATATTTCCACTGTTATCATTTTGATATATTTTATCGGCCGGGTGCGCTTTCAGTAGCGCCCGCAACGATGCCCTATATGCGCTTTCAGTAGCGCCCGCAACGTTGAACCCCAGCCTTCGCCTTTACGACTACGGAAAACCTCGGAAAAATCTTCCGTCAGGACTGCCGGTAGTCGGAATCAAACCGGCGCCCTCCCGGATTAGAGACCCGCGTCTTACCGCCGAACTCGAGCTCTAGCTCTATCGGTGATTGGTAATAAACCAGTCGGTACTCCACGCTCTTTTCGACAGGATCAGGCTACCTGCCGGTGATAGCATCAACTTTATCAGCCATAGTTGGCCCTGTGGTTGGCCCTTTCACACTATTCCATCTCAGAAGTGCTTCCGAGAAGCGCTTTCCGATGGTATTCAAATGTGCGCTTCGCCATGCATGTATGAACGTTCCCATTTGAACGCTCCACCATCGGAAGCGCTTCTGAGTGGTGTCATGTGAAAGGGGGTTGGTGTTTCTCACAGCTAACTTGCTAAGGCCCCAAAGGAGATAATTGCCCCCGCCCCCCAGGAACGGTTATGGCTATACTATGTACGTGTTTCTGTATATACTGGTATTTCCATCATTTGAGAATGTGATCCTTCGCTCTACCTCAACCTCCACAGCCTCGGGCTCTTTTCTGCCTCATCTTATTATACAAAACAACGCACGAGCCACTACTTTTGTGTAGAATAAAATGCTTCACATCCCATCCCTTCTCCTTCCTCCAACCACTGTCGTTCGCCAGCCGGCGCCCAGGCCCAGCGCTCTCCCCTCCTCCAACAATGATCATGTCTTCGGCACGGCGGGCACGGCACTGCTCGCACGGCTGTATCAGTCTTTCAGTCAGGCAGAAGCTCTGTGGTAGTGCGCTTGAGTGTGATACTGCTCTTCTCGCACAACTAGTTGAGAAGCCATCAAGCGTGAACACAAGTGCTCTAATTGCTCCTAACCCTACTTCTTTGTTGTCCGCTGTGCTAATAAAGAAACGCCGAAACCCACGTTAACACAACATTTGTTTTCAAAATCATAATATTATTATATGAGAATCAGTTTAGTAATTCATTAACTCGGTGTGCAGTGTTAAAAGTATAATCGGCTAATGTTCCAACAATGAAACTAATTGAGAGGAACGTTTGATAAATACCATCTAATCATGGGTACCGAAGTGTTGTGCGAAGACCAAAATATCGAGTATCATTTAGTGACTTTGTTCGAAAAACTCGAATCTGTTCGTCGGGAACATGGAGATAATTTGCGTCCCGTGTTGCGGCTATCAATGCAAGCGGAGGTCCGAACTTTGGAGTTCTGGCGTTCAATAATATCTGAGTGTCTTGCGTCTTTCTTCTATGTGTTCATTGTGTGTGGGGCTGCAGCGAGTGGGGCTGGCGCCTCTTCATCCACCGTTCTGTCCACGGCGCTGGCGGCCGGCTTCGCCATGACCACTCTCACGCATTGTTTCTATCACATCTCAGGTACATCGGCAGGATATTATCCATACTGGGGGTGAAGGCAGACGCCACAACACTATCCATTCGGGTGTAAGGGGGGGTGAGGGGACTAGGCCTCCCCGCGCAGGGTAGGCCTAGTTTGTTTTGTTTGTGTGTGTGTGTGTTTGTTTGTTGTGTGTGTGTATGGGAGGGGAGATTTTTACCGTTTTGATTGAAATTAATTGAAACGTATACATATATCTGTGTTAGCTTATTAACTTCAATTTTTATTAAATCCAGGAGTGGGGGGGCAAATGCACCCCCTTGCCCCCCCTCCTCTCTCTCGCGACGCCCATGTTCGTCACACCGCCTGAAAGCACCTGCCCTGTACATTACATTTCACAAACAAAGGGCTACTTTGTGGGTGCCTTTGTTTATCCTTAAATCAAAATTAGAAATTATGCTAACAGATATATTTTTCCCATTGAACAGAGAACCCCTGAAAGACACAAAATTATAAACGATTAATTAGAGCTTGGGCCGTCTGTAACCCCCCCCCCACCCCTCCCCCATGCCCCCATGGGGGAGGGGGGGAAGTGGTTTTGAGTACTTTAGTATATATTGACTTTCGGTTTTCACTTGTTAGCTAAGATGCTTTTGGTTGGTACATCTACCAGGGGTGTGCAAATGTGGCGGCATAAAATCAGAAACCATGTACGCTTGTATACCGAAAGTACTAGATAATATGGTTTTCATTTTCAGGGGTGCACGAAAGTTTTATATATACATGTTTTTATTTTTATTTTTTCGAGCATAAAATGTATAGTTTGGCCACTCTGTAACAATCCCCAATGGTGGAAGGTCTGGAAGCGGTTCTGAATACTATGATATATTAACTCTCGGTACCGGTATTCAATTGTTAGCCAACATGGTTTTGGTGGGCGCACCCTTCAGGGTTGTCCAAATGTAGCACCATACCAATCGATTTTGATACTACATATTTGCAATTCTTGATAATAAATGAAAATTGTTGAAAGTATATATAACTTTTTAGTCCACACGTAAAATACTTGATTACATGACTTTCATTTTAAGGGGTGCGCCAAACATTCTATTTACATTTTGTCGTGTTTTCTTGAGCTGAATATGTATCAAGCAAATTTACCCAATTCCCCCTCCCCCCTTCATTGAAGTTGAAGCATTCATCATATTCATAATACCCTCGCAGTGGACTCGAAAACGTCTCCGAATGTAACCCTGGAGATTGAAAAATGTACGGAAACTTGTCATGTGTGTTACTCGATGTAGAGAAGTCGTGTTACAACCCCTGAAGAGGGTCTAGCAGCCCTGCGGTAGCATTCTATACCCGATCTGGGTATAGTAAACCACAATAAATAAATAAAAAAAAAACTGGTGTGTTTCAGGAGCCCACGTGAATCCGGCAGTAAGTGCCGCCATGTTGGCCACAAGACACATATCCCCCGTGAGAGCCCTAATGTTTATCAGTGCTCAATGTGGAGGAGGTATAGCTGGTGCTGCGGCTCTGTACGGGTAAGTAGCCAACGGTCAGAGGTCAAAACTATTGTTAGCCCCAGACTGTGAGACCTGGACGGAATCCTAGGACAGCACCGCCTATATAACGCTATATTAAGGATTTTTTCCTGCTGCATAAAATACCTTACAAATTTAAAAAAAAACTTAAATAATCCGATGGTATAGATTCATATTTCACTTTTACTGGTATATTTTATCGTTTTCTCGCAACACAGAAATACGATAGTAAACACAAGCTGAACTGAAATTGTAATAAATTTTAGTCTTTATGCTTTGAACATTTTTCATCTGCACAAAACGAGATTTTTCCAACTGTTTAAGTCACACCCCCCAACTTCGCAACATGTATCCAACTACCTGCACACTAGTATAGGTCCTGAGTACTTTTAACTGAAGACTTGTAGCATGCCACGTTTTAGATTAGCGAGATACATTTGAAAATGTGGTGAAATATTGAGTAGGAATTAGCTACTGCACTGCACAGAAGCTGTATCGTAAAATTACAGCAGCTCGTTAAAAAAAAAAATAATCAAACAAATCATTTCACCCTCCACAATTCCGAATTGGTGCCCTGCTGTCAATGGCTGTTAATTCTTGAACTAAATCCAAACACGTGAATTTTGTTTACAACAACGAGAGTAGTAGGTGTTAGTGTGGTTCTCTTTGTGAGACACCCAGGTGTGTATTTATAATCGTCGTGATTAGCCTCGCTGCAGTAACAGAGTCGTGCGTTTCTATTCAGTTGATGAGCGGGTGGTATATATTTCCTGGCAGGCGTTGTTCACGACAGTGAGATGGAGGTGTTGAAGGGCGATCACAATCCGTGACCTGTGCGCGAGATTCGAACCAGTGCCCGCGTGGGGAAACAGCTGTGCGCAAACTTGATTTATGTTTTGTAACCGGGGGGTGGGTAAGGCATCCCCACCCCATTCATTCAATCACTCACGCACTCCCTCCCTCCCAGCTTTGCGGTTTTTAAATTAACATTAAAATGTTGTCATTTCCATTAGAAGTTTGATGCACTAAATGAACAGGGGTGAAGTGGTGCCACAACAAACGGAGCCAATCAGCGGATGGCTTTTTCAAATACTGACATTTGGTTGGCCAATGCTTCAGTCATAGCCATATGACAAGATTGCTGTGGACCGACTTTAGATAAGATAGTGGGATGATTGAGAGTTGCACGTGTTTCATTCAAAGATGCACTCTAGAAAAGATGACGATTCGTTTGGTTGTATCATATCTGTTATGCTCCCGATCCATACACAAATCAGCTAACCAACTTGAATGACGATTTGCTGTTGGCATGACAATCCATCCAACTTATCACACAGAAGATTCGTCTTCTTATCTGCAGTTTACGTATACACACCAAGTCTTTCATGCATGACTGTGCGTGTATGCACACTGGACTGGAATATTGTGATTACTACTTACAGGTGGTGGTAGTCGAACTCACAACCTTCCTAGAGTCTACAACGATATATATCGTACTGTCTGTTCATCTCCAGGCAATTTATCTCCTTATCTTTTTCTAATACAAATAAAAAACTGTAAAGTTTGTTTTTACTAACATAACGTATTCAAAGAGCAGAAGGTTAATCAAGATTATGAGTAATTCATTCATGACGTGAACCCCGTTACAGCACAGCACGTAGCCTTCTTCTGATGTACCATGTCCCCCCCCTCCCCTGTTTACCACGTGCATGCGTACCAAGCGTACCAATAGCGCTCACGAATTAACGCCTCTTTATGCCCGAAATAATTTCAAATGAATATTGGTACATTCACATTCTGTGGAACATAATGCATTGCATTCACTTTTTTCTCCTTCCGGAAAGCGTATTTCATACCTTGGCACTCGACAGTTTTCCGGAAGTGAATATACAAATTTCTAATAATGAATATGCAAGTACATGTGAAGGAGGTCGCGAGGGCCACTTTGTTTGTTTATGTTTGTGCATCAGCATGGGCTGGGAAACATGTGCAGTTGTGCACGCCCCTCATTTCACTATGGCGTCTGTGGAGTAAGGACGGGTGGCGAAGACAAAAATTGATTTGTGTCGCTGAAAATGGTTACAAAGTAAAGTTGCAAGTGTAGGCCGGACAACAGATTGGATCGCATTACGCATTAGGCTGTATTCTTGAGAACAATTGGTTTTATCGACGGGGCAAGCGTGTGAAAGTGTTACCCGGGGGAGTATGGGACAAGTGCTCGGTGCAGCATTCAACATCTGGCGCGCGGAGGCAGCTGGCTGACAGCTGACACTTTTCTCTCGGCTCGGCATAGGATCGGCTCGCTAAGTTTTTAAATCCCCCAAAAGAAGACGAAACAACCTTCAGTTCTCCGCCAGATCCAAGCCACTCATTATACTCCATGTATGTTTATAATACGTTTCGCATCTGTACAATAGCTCAACTGTCCGTTCGTGTTTTACATAAATCTGGGAGTATTCCGTGACTGTACGCATGTGCAACAATATGTGACATAATGAGTATAATTAAAAGAAATTGGCTTGGCGAAACTGCGTGTGAAGCATACGGCGCTTGGAAGATGGGCTAGCACATTATGGGGCACCCTGTGGTGGGGCGAAGCAGATGTTCTTAGAGGTCCGACCAATAAGGAAGATTTCCCTTCCTGCCATCTTGCGCGCTTGAACCACAGGATGTGCATTATATTTTGTGAAGAAAGAAATCTTTTTTCGTAGCCAGGTGCTGTAGAGTACCGCGAGTGTTTGTTGTGAATAGCGTCACAATGCTTGCTTGCTTATAATACGGAAGAGAGGGGAACGAGCCGTTTCGTGTTTTCGGAAAATATGATGGAGGTATCAATTATTAACACAACATTTAGAAACAACGCCGCTTGCTTTTAGCTTGGAATTTGAGCGCGTTTTTTACTCTCGTGTCACAAGTCTGGCGCGTCTACCCTCGGGTTTAGAGCGTATACATGCAATGCAGTGGCGTTACTTGAAATTACGGGGCCCGTGTGCAAGTTAGATTTTTGGCCCTCCCTCCCCCAACAATTTCCACCAATTAATACGATTAGATCGCTTGCAGCAACTCGTCTGGACAGGGGTAGGTACTATAATATAACATTATTTATAGGATCAATCGCAGTTCGGTCGGTGTGCTTTACAACTTATTGACAACAACTGTTGAAACCATCACTTCTGACAATTCTGTGAATACATTCTTACACCACCCTTAAGGGCAAAGGGTTTCTACGTCAAAAACCGCAGAAAATGTTCATTATTAAATAATATCTCAAGATTGCAACAAGAAAGCGAAAATCTAAATCAGCAGCGAACTTTGCTTTGATAAGCCCTACAGTTTGAATAAAATATTATAACCATTAGCGTAGTATTTTGATTATAATTCGATAATTAGTAATAAAATTAATTATTTCTAAAAAAACATACTGATTATAATATAAGTCACGACTTGGCGCATTCAATGTGTAGGGCTTACTAAACCACAGTGCGCTGTTGATTCAGATTTTTGATTTCGAAGCCCATTCTTGTGATATAAATTAAAAATGAAAATTTATTGCGGTTTTTGACGTAGGTGTATCCTTCCCTGTTAATTGCAAATCGGTGCGGTGGTTGAAGAGGGGGCCCCCTAGGTCTCGGCTGCACCATAGGGAGTTACGCCACTGTACACATGTACATTGCACAAACCTCGGCTCCTATCTCGTCTCCAAACCAACAGCTTTGTTCAGTGAACTGGCCCGGTCTCAGGAGCAGGTGTTCCTCGCGGCCGGTCGACGTCACGCCAAAGATTACTTGCCTCACATTATATCGCAGGTATAACAACCCACTACTGCCGAGGTCGAGCTACATTTAGAATCAAACACTCGTATAGTAACGCATTCATATACGATGAATACATGTATGTATAGATGAGGATTATTTCGCATGTAGTTTCGACGTGGAATAGGGTCGTACCTACGTGGATATACGCGCAGCGCCCCTGCATGCTTGTGTATTTTCGTTCAACGCGCTTTCAATAAAAAAAAAAAATTGTGTCTGAAATGTCAACTGCATATTTTTTAAGAAATCCTACGATTAGTTTCCGCCAAGTGACGTTGAGAAAACAAACTTGCATTGTTGCATTTCCCATGTTTATTTATTCTCCTTGCTATTGCTTGGACCCCTTTGACAGCTCATATCTGGCATGCTGATAATTAATATATTGCTTTTAATTTAACATTTTTTCTTTCAATTCAGAAATAATGTAGTAATTGATTTAATTTTTAATTGGTGTTGGGAATAGGTTCAGTTCTAGTTTTAGATGCATTAGTACATGATCCGATGGGCTTCTAGTTATCTTTGTCCCCTGACCACGAAGGGTTGTGCAATGTGCTTGCGCGGGAGTGAGTGGCTGGGGGGGGGGGGGGAGGGGGTAGGTGAGTAGGTCTGTTAGTGTCTACATGTTGTGGAAATGTAGCTCATTTTCAATTTTCATTGCCCTCTCCCCCTGGCGAAAATCCTACGAAATTGCTAACTACAATTGCCACTGAGATCAGAACAATATTAAACAATAGCGAACTAAGACAAAGTCCACGCCTCTCTTGTATTTGCTCCTCGCTTTGAGAACCGCTGCAGTGGAAATTATTATTTGTGGGAAACGATTGGCGGCTGTTCTATGGGTCCACGTGACTTGGCAGTTGGAACCCCCCTTGCACACAGCCAGCGTTCCATGTGGGTGAGCCGTGAGCTGAGTTCTTCTCCGCCCACCGAGTTACTCTAGAGGGCTTTGGTCTCCAAATTGTTCTAAAATATGTTTCGATTGAAATGTGAAGATAATGTAATTTGATGTAATATAGATTTTTAAGAATGTATTCTACAGTAACATTTTATGCAACGGCACTACCATTGGAGCTTTGGGTGCTTTACGACGTACTGACGGCCGACCACTGCTCATCGCCGGAGAGGTCGTGGGGGGTTGGTGGGCGTTCAGCTCGCAAAGAGGGCCGGCCGGCATGAATGAGACGAGTGCAGAAGGGAGAAGAGAAGAAAGGAAAAATTATGAAGGCCACGTGAGATGAATAAATTAAGGACAACAAAGATGAATGAGAGCCCTCTTTGCGGGCAACAGTCACCACGAGGAGGGACGGATCGGCCGACACTTGCATGCAGTCATGCACTTACTTTCCTTCAACTAAGTTCTGATGTTGCCGTTACTCACTGAACACGACTTCGCAGAGTGGCTTTACTTGTAAGTTAGGCAAATATACTTACACAATCACGGTTAACTAAATTGTGAATTAATTGCTTTTTTACGCCAGCAATTTCCAAGGATACAGCTACCGGTCTAAGTAGGCCAAACTACTGCTGGGATGTCGTATACCGATGAGGGACTAACTAATATATGAGAGCCATCTGTCCGTAGTCCAAGAACCAAGAAGGTTATTGGAGCCATCTGCCCTCCGCGGCGGTTCAACACACGATGCAAGCGGTAGGCTACTGCGTTTAGGAGATGGTATTCTCACTGGGACTCGAACCCAAATCATTCGGGTCTAAGGAGCTCTTATTAGTTGACATGCAGACAAGATTGTGTAGGATCAGTGTTCCGCTCACTCGCTATTCCGTACCCTTCAAAGAACAACTATCAACGTGTCATTTGATATTGATAGTGAGTAGTAATAAGGCTAAATTATAATAACAGATTTCCCCAAAACATAGGCACAACTTTTTAGGTCGCCCCCTCCCCCCCCCCCCCCCTAATTCGGAATCCAAAATATCATTATGATTATTCTGTAGGCCTATCTAGGTATGTATAGATATATTAATGCATGCATACAATACAATGCTATTTTTGCAAATAATG